>JANJGN010000005.1:9527860-9855302 GCA_026770705.1 Isurus oxyrinchus
CTCAGCACACAACACAGCTCCTGCTCCAAACACTCAGCACTCAACAAAGCTCCCGCTCCAAACACTCAGCACTCAACACAGCTCCAGTTCCTTACACTCAGCACGCAAAACAGCTCCTGCCTCAAATACTCAGCACTCAAAAAAGCTCCTGCTCCAAACACTCAGCACTGAGCACAGCTCCTGCTCCAAACACTCAGCACTGAACACAGCTCCTGCTCCAAACACTCAGCACTGAACACAGCTCCTGCTCCAAACACTCAGCACTGAACACAGCTCCTGCTCCAAACACTCAGCACTGAACACAGCTCCTGCTCCAAACACTCAGCACTGAACACAGCTCCTGCTCCAAACACTCAGCACTGAACACAGCTCCTGCTCCAAACACTCAGCACTGAACACAGCTCCTGCTCCAAACACTCAGCACTGAACACAGCTCCTGCTCCAAACACTCAGCACTGAACACAGCTCCTGCTCCAAAAACTCAGCACCGAACACAGCTCCTGCTCCAAAAAGTCAGCACTGAACACAGCTCCTGCTCCAAAAACTCAGCACTGAACACAGCTCCTGCTCCAAACACTCAGCACTGAACACAGCTCCTGCTCCAAACACTCAGCACTGAACAGAGCTCCTGCTCCAAACACTCAGCACTGAACACAGATCCTGCTCCAAAATCTCAGCACTGAATACAGCTCCTACTCCAAACACTCAGCACTCAACACAGCTCCTTCTCCAAACATTCAGCACTGAACACAGCTCCTGCTCCAAACACTCAGCAATGAACACAGCTCCTGCTCCAAACACTCATCATTGAACACAGCTCCTGCTCCAAACACTCAGCACTCATCACAGCTCCTGATCCAAACACCAGCACTGAACAAAGCACCAGCTCTGAACACAGCTACTGTCCAAACACTCAGCGCTGAACAAAGCTCCTTCTCCAAACACTATGCACTGAACACAGCTCCTGCTCCAAACACTCAGCAATGAACACAGCTCCTTATCCAAACACTCAGCACTGAACACATCTCCTGCTCCAAACAGTCAGCACTGAACACATCTCCTGCTCCAAACACTCAGCACTGAACACAGCTCCTGCTCCAAGCACACAGCACGGAACACAGCTCCTGCTCCAAACACTCAGCACTGAACACAGCTCCTGCTCCAAACACTCAGCACTCCACACAGCTCCTGCTCCAAACACTCAGCACTCAACACAGCTCCTGCTCCAAACACTCAGCACTCAACACAGCTCCTGCTCCAAACACTCAGCACTCAACACAGCTCCTGCTCCAAACACTCAGCACTCAACACAGCTCCTGCTCCAAACACTCAGCACTCAACACAGCTCCTGCTCCAAACACTCAGCACTGAACACAGCTCCTGCTCCAAACACTCAGCACTGAACACAGCTCCTGCTCCAAACACTCAGCACTGAACACAGCTCCTGCTCCAAACTCTCAGCACTCAACACAGCTCCTGCTCCAAATACTCAGCACTGAACACAGCTCCTGCTCCAAACAAGCAGCACTGAACACAGCTCCTGCGCCAAATACTCAGCACTGAACAAAGCTCCTGCTCCAAACACTCTGCAGAGAACACAGCTCCGGCTCCAAAAACTGTGCAAAGAACACAGCTCCTGCTCCAAACACTCAGCACTGAACACAGGTCCTTCTCCAAACACACAGCACTGAACACATATCTTGATCCAAAGAATCAGCACTGAACACTGCTCCTGCTCCAAGCACTCTGCACTCAACACTGCTCCTCCTCCAAATACTCAGCACACAACACAGCCCCTGCTCCAAACAAGCAGCACTGAACACAGCTCCTGCTCCAAACACTCAGCACTGAACACAGCTCCTGCTCCAAACACTCAGCACTGAAAACATGTCCTGCTCCAAACAATCAGCACTGAACACATCTCCTGCTCCAAACAATCAGCACTGAACACAGCTCCTGCTCCAAACAAGCAGCACTGAACACAGCTACTGCACCAAACACTCAGCAAAGAACAAAGCTCCTGCTCCAAACACTCTGCAAAGAACACAGCTCCTGCTCCAAACACTCAGCACTCATCACAGCTCCTGCTCCAAACACTCAGCACTCAACACAGATCCTGCTCCAAACACTCAGCACTCAACACAGCTCCTGCTCCAAACACTCAGCACTCAACACAGCTCCTGCTCCAAACACTCAGCACTCAACACAGATCCTGCTCCAAACTCTCAGCACTGAATACAGCTCCTGCTCCAAACACTCAGCACTCAACACAGCTCCTGGTCCAAACACTCAGCACTGAACAAAGCTCCTTCTCCAAACACTATGCACTGAACACAGCTCCTGCTCCAAACACTCAGCAATGAACACAGCTCCTTATCCAAACACTCAGCACTGAACACATCTCCTGCTCCAAACAATCAGCACTGAACACAGCTCCTGCTCCAAACACTCAGCACTGAACACAGCTCCTGCTCCAAACACTCAGCACTGAGCAGAGCTCCTGCTCCAAACACTCAGCACTGAGCAGAGCTCCTGCTCCAAACACTCAGCACTCAACACAGCTCCTGCTCCAAACACTCAGCACTCAACACAGCTCCTGCCCCAAACACTCAGCACTCAACACAGCTCCTGCTCCAAACACTCAGCCCTGAGCACAGCTGCTGCTCCAAACTCTCAGCACTGAACACAGCTCCTGCTCCAAACACTCAGCACTGAGCACAGCTCTTGCTACAAACACTCAGCACTGAACACAGATCCTGCTCCAAACACTCAGCACTCAACACAGCTCCCGCTCCAAACACTCAGCACTCAACAAAGCTCCCGCTCCAAACACTCAGCACTCAACACAGATCCTGCTCCAAACACTCAGCACTGAACAAAGCTCCAGTTCCTTACACTCATCACTGAACACAGATCCTGCTCCAAACACTCAGCACTGAACACAGCTCCTGCTCCTAACACTCAGCACGCAAAACAGCTCCTGCCTCAAATACTCAGCACTCAAAAAAGCTCCTGCTCCAAACACTCAGCACTGAGCACAGCTCCTGCTCCAAACACTCAGCACTGAACACAGCTCCTGCTCCAAACACTGAGCACTGAACACAGCTCCTGCTCCAAACACTCATCACTGAACACAGCTCCTGCTCCAAACACTCAGCACTGAACACAGCTCCTGCTCCAAACACTCAGCACTGAACACAGCTCCTGCTCCAAACACTCAGCACTGAACACAGCTCCTGCTCCAAACACTCAGCACTGAACACAGCTCCTGCTCCAAACACTCAGCACTGAACACAGCTCCTGCTCCAAACACTCAGCACTGAACACAGCTCCTGCTCCAAACACTCAGCACTGAACACAGCTCCTGCTCCAAACACTCAGCACTGAACACAGCTCCTGCTCCAAAAACTCAGCACTGAACACAGCTCCTGCTCCAAAAACTCAGCACTGAACACAGCTCCTGCTCCAAAAACTCAGCACTGAACACAGCTCCTGCTCCAAACACTCAGCACTGAACACAGCTCCTGCTCCAAACACTCAGCACTGAACAGAGCTCCTGCTCCAAACACTCAGCACTGAACACAGATCCTGCTCCAAAATCTCAGCACTGAATACAGCTCCTTCTCCAAACATTCAGCACTGAACACAGCTCCTGCTCCAAACACTCAGCAATGAACACAGCTCCTGCTCCAAACACTCAGCAATGAACACAGCTCCTGCTCCAAACACTCAGCACTGAACACAGCTCCTGCTCCAAACAAGCAGCACTCAACACAGCTCCTGCTCCAAACACTCTGCACTGAACAAAGCTCCTTCTCCAAACACTATGCACTGAACACAGCTCCTGCTCCAAACACTCAGCAATGAACACAGCTCCTTATCCAAACACTCAGCACTGAACACAGCTCCTGCTCCAAACACTCAGCACTGAACACAGCTCCTGCTCCAAGCACACAGCACGGAACACAGCTCCTGCTCCAAACACTCAGCACTGAACACAGCTCCTGCTCCAAACACTCAGCACTCCACACAGCTCCTGCTCCAAACACTCAGCACTCAACACAGCTCCTGCTCCAAACACTCAGCACTGAACACAGCTCCTGCTCCAAACACAGCTCCTGCTCCAAACACTCAGCACTGAACACAGCTCCTGCTCCAAACTCTCAGCACTCAACACAGCTCCTGCTCCAAATACTCAGCACTGAACACAGCTCCTGCTCCAAACAAGCAGCACTGAACACAGCTCCTGCGCCAAATACTCAGCACTGAACAAAGCACCTGCTCCAAACACTCTGCAAAGAACACAGATCCTGCTCCAAAATCTCAGCACTGAATACAGCTCCTACTCCAAACACTCAGCACTCAACACAGCTCTTGCTCCAAGCACTCTGCACTCAACACTGCTCCTCCTCCAAACACTCAGCAGTCAACACAGCTCCCGCTCCAAACACTCAGCACTCAACAAAGCTCCCGCTCCAAACACTCAGCACTCAACACAGCTCCCGCTCCAAACACTCAGCACTCAACAAAGCTCCCGCTCCAAACACTCAGCACTCAACACAGCTCCAGGTCCAAACACGAAGCACGCAAAACAGCTCCTGCCTCAAATACTCAGCACTCATAAAAGCTCCTGCTCCAAACACTCAGCACTGAACACAGCTCCTGCTCCAAACACTCAGCACTGAACACAGCTCCTGCTCCAAACACTCAGCACTGAACACAGCTCCTGCTCCAAACACTCAGCACTGAACACAGCTCCTGCTCCAAACACTCAGCACTGAACACAGCTCCTGCTCCAAACACTCAGCACTGAACACAGCTCCTGCTCCAAACACTCTGCACTGAACACAGCTCCTGCTCCAAACACTCAGCACTGAACACAGCTCCTGCTCCAAACACTCAGCACTCAACACAGCTCCTGCTCCAAACACTCAGCACTGAACACAGCTCCTGCTCCAAACACTCAGCACTGAACACAGCTCCTGCTCCAAACACTCAGCACTGAACACAGCTCCTGCTCCAAAAACTCAGCACTGAACACAGCTCCTGCTCCAAAAACTCAGCACTGAACACAGCTCCTGCTCCAAACACTCAGCACTGAACAGAGCTCCTGCTCCAAACACTCAGCACTGAACACAGATCCTGCTCCAAAATCTCAGCACTGAATACAGCTCCTGCTCCAAACACTCAGCACTCAACACAGCTCCGGCTCCAAACACTCTGCACTGAAGAAAGCTCCTTCTCCAAACACTCAGCAATGAACACAGCTCCTTCTCCAAACACTCAGCACTGAACACATCTCCTGATCCAAAGAATCAGCACTGAACACAGCTCCTGCTCCAAGCACTCTGCACTCAACACTGCTCCTCCTCCAAATACTCCGCACACAACACAGCTCCTGCTCCAAACAAGCAGCACTGAACACAGCTCCTGCTCCAAACACTCAGCACTGAACACAGCTCCTGCTCCAAACACTCAGCACTGAACACAGCTCCTGCTCCAAACTCTCAGCACTCAACACAGCTCCTGCTCCAAATACTCAGCACTGAACACAGCTCCTGCTCCAAACAAGCAGCACTGAACACAGCTCCTGCGCCAAATACTCAGCACTGAACAAAGCTCCTGCTCCAAACACTCTGCAGAGAACACAGCTCCGGCTCCAAAAACTGTGCAAAGAACACAGCTCCTGCTCCAAACACTCAGCACTGAACACAGGTCCTTCTCCAAACACACAGCACTGAACACATATCTTGATCCAAAGAATCAGCACTGAACACTGCTCCTGCTCCAAGCACTCTGCACTCAACACTGCTCCTCCTCCAAATACTCAGCACACAACACAGCCCCTGCTCCAAACAAGCAGCACTGAACACAGCTCCTGCTCCAAACACTCAGCACTGAACACAGCTCCTGCTCCAAACACTCAGCACTGAAAACATGTCCTGCTCCAAACAATCAGCACTGAACACATCTCCTGCTCCAAACAATCAGCACTGAACACAGCTCCTGCTCCAAACAAGCAGCACTGAACACAGCTACTGCACCAAACACTCAGCAAAGAACAAAGCTCCTGCTCCAAACACTCTGCAAAGAACACAGCTCCTGCTCCAAACACTCAGCACTCATCACAGCTCCTGCTCCAAACACTCAGCACTCATCACAGATCCTGCTCCAAACACTCAGCACTCAACACAGCTCCTGCTCCAAACACTCAGCACTCAACACAGCTCCTGCTCCAAACACTCAGCACTCAACACAGATCCTGCTCCAAACTCTCAGCACTGAATACAGCTCCTGCTCCAAACACTCAGCACTCAACACAGCTCCTGGTCCAAACACTCAGCACTGAACAAAGCTCCTTCTCCAAACACTATGCACTGAACACAGCTCCTGCTCCAAACACTCAGCAATGAACACAGCTCCTTATCCAAACACTCAGCACTGAACACATCTCCTGCTCCAAACAATCAGCACTGAACACAGCTCCTGCTCCAAACACTCAGCACTGAACACAGCTCCTGCTCCAAACACTCAGCACTGAGCAGAGCTCCTGCTCCAAACACTCAGCACTGAGCAGAGCTCCTGCTCCAAACACTCAGCACTCAACACAGCTCCTGCTCCAAACACTCAGCACTCAACACAGCTCCTGCCCCAAACACTCAGCACTCAACACAGCTCCTGCTCCAAACACTCAGCCCTGAGCACAGCTGCTGCTCCAAACTCTCAGCACTGAACACAGCTCCTGCTCCAAACACTCAGCACTGAGCACAGCTCTTGCTACAAACACTCAGCACTGAACACAGATCCTGCTCCAAACACTCAGCACTCAACACAGCTCCCGCTCCAAACACTCAGCACTCAACAAAGCTCCCGCTCCAAACACTCAGCACTCAACACAGATCCTGCTCCAAACACTCAGCACTGAACAAAGCTCCAGTTCCTTACACTCATCACTGAACACAGATCCTGCTCCAAACACTCAGCACTGAACACAGCTCCTGCTCCTAACACTCAGCACGCAAAACAGCTCCTGCCTCAAATACTCAGCACTCAAAAAAGCTCCTGCTCCAAACACTCAGCACTGAGCACAGCTCCTGCTCCAAACACTCAGCACTGAACACAGCTCCTGCTCCAAACACTGAGCACTGAACACAGCTCCTGCTCCAAACACTCATCACTGAACACAGCTCCTGCTCCAAACACTCAGCACTGAACACAGCTCCTGCTCCAAACACTCAGCACTGAACACAGCTCCTGCTCCAAACACTCAGCACTGAACACAGCTCCTGCTCCAAACACTCAGCACTGAACACAGCTCCTGCTCCAAACACTCAGCACTGAACACAGCTCCTGCTCCAAACACTCAGCACTGAACACAGCTCCTGCTCCAAACACTCAGCACTGAACACAGCTCCTGCTCCAAACACTCAGCACTGAACACAGCTCCTGCTCCAAAAACTCAGCACTGAACACAGCTCCTGCTCCAAAAACTCAGCACTGAACACAGCTCCTGCTCCAAACACTCAGCACTGAACACAGCTCCTGCTCCAAACACTCAGCACTGAACAGAGCTCCTGCTCCAAACACTCAGCACTGAACACAGATCCTGCTCCAAAATCTCAGCACTGAATACAGCTCCTTCTCCAAACATTCAGCACTGAACACAGCTCCTGCTCCAAACACTCAGCAATGAACACAGCTCCTGCTCCAAACACTCAGCAATGAACACAGCTCCTGCTCCAAACACTCAGCACTGAACACAGCTCCTGCTCCAAACAAGCAGCACTCAACACAGCTCCTGCTCCAAACACTCTGCACTGAACAAAGCTCCTTCTCCAAACACTATGCACTGAACACAGCTCCTGCTCCAAACACTCAGCAATGAACACAGCTCCTTATCCAAACACTCAGCACTGAACACAGCTCCTGCTCCAAACACTCAGCACTGAACACAGCTCCTGCTCCAAGCACACAGCACGGAACACAGCTCCTGCTCCAAACACTCAGCACTGAACACAGCTCCTGCTCCAAACACTCAGCACTCCACACAGCTCCTGCTCCAAACACTCAGCACTCAACACAGCTCCTGCTCCAAACACTCAGCACTGAACACAGCTCCTGCTCCAAACACAGCTCCTGCTCCAAACACTCAGCACTGAACACAGCTCCTGCTCCAAACTCTCAGCACTCAACACAGCTCCTGCTCCAAATACTCAGCACTGAACACAGCTCCTGCTCCAAACAAGCAGCACTGAACACAGCTCCTGCGCCAAATACTCAGCACTGAACAAAGCACCTGCTCCAAACACTCTGCAAAGAACACAGATCCTGCTCCAAAATCTCAGCACTGAATACAGCTCCTACTCCAAACACTCAGCACTCAACACAGCTCTTGCTCCAAGCACTCTGCACTCAACACTGCTCCTCCTCCAAACACTCAGCAGTCAACACAGCTCCCGCTCCAAACACTCAGCACTCAACAAAGCTCCCGCTCCAAACACTCAGCACTCACAGCTCCCGCTCCAAACACTCAGCACTCAACAAAGCTCCTGCTCCAAACACGAAGCACGCAAAACAGCTCCTGCCTCAAATACTCAGCACTCATAAAAGCTCCTGCTCCAAACACTCAGCACTGAACACAGCTCCTGCTCCAAACACTCAGCACTGAACACAGCTCCTGCTCCAAACACTCAGCACTGAACACAGCTCCTGCTCCAAACACTCAGCACTGAACACAGCTCCTGCTCCAAACACTCAGCACTGAACACAGCTCCTGCTCCAAACACTCAGCACTGAACACAGCTCCTGCTCCAAACACTCAGCACTGAACACAGCTCCTGCTCCAAACACTCAGCACTGAACACAGCTCCTGCTCCAAACACTCAGCACTGAACACAGCTCCTGCTCCAAACACTCAGCACTGAACACAGCTCCTGCTCCAAAAACTCAGCACTGAACACAGCTCCTGCTCCAAAAACTCAGCACTGAACACAGCTCCTGCTCCAAAAACTCAGCACTGAACACAGCTCCTGCTCCAAACACTCAGCACTGAACAGAGCTCCTGCTCCAAACACTCAGCACTGAACACAGATCCTGCTCCAAAATCTCAGCACTGAATACAGCTCCTGCTCCAAACACTCAGCACTCAACACAGCTCCGGCTCCAAACACTCTGCACTGAAGAAAGCTCCTTCTCCAAACACTCAGCAATGAACACAGCTCCTTCTCCAAACACTCAGCACTGAACACATCTCCTGATCCAAAGAATCAGCACTGAACACAGCTCCTGCTCCAAGCACTCTGCACTCAACACTGCTCCTCCTCCAAATACTCAGCACACAACACAGCTCCTGCTCCAAACAAGCAGCACTGAACACAGCTCCTGCTCCAAACACTCAGCACTGAACACAGCTCCTGCTCCAAACACTCAGCACTCAACAAAGCTCCTGCTCCAAACACTCAGCAATCAACACAGCTCCTGCTCCAAACACTCAGCACACAACACAGCTCCTGCTCCAAACACTCAGCACTGAACACAGCTCCTGCTCCAAACACTCAGCACTGAACAAAGCTCCAGTTCCTTACACTCATCACTGAACACAGATCCTGCTCCAAACTCTCAGCACTGAACACAGCTCCTGCTCCAAGCACTCTGCACTCATCACAGCTCCTGCTCCAAACACTCAGCACTCAACACAGATCCTGCTCCAAACACGCAGCACTCAACACAGCTCCTGCTCCAAACACTCAGCACTCAACACTGATCCTGCTCCAAACTCTCTGCACCGAATACAGCTCCTGCTCCAAACACTCAGCACTCAACACAGCTCCTGCTCCAAACACTCTGCACTGAACAAAGCTCCTTCTCCAAACACTATGCACTGAACACAGCTCCTGCTCCAAACACTCAGCACTGAACACAGCTCCTGCTCCAAACACTCAGCACTCCACACAGCTCCTGCTCCAAACACTCAGCACTGAACACAGCTCCTGCTCCAAACACTCAGCACTGAACACAGCTCCTGCTCCAAACACTCAGCACTGAACACAGCTCCTGCTCCAAACAAGCAGCACTGAACACAGCTCCTGCTCCAAACACTTAGCACTCAACACAGCTCCTGCTCCAAACACTCAGGACTGAACACAGCTCCTTCTCCAAACACTCAGCAATGAACACAGCTCCTGCTCCAAACACTCAGCACTGAACAAAGCTCCAGCTCCTAACACTCAGCACTGAACACAGCTCCTGATCCAAAGAATCAGCACTGAACACAGCTCCTGCTCCAAGCACTCTGCACTCAACACTGCTCCTCCTCCAAATACTCAGCACACAACACAGCTGCTGCTCCAAACACTCAGCACTCAACACAGCTCCTGCTCCAAACACTCAGCACTCAACACAGCTCGTGCTCCAAATACTCAGCACTGAACACAGCTCCTGCTCCAAACACGCAGCACTGAACACAGCTCCTGCTCCAAACACTCAGCACTGAGCACAGCTCCTGCTCCAAACACTCAGCACTGAGCACAGCTCCTGCTCCAAACACTCAGCACTGAACACATATCCTGATCCAAAGAATCAGCACTGAACACAGCTCCTGCTCCAAGCACTCTGCACTGAACAAAGCTCCTTCTCCAAACACTATGCACTGAACACAGCTCCTGCTCCAAACACTCAGCAATGAACACAGCTCCTTATCCAAACACTCAGCGCTGAACACATCTCCTGCTCCAAACAATCAGCACTGAACACAGCTCCTGCTCCAAACACTCAGCACTGAACACAGCTCCTGCTTCAAATTCTCAGCACTGAGCAGAGCTCCTGCTCCAAAGACTCAGCACTGAACACAGCTCCTGCTCCAAGCACACAGCACGGAACACAGCTCCTGCTCCAAACACTCAGCACTCCACACAGCTCCTGCTCCAAACACTCAGCACTCAACACAGCTCCTGCTCCAAACACTCAGCACTCTGCACAGCTCCTGCTCCAAACACTCAGCACTCTACACAGCTCCTGCTCCAAACACTCAGCACTCTACACAGCTCCTGGTCCAAACACTCAGCACTGAACACAGCTCCTGCTCCAAACACTCAGCACTGAACACAGCTCCTGCTCCAAACTCTCAGCACTGAACACAGCTCCTGCTCCAAACAAGCAGCACTGAACACAGCTCCTGCGCCAAATACTCAGCACTGAACAAAGCTCCTGCTCCAAACACTCTGCAAAGAAGACAGCTCCTGCTCCAAACACTCTGCAAAGAACACAGCTCCTGCTCCAAACACTCTGCAAAGAACACAGCTCCTGCTCCAAACACTCTGCAAAGAACACAGCTCCTGCTCCAAACACTCTGCAAAGAACACAGCTCCTGCTCCAAACACTCTGCAAAGAACACAGCTCCTGCTCCAAACACTCTGCAAAGAACACAGCTCCTGCTCCAAACACTCTGCACTCAACACAGCTCGTGCTCCAAACAAGCAGCACTCAACGCAGCTCCTGCTCCAAATACTCAGCACTGAACACAGCTCCTGCTCCAAACACTCAGCAATGAACACAGCTCCTGCTCCAAACACTCAGCACTGAACACAGCTCCTGCTCCAAACACTCAGCACTGAGCACAGCTCCTGCTCCAAACACTCAGCACTGAACACAGCTCCTGCTCCAAACACTCAGCACTGAACACATATCCTGATCCAAAGAATCAGCACTGAACACAGCTCCTGCTCCAAGCACTCTGCACTCAACACAGATCCTGCTCCAAACACTCAGCACTCAACACAGCTCCTGCTCCAAACACTCAGCACTCAACACTGATCCTGCTCCAAACTCTCAGCACCGAATACAGCTCCTGCTCCAAACACTCAGCACTCAACACAGCTCCTGCTCCAAACACTCTGCACTGAACAAAGCTCCTTCTCCAAACACTATGCACTGAACACAGCTCCTGCTCCAAACACTCAGCAATGAACACAGCTCCTTATCCAAACACTCAGCACTGAACACAGCTCCTGCTCCAAACACTCAGCACTGAACACATCTCCTGCTCCAAACAATCAGCACTGAACGCAGCTCCTGCTCCAAACACTCAGCACTGAACACAGCTCCTGCTCCAAATTCTCAGCACTGAGCAGAGCTCCTGCTCCAAACACTCAGCACTGAACACAGCTCCTTCTCCAAGCACACAGCACGGAACACAGCTCCTGCTCCAAACACTCAGCACTGAAAACAGCTCCTGCTCCAAACACTCAGCACTCCACACAGCTCCTGCTCCAAACACTCAGCACTCAACACAGCTCCTGCTCCAAACACTCAGCACTGAACACAGCTCCTGCTCCAAACACTCAGCACTGAACACAGCTCCTGCTCCAAACACTCAGCACTGAACACAGCTCCTGCTCCAAACACTCAGCACTGAACACAGCTCCTGCTCCAAACTCTCAGCACTCAACACAGCTCCTGCTCCAAATACTCAGCACTGAACACAGCTCCTGCTCCAAACAAGCAGCACTGAACACAGCTCCTGCGCCAAATACTCAGCACTGAACAAAGCTCCTGCTCCAAACACTCTGCAAAGAACACAGCTCCAGCTCCAAAAACTGTGCAAAGAACACAGCTCCTGCTCCAAACACTCAGCACTGAACAGAGCTCCAGCTCATAACACTCAGCACTGAACACACGTCCTTCTCCAAACACACAGCACTGAACACATATCCTGATCCAAAAAATCAGCACTGAACACAGCTCCTGCTCCAAGCACTCTGCACTCAACACTGCTCCTGCTCCAAATACTCAGCACACAACACAGCTCCTGCTCCAAACAAGCAGCACTGAACACAGCTCCTGCTCCAAACACTCAGCACTGAACACAGCTCCTGCTCCAAACAAGCAGCACTGAACACAGCTACTGCTCCAAACACTCAGCGCTGAACAAAGCTCCTGCTCCAAACACTCAGCACTGAATACAGCTCCTGCTCCAAACACTCAGCACTCAACACAGCTCCTGCTCCAAACACTCTGCACTGAACAAAGCTCCTTCTCCAAACACTATGCACTGAACACAGCTCCTGCTCCAAACACTCAGCAATGAACACAGCTCCTTATCCAAACACTCAGCACTGAACACATCTCCTGCTCCAAACAATCAGCACTGAACACAGCTCCTGCTCCAAACACTCAGCACTGAACACAGGTCCTGCTCCAAATTCTCAGCACTGAGCAGAGCTCCTTCTCCAAACACTCAGCACTGAACACAACTCCTGCTCCAAGCACACAGCACGGAACACAGCTCCTGCTCCTAACACTCAGCACTGAACACAGCTCCTGCTCCAAACACTCAGCACTCCACACAGCTCCTGCTCCAAACACTCAGGACTGAACACAGCTCCTGCTCCAAACACTCAGGACTGAACACAGCTCCTGCTCCAAACACTCAGGACTGAACACAGCTCCTGCTCCAAACACTCAGCACTGAACACAGCTCCTGCTCCAAACACTCAGCACTCTACACAGCTCCTGCCCCAAACACTCAGCACTCAACACAGCTCCTGCTCCAAACACTCAGCACTGAACAAAGCTCCTGCTCCAAACAATCAGCACTCAAAACAGCTCCTGCCTCAAATACTCAGCACTCAAAAAAGCTCCTGCTCCAAACAATCAGCCCTGAGCACAGCTGCTGCTCCAAACTCTCAGCACTCAACAAAGCTCCTGCTCCAAACACTCAGCACTCAACAAAGCTCCTGCTCCAAACACTCAGCACTCAACACAGCTCCTGCTCCAAACAATCAGCACTCAACACAGCTCCTGCTCCAAATACTCAGCACTGAACACAGCTCCTGCTCCAAACACTCAGCACTGAACACAGCTCCTGCTCCAAACACTCAGCATTGAACACAGCTCCTGCTCCAAACAATCAGCACTCAACACAGCTCCTGCTCCAAATACTCAGCACTCAACACAGCTCCTGCTCCAAACAAGCAGCACTGAACACAGCTCCTGCGCCAAATACTCAGCACTGAACAAAGCTCCTGCTCCAAACACTCTGCAAAGAACACAGCTCCGGCTCCAAACTCTGTGCAAAGAACACAGCTCCTGCTCCAAACACTCAGCACTCAACACAGCTCCTGCTCCAAACACTCAGCACTCAACACAGCTCCTTCTCCAAACACTATGCACTGAACACAGCTCCTGCTCCAAACACTCAGCAATGAACACAGCTCCTTATCCAAACACTCAGCACTGAACACAGCTCCTGCTCCAAACAATCAGCACTGAACACAGCTCCTGCTCCAAACACTCAGCACTGAACACAGCTCCTGCTCCAAATTCTCAGCACTGAGCAGAGCTCCTGCTCCAAACACTCAGCACTGAACACAGCTCCTTCTCCAAGCACACAGCACGGAACACAGCTCCTGCTCCAAACACTCAGCACTGAACACAGCTCCTGCTCCAAACACTCAGCACTCCACACAGCTCCTGCTCCAAACACTCAGCACTCCACACAGCTCCTGCTCCAAACACTCAGCACTCAACACAGCTCCTGCTCCAAACACTCAGCACTGAACACAGCTCCTGCTCCAAACACTCAGCACTGAACACAGCTCCTGCTCCAAACACTCAGCACTGAACACAGCTCCTGCTCCAAACTCTCAGCACTCAACACAGCTCCTGCTCCAAATACTCAGCACTGAACACAGCTCCTGCTCCAAACAAGCAGCACTGAACACAGCTCCTGCGCCAAATACTCAGCACTGAACAAAGCTCCTGCTCCAAACACTCAGCAAAGAACACAGCTCCAGCTCCAAAAACTGTGCAAAGAACACAGCTCCTGCTCCAAACACTCAGCACTGAACAGAGCTCCAGCTCATAACACTCAGCACTGAACACACGTCCTTCTCCAAACACACAGCACTGAACACATATCCTGATCCAAAGAATCAGCACTGAACACTGCTCCTGCTCCAAGCACTCTGCACTCAACACTGCTCCTCCTCCAAATACTCAGCACACAACACAGCTGCTGCTCCAAACAAGCAGCATGAACACAGCTCCTGCTCCAAACACTCAGGACTGAACACAGCTCCTGCTCCAAACACTCAGCACTGAACACAGCTCCTGCTCCAAACACTCAGCACTCTACACAGCTCCTGCCCCAAACACTCAGCACTCAACACAGCTCCTGCTCCAAACACTCAGCACTGAACAAAGCTCCTGCTCCAAACAATCAGCACTCAAAACAGCTCCTGCCTCAAATACTCAGCACTCAAAAAAGCTCCTGCTCCAAACAATCAGCCCTGAGCACAGCTGCTGCTCCAAACTCTCAGCACTGAACACAGATCCTGCTCCAAACACTCAGCACTGAGCACAGCTCCTGCTCCAAACACTCAGCACTGAACACAGCTCCCGCTCCAAACACTCAGCACTCAACAAAGCTCCCGCTCCAAACACTCAGCACTCAACACAGCTGCTGCTCCAAACACTCTGCACTCAACACAGATCCTGCTCCAAACACTCAGCACTCAACAAAGCTCCTGCTCCAAACACTCAGCACTCAACACAGCTCCTGCTCCAAACAATCAGCACTCAACACAGCTCCTGCTCCAAATACTCAGCACTGAACACAGCTCCTGCTCCAAACACTCAGCACTGAACACAGCTCCTGCTCCAAACACTCAGCATTGAACACAGCTCCTGCTCCAAACAATCAGCACTCAACACAGCTCCTGCTCCAAACAAGCAGCACTGAACACAGCTCCTGCTCCAAACAAGCAGCACTGAACACAGCTCCTGCGCCAAATACTCAGCACTGAACAAAGCTCCTGCTCCAAACACTCTGCAAAGAACACAGCTCCGGCTCCAAACTCTGTGCAAAGAACACAGCTCCTGCTCCAAACACTCAGCACTCAACACAGCTCCTGCTCCAAACACTCAGCACTGAACACAGCTCCTTCTCCAAACACTATGCACTGAACACAGCTCCTGCTCCAAACACTCAGCAATGAACACAGCTCCTTATCCAAACACTCAGCTCTGAACACATCTCCTGCTCCAAACAATCAGCACTGAACACAGCTCCTGCTCCAAACACTCAGCACTGAACACAGCTCCTGCTCCAAATTCTCAGCACTGAGCAGAGCTCCTGCTCCAAACACTCAGCACTGAACACAGCTCCTTCTCCAAGCACACAGCACGGAACACAGCTCCTGCTCCAAACACTCAGCACTGAACACAGCTCCTGCTCCAAACACTCAGCACTCCACACAGCTCCTGCTCCAAACACTCAGCACTCAACACAGCTCCTGCTCCAAACACTCAGCACTGAACACAGCTCCTGCTCCAAACACTCAGCACTGAACACAGCTCCTGCTCCAAACACTCAGCACTGAACACAGCTCCTGCTCCAAACTCTCAGCACTCAACACAGCTCCTGCTCCAAATACTCAGCACTGAACACAGCTCCTGCTCCAAACAAGCAGCACTGAACACAGCTCCTGCGCCAAATACTCAGCACTGAACAAAGCTCCTGCTCCAAACACTCTGCAAAGAACACAGCTCCAGCTCCAAAAACTGTGCAAAGAACACAGCTCCTGCTCCAAACACTCAGCACTGAACAGAGCTCCAGCTCATAACACTCAGCACTGAACACACGTCCTTCTCCAAACACACAGCACTGAACACATATCCTGATCCAAAGAATCAGCACTGAACACTGCTCCTGCTCCAAGCACTCTGCACTCAACCCTGCTCCTCCTCCAAATACTCAGCACACAACACAGCTCCTGCTCCAAACAAGCAGCATTGAACACAGCTCCTGCTCCAAACACTCAGCACTGAACACAGCTCCTGCTCCAAACAAGCAGCACTGAACACAGCTACTGCTCCAAACACTCAGCGCTGAACAAAGCTCCTGCACCAAACACTCTGCAAAGAACACAGCTCCTGCTCCAAACACTCAGCACTCATCACAGCTCCTGCTCCAAACTCTCAGCACTGAATACAGCTCCTGCTCCAAACACTCAGCACTCAAAACAGCTCCTGCTCCAAACACTCTGCACTGAACAAAGCTCCTTCTCCAAACACTATGCACTGAACACAGCTCCTGCTCCAAACACTCAGCAATGAACACAGCTCCTTATCCAAACACTCAGCACTGAAAACATCTCCTGCTCCAAACAATCAGCACTGAACACAGCTCCTGCTCCAAACACTCAGCACTGAACACAGCTCCTGCTCCAAATTCTCAGCACTGAGCAGAGCTCCTTCTCCAAACACTCAGCACTGAACACAACTCCTGCTCCAAGCACACAGCACGGAACACAGCTCCTGCTCCTAACACTCAGCACTGAACACAGCTCCTGCTCCAAACACTCAGCACTGAACACAGCTCCTGCTCCAAACACTCAGCACTCTACACAGCTCCTGCCCCAAACACTCAGCACTCAACACAGCTCCTGCTCCAAACACTCAGCACTGAACAAAGCTCCTGCTCCAAACAATCAGCACTCAAAACAGCTCCTGCCTCAAATACTCAGCACTCAAAAAAGCTCCTGCTCCAAACAATCAGCCCTGAGCACAGCTGCTGCTCCAAACTCTCAGCACTGAACACAGATCCTGCTCCGAACACTCAGCACTCAACACAGCTCCCGCTCCAAACACTCAGCACTCAACAAAGCTCCCGCTCCAAACACTCAGCACTCAACACAGCTGCTGCTCCAAACACTCTGCACTCAACACAGCTCCTGCTCCAAACTCTCAGCACTCAACACAGCTCCTGCTCCAAATACTCAGCACTGAACACAGCTCCTGCTCCAAACACTCAGCACTGAACACAGCTCCTGCTCCAAATACTCAGCACTGAACACAGCTCCTGCTCCAAACACTCAGCACTGAACACTGCTCATGCTCCTAAGACTCAGCACTGAACACAGCTCCTGCGCCAAATACTCAGCACTGAACACAGCTCCTGCTCCAAACACTCTGCAAAGAACACAGCTCCGGCTCCAAACTCTGTGCAAAGAACACAGCTCCGGCTCCAAACACTCAGCACTCAACACAGCTCCTGCTCCAAACACTCAACACAGCTCCTGCTCCAAACACTCAGCACTGAACACAGCTCCTGCTCCAAACAATCAGCCCTGAGCACAGCTGCTGCTCCAAACACTCATCACTGAACACAGCTGCTGCTCCAAACTCTCAGCACTGAACACAGCTCCTGCTCCAAACAATCAGCACTGAGCACAGCTCTTGCTCCAAACACTCAGCACTGAACACAGATCCTGCTCCAAACACTCAGCACTCAACAAAGCTCCCGCTCCAAACACTCAGCACTCAACACAGCTCCTGCTCCAAACACTCAGCACTGAACACAGCTCCTGCTCCAAACACTCAGCACTGAACAAAGCTCCAGTTCCTTACACTCATCACTGAACACAGATCCTGCTCCAAACACTCAGCACTGAACACAGCTCCTGCTCCAAACACTCAGCACGCAAAACAGATCCTGCCTCAAATACTCAGCACTGAGCAGAGCTCCTGCTCCAAACACTCAGCACTGAACACAGCTCCTTCTCCAAGCACACAGCACGGAACACAGCTCCTGCTCCAAACACTCAGCACTGAAAACAGCTCCTGCTCCAAACACTCAGCACTCCACACAGCTCCTGCTCCAAACACTCAGCACTCCACACAGCTCCTGCTCCAAACACTCAGCACTGAACACAGCTCCTGCTCCAAACACTCAGCACTGAACACAGCTCCTGCTCCAAACACTCAGCACTGAACACAGCTCCTGCTCCAAACTCTCAGCACTCAACACAGCTCCTGCTCCAAATACTCAGCACTGAACACAGCTCCTGCTCCAAACAAGCAGCACTGAACACAGCTCCTGCGCCAAATACTCAGCACTGAACAAATCTCCTGCTCCAAACACTCTGCAAAGAACACAGCTCCAGCTCCAAAAACTGTGCAAAGAACACAGCTCCTGCTCCAAACACTCAGCACTGAACAGAGCTCCAGCTCATAACACTCAGCACTGAACACACGTCCTTCTCCAAACACACAGCACTGAACACATATCCTGATCCAAAGAATCAGCACTGAACACAGCTCCTGCTCCAAGCACTCTGCACTCAACACTGCTCCTCCTCCAAATACTCAGCACACAACACAGCTCCTGCTCCAAACAAGCAGCACTGAACACAGCTCCTGCTCCAAACACTCAGCACTGAACACAGCTCCTGCTCCAAACAAGCAGCACTGAACACAGCTACTGCTCCAAACACTCAGCGCTGAACAAAGCTCCTGCTCCAAACACTCAGCACTGAATACAGCTCCTGCTCCAAACACTCAGCACTCAACACAGCTCCTGCTCCAAACACTCTGCACTGAACAAAGCTCCTTCTCCAAACACTATGCACTGAACACAGCTCCTGCTCCAAACACTCAGCAATGAACACAGCTCCTTATCCAAACACTCAGCACTGAACACATCTCCTGCTCCAAACAATCAGCACTGAACACAGCTCCTGCTCCAAACACTCAGCACTGAACACAGGTCCTGCTCCAAATTCTCAGCACTGAGCAGAGCTCCTTCTCCAAACACTCAGCACTGAACACAACTCCTGCTCCAAGCACACAGCACGGAACACAGCTCCTGCTCCTAACACTCAGCACTGAACACAGCTCCTGCTCCAAACACTCAGCACTGAACACAGCTCCTGCTCCAAACACTCAGCACTCCACACAGCTCCTGCTCCAAACACTCAGGACTGAACACAGCTCCTGCTCCAAACACTCAGGACTGAACACAGCTCCTGCTCCAAACACTCAGGACTGAACACAGCTCCTGCTCCAAACACTCAGCACTGAACACAGCTCCTGCTCCAAACACTCAGCACTCTACACAGCTCCTGCCCCAAACACTCAGCACTCAACACAGCTCCTGCCCCAAACACTCAGCACTCAACACAGCTCCTGCCTCAAATACTCAGCACTCAAAAAAGCTCCTGCTCCAAACAATCAGCCCTGAGCACAGCTGCTGCTCCAAACTCTCAGCACTGAACACAGATCCTGCTCCAAACACTCTGCACTCAACACAGATCCTGCTCCAAACACTCAGCACTCAACACAGCTCCCGCTCCAAACACTCAGCACTCAACAAAGCTCCCGCTCCAAACACTCAGCACTCAACACAGCTGCTGCTCCAAACACTCTGCACTCAACACGGATCCTGCTCCAAACACTCAGCACTCAACAAAGCTCCTGCTCCAAACACTCAGCACTCAACACAGCTCCTGCTCCAAACAATCAGCACTCAACACAGCTCCTGCTCCAAATACTCAGCACTGAACACAGCTCCTGCTCCAAACACTCAGCACTGAACACAGCTCCTGCTCCAAACACTCAGCATTGAACACAGCTCCTGCTCCAAACAATCAGCACTCAACACAGCTCCTGCTCCAAATACTCAGCACTGAACACAGCTCCTGCTCCAAACAAGCAGCACTGAACACAGCTCCTGCGCCAAATACTCAGCACTGAACAAAGCTCCTGCTCCAAACACTCTGCAAAGAACACAGCTCCGGCTCCAAACTCTGTGCAAAGAACACAGCTCCTTCTCCAAACACTATGCACTGAACACAGCTCCTGCTCCAAACACTCAGCAATGAACAAGCTCCTTATCCAAACACTCAGCACTGAACACATCTCCTGCTCCAAACAATCAGCACTGAACACAGCTCCTGCTCCAAACACTCAGCACTGAACACAGCTCCTGCTCCAAATTCTCAGCACTGAGCAGAGCTCCTGCTCCAAACACTCAGCACTGAACACAGCTCCTTCTCCAAGCACACAGCACGGAACACAGCTCCTGCTCCAAACACTCAGCACTGAACACAGCTCCTGCTCCAAACACTCAGCACTCCACACAGCTCCTGCTCCAAACACTCAGCACTCAACACAGCTCCTGCTCCAAACACTCAGCACTGAACACAGCTCCTGCTCCAAACACTCAGCACTGAACACAGCTCCTGCTCCAAACACTCAGCACTGAACACAGCTCCTGCTCCAAACTCTCAGCACTCAACACAGCTCCTGCTCCAAATACTCAGCACTGAACACAGCTCCTGCTCCAAACAAGCAGCACTGAACACAGCTCCTGCGCCAAATACTCAGCACTGAACAAAGCTCCTGCTCCAAACACTCTGCAAAGAACACAGCTCCAGCTCCAAAAACTGTGCAAAGAACACAGCTCCTGCTCCAAACACTCAGCACTGAACAGAGCTCCAGCTCATAACACTCAGCACTGAACACACGTCCTTCTCCAAACACACAGCACTGAACACATATCCTGATCCAAAGAATCAGCACTGAACACTGCTCCTGCTCCAAGCACTCTGCACTCAACACTGCTCCTCCTCCAAATACTCAGCACACAACACAGCTCCTGCTCCAAACAAGCAGCATTGAACACAGCTCCTGCTCCAAACACTCAGCACTGAACACAGCTCCTGCTCCAAACAAGCAGCACTGAACACAGCTACTGCTCCAAACACTCAGCGCTGAACAAAGCTCCTGCTCCAAACACTCTGCAAAGAACACAGCTCCTGCTCCAAACACTCAGCACTCATCACAGCTCCTGCTCCAAACTCTCAGCACTGAATACAGCTCCTGCTCCAAACACTCAGCACTCAACACAGCTCCTGCTCCAAACACTCTGCACTGAACAAAGCTCCTTCTCCAAACACTATGCACTGAACACAGCTCCTGCTCCAAACACTCAGCAATGAACACAGCTCCTTATCCAAACACTCAGCACTGAACACATCTCCTGCTCCAAACAATCAGCACTGAACACAGCTCCTGCTCCAAACACTCAGCACTGAACACAGCTCCTGCTCCAAATTCTCAGCACTGAGCAGAGCTCCTTCTCCAAACACTCAGCACTGAACACAACTCCTGCTCCAAGCACACAGCACGGAACACAGCTCCTGCTCCTAACACTCAGCACTGAACACAGCTCCTGCTCCAAACACTCAGCACTGAACACAGCTCCTGCTCCAAACACTCAGCACTCTACACAGCTCCTGCCCCAAACACTCAGCACTCAACACAGCTCCTGCTCCAAACACTCAGCACTGAACAAAGCTCCTGCTCCAAACAATCAGCACTCAAAACAGCTCCTGCCTCAAATACTCAGCACTCAAAAAAGCTCCTGCTCCAAACAATCAGCCCTGAGCACAGCTGCTGCTCCAAACTCTCAGCACTGAACACAGATCCTGCTCCGAACACTCAGCACTCAACACAGCTCCCGCTCCAAACACTCAGCACTCAACAAAGCTCCCGCTCCAAACACTCAGCACTCAACACAGCTGCTGCTCCAAACACTCTGCACTCAACACAGCTCCTGCTCCAAACTCTCAGCACTCAACACAGCTCCTGCTCCAAATACTCAGCACTGAACACAGCTCCTGCTCCAAACACTCAGCACTGAACACAGCTCCTGCTCCAAATACTCAGCACTGAACACAGCTCCTGCTCCAAACAAGCAGCACTGAACACAGCTCCTGCGCCAAATACTCAGCACTGAACACAGCTCCTGCTCCAAACACTCTGCAAAGAACACAGCTCCGGCTCCAAACTCTGTGCAAAGAACACAGCTCCGGCTCCAAACACTCAGCACTCAACACAGCTCCTGCTCCAAACACTCAGCACTGAACACAGCTCCTGCTCCAAACACTCAGCACTGAACACAGCTCCTGCTCCAAACAATCAGCACTCAAAACAGCTCCTGGCTCAAATACTCAGCACTCAAAAAAGCTCCTGCTCCAAACAATCAGCCCTGAGCACAGCTGCTGCTCCAAACACTCATCACTGAACACAGCTGCTGCTCCAAACTCTCAGCACTGAACACAGCTCCTGCTCCATACAATCAGCACTGAGCACAGCTCTTGCTCCAAACTCTCAGCACTGAACACAGATCCTGCTCCAAACACTCAGCACTCAACACAGCTCCCGCTCCAAACACTCAGCACTCAACAAAGCTCCCGCTCCAAACACTCAGCACTCAACACAGCTCCTGCTCCAAACACTCAGCACTGAACACAGCTCCTGCTCCAAACACTCAGCACTGAACACAGCTCCTGCTCCAAACACTCAGCACTGAACAAAGCTCCAGTTCCTTACACTCATCACTGAACACAGATCCTGCTCCAAACACTCAGCACTGAACACAGCTCCTGCTCCAAACACTCAGCACGCAAAACAGATCCTGCCTCAAATACTCAGCACTCAAAAAAGCTCCTGCTCCAAACACTCAGCACTGAGCACAGCTCCTGCTCCAAACACTCAGCACTGAACACAGCTCCTGCTCCAAACACTCAGCACTGAACACAGCTCCTGCTCCAAACACTCAGCACTGAACACAGCTCCTGCTCCAAACACTCAGCACTGAACACAGCTCCTGCTCCAAACACTCAGCACTGAACACAGCTCCTGCTCCAAAAACTCAGTACTGAACACAGCTCCTGCTCCAAACACTCTGCACTGAACACAGCTCCTGCTCCAAACACTCAGCACTGAACACAGCTCCTGCTCCAAACACTCAGCACTGAACACAGCTCCTGCTCCAAACACTCAGCACTGAACACAGCTCCTGCTCCAAACACTCAGCACTGAACACAGCTCCTGCTCCAAAAACTCAGTACTGAACACAGCTCCTTCTCCAAACACTCAGCAATGAACACAGCTCCTTCTCCAAACACTCAGCACTGAACACATGTCCTTCTCCAAACACTCAGCACTGAACACATCTCCTGATCCAAAGAATCAGCACTGAACACAGCTCCTGCTCCAAGCACTCTGCACTCAACACTGCTCCTCCTCCAAATACTCCGCACACAACACAGCTCCTGCTCCAAACAAGCAGCACTGAACACAGCTCCTGCTCCAAACACTCAGCACTGAACACAGCTCCTGCTCCAAACACTCAGCACTGAAAACATGTCCTGCTCCAAACAATCAGCACTGAACACAGCTCCTGCTCCAAACACTCAGCAATGAATGCACGTCCTTCTCCAAACAATCAGCACTGAACACAGCTCCTGCTCCAAACACTCAGCACTGAACACATCTCCTGCTCCAAACAATCAGCACTGAACACAGCTCCTGCTCCAAACAAGCAGCACTGAACACAGCTACTGCTCCAAACACTCAGCGCTGAACAAAGCTCCTGCTCCAAACACTCTGCAAAGAACACAGCTCCTGCTCCAAACACTCAGCACTCATCACAGCTCCTGCTCCAAACAATCAGCACTGAACACAGCTCCTGCTCCAAACACTCAGCACTGAACACAGCTCCTGCTCCAAATTCTCAGCACTCAACACAACTCCTGCTCCAAACACTCAGCACTGAACACAGCTCCTGCTCCAAGCACACAGCACGGAACACAGCTCCTGCTCCAAACACTCAGCACTGAACAGAGCTCCTGCTCCAAACACTCAGCACTCCACACAGCTCCTGCTCCAAACACTCAGCACTGAACACAGCTCCTGCTCCAAACACTCAGCACTCCACACAGCTCCTGCTCCAAACACTCAGCACTGAGCACAGCTCTTGCTCCAAACACTCAGCACTGAACACAGATCCTGCTCCAAACACTCAGCACTCAACACAGCTCCCGCTCCAAACACTCAGCACTCCACACAGCTCCTGCTCCAAACACTCAGCACTGAACAGAGCTCCTGCTCCAAACACTCAGCACTCCACACAGCTCCTGCTCCAAACACTCAGCACTGAACACAGCTCCTGCTCCAAACACTCAGCACTCCACACAGCTCCTGCTCCAAACACTCAGCACTGAGCACAGCTCTTGCTCCAAACACTCAGCACTGAACACAGATCCTGCTCCAAACACTCAGCACTCAACACAGCTCCCGCTCCAAACACTCAGCACTCAACACAGCTCCTGCTCCAAACAGTCAGCACTCAACACAGCTCCTGCTCCAAACACTCAGCGCTGAACAAATCTCCTGCTCCAAACACTCTGCAAAGACAGCTCCTGCTCCAAACACTCTGCAAAGAACACAGCTCCTGCTCCAAACACTCTGCAAAGAACACAGCTCGTGCTCCAAACAAGCAGCACTCAACGCAGCTCCTTCTCCAAACACTCAGCACTGAACACAGCTCCTGCTCCAAACACACAGCACTGAACACATATCCTGATCCAAAGCATCAGCACTGAACACAGCTCCTGCTCCAAGCACTCTGCACTCAACACTGCTCCTCCTCCAAATACTCAGCACACAACACAGCTCCTGCTCCAAACAAGCAGCACTGAACACAGCTCCTGCTCCAAACACTCAGCACTGAACACAGCTCCTGCTCCAAACACTCAGCACTGAAAACATGTCCTGCTCCAAACAATCAGCACTGAAAACATGTCCTGCTCCAAACAATCAGCACTGAACACAGCTCCTGCTCCAAACACTCAGCACTCATCACAGCTCCTGCTCCAAACACTCAGCACTCAACACAGCTCCTGCTCCAAACACTCTGCACTGAACAAAGCTCCTTCTCCAAACACTATGCACTGAACACAGCTCCTGCTCCAAACACTCAGCAATGAACACAGCTCCTTATCCAAACACTCAGCACTGAACACATCTCCTGCTCCAAACAATCAGCACTGAACACAGCTCCTGCTCCAAACACTCCGCACTGAGCAGAGCTCCTTCTCCAAACACTCAGCACTGAACACAGCTCCTGCTCCAAGCACATAGCACGGAACACAGCTCCTGCTCCAAACACACAGCACTGAACACAGCTCCTGCTCCAAACACTCAGCACTCCACACAGCTCCTGCTCCAAACACTCAGCACTCCACACAGCTCCTGCTCCAAACACTCAGCACTCAACACAGCTCCTGCTCCAAACACTCAGCACTCAACACAGCTCCTGCTCCAAACACTCAGCACTCAACACAGCTCCTGCTCCAAACATTGAGCACTCAACACAGATCCTGCTCCAAACACACAGCACTGAACACAGCTCCTGCTCCAAACACTCAGCACTGAACACAGCTCCTGCTCCAAACACTCATCAATCAACATAGCTCCTGCTCCAAACACTCTGCACTGATCACAGCTCCTGCTCCAAACACTCAGCACTCAACACAGCTCCTGCTCCAAACACTCATCAACATAGCTCCTGCTCCAAACACTCTGCACTGATCACAGCTCCTGCTCCAAACACTCAGCACACAACACAGCTCCTGCTCCAAACACTAAGCACTCAACACAGCTCATGCTCCAAACACTCAGCACTGAACACAGCTCCTGCTCCAAACACTCAGCACTGAACACAGCTCCTGCTCCAAACACTCAGCACTGAACACAGCTCCTGCTCCAAATACTCAGCACTGAACAGAGCTCCTGCTCCAAACACTCAGCACTCCACACAGCTCCTGCTCCAAACACTCAGCACTGAACACAGCTCCTGCTCCAAACACTCAGCACTGAACACAGCTCCTGCTCCAAACACTCAGCACTGAGCACAGCTCTTGCTCCAAACACTCAGCACTCAACACAGATCCTGCTCCAAACACTCAGCACTCAACACAGCTCCCGCTCCACACACTCAGCACTCAACACAGCTCCTGCTCCAAACAGTCAGCACTCAACACAGCTCCTGCTCCAAACACTCAGCGCTGAACAAATCTCCTGCTCCAAACACTCTACAAAGAAGACAGCTCCTGCTCCAAACACTCTGCAAAGAACACAGCTCCTGCTCCAAACACTCTGCAAAGAACACAGCTCGTGCTCCAAACAAGCAGCACTCAACGCAGCTCCTTCTCCAAACACTCAGCACTGAACACAGCTCCTGCTCCAAACACACAGCACTGAACACATATCCTGATCCAAAGCATCAGCACTGAACACAGCTCCTGCTCCAAGCACTCTGCACTCAACACTGCTCCTCCTCCAAATACTCAGCACACAACACAGCTCCTGCTCCAAACAAGCAGCACTGAACACAGCTCCTGCTCCAAACACTCAGCACTGAACACAGCTCCTGCTCCAAACACTCAGCACTGAAAACATGTCCTGCTCCAAACAATCAGCACTGAAAACATGTCCTGCTCCAAACAATCAGCACTGAACACAGCTCCTGCTCCAAACACTCAGCACTCATCACAGCTCCTGCTCCAAACACTCAGCACTCAACACAGCTCCTGCTCCAAACACTCTGCACTGAACAAAGCTCCTTCTCCAAACACTATGCACTGAACACAGCTCCTGCTCCAAACACTCAGCAATGAACACAGCTCCTTATCCAAACACTCAGCACTGAACACATCTCCTGCTCCAAACAATCAGCACTGAACACAGCTCCTGCTCCAAACACTCAGCACTGAGCAGAGCTCCTTCTCCAAACACTCAGCACTGAACACAGCTCCTGCTCCAAGCACACAGCACGGAACACAGCTCCTGCTCCAAACACACAGCACTGAACACAGCTCCTGCTCCAAACACTCAGCACTCCACACAGCTCCTGCTCCAAACACTCAGCACTCCACACAGCTCCTGCTCCAAACACTCAGCACTCAACACAGCTCCTGCTCCAAACACTCAGCACTGAACACAGCTCCTGCTCCAAACACTCAGCACTCAACACAGCTCCTGCTCCAAACATTGAGCACTGAACACAGCTCCTGCTCCAAACACTCAGCACTGAACACAGCTCCTGCTCCAAATTCTCAGCACTTAGCAGAGCTCCTTCTCCAAACACTCAGCACTGAACACAGCTCCTGCTCCAAGCACACAGCACGGAACACAGCTCCTGCTCCAAACACTCAGCACTGAACACAGCTCCTGATCCAAACACTCAGCACTCTACACAGCTCCTGCTCCAAACACTCAGCACTGAACACATCTCCTGCTCCAAACAATCAGCACTGAACACAGCTCCTGCTCCAAACACTCAGCACTCATCACAGCTCCTGCTCCAAACACTCAGCACTCAACACAGATCCTGCTCCAAACTCTCAGCACTGAATACAGCTCCTGCTCCAAACACTCAGCACTGAACACAGTTCCTGCTCCAAATTCTCAGCACTGAGCAGAGCTCCTTCTCCAAACACTCAGCACAGAACACAGCTCCTGCTCCAAGCACACAGCACGGAACACAGCTCCTGCTCCAAACACTCAGCACTGAACACAGCTCCTGCTCCAAACACTCAGCACTCCACACAGCTCCTGCTCCAAACACTCAGCACTCCACACAGCTCCTGCTCCAAACACTCAGCACTCTACACAGCTCCTGCTCCAAACACTCAGCACTCTACACATCTCCTGCTCCAAACACTCAGCACTGAACACAGCTTCTGCGCCAAATACTCAGCACTGAACAAAGCTCCAGTTCTTACACTCATCACTGAACACAGATCCTGCTCCAAACACTCAGCACTGACCACAGCTCCTGCTCCAAACACTCAGCACGCAAAACAGCTCCTGCCTCAAATACTCAGCACTCAAAAAAGCTCCTGCTCCAAACACTCAGCACTGAGCACAGCTCCTGTTCCAAACACTCAGCACTGAACACAGCTCCTGCTCCAAACACTCAGCACTGAACACAGCTCCTGCTCCAAACACTCAGCACTGAACACAGCTCCTGCTCCAAACACTCAGGACTGAACACAGCTCCTGCTCCAAACACTCAGCACTGAACACAGCTCCTGCTCCAAACACTCAGCACTGAACACAGCTCCTGCTCCAAACACTCAGCACTGAACACAGCTCCTGCTCCAAATACTCAGCACTGAACAGAGCTCCTGCTCCAAACACTCAGCACTCCACACAGCTCCCGCTCCACACACTCAGCACTGAACAAATCTCCTGCTCCAAACACTCTGCAAAGAAGACAGCTCCTGCTCCAAACACTCTGCAAAGAACACAGCTCCTGCTCCAAACACTCTGCAAAGAACACAGCTCGTGCTCCAAACAAGCAGCACTGAACACATATCCTGATCCAAAGCATCAGCACTGAACACAGCTCCTGCTCCAAGCACTCTGCACTCAACACTGCTCCTCCTCCAAATACTCAGCACACAACACAGCTCCTGCTCCAAACAAGCAGCACTGAACACAGCTCCTGCTCCAAACACTCAGCACTGAAAACATGTCCTGCTCCAAACAATCAGCACTGAAAACATGTCCTGCTCCAAACAATCAGCACTGAACACAGCTCCTGCTCCAAACACTCAGCACTCATCACAGCTCCTGCTCCAAACACTCAGCACTGAACACAGCTCCTGCTCCAAACACTCTGCACTGAACACAGCTTCTGCTCCAAACACACAGCACTGAACACAGCTCCTGCTCCAAACACTCAGCACTCCACACAGCTCCTGCTCCAAACACTCAGCACTCAACACAGCTCCTGCTCCAAACACTCAGCACTCAACACAGCTCCTGCTCCAAACACTCAGCACTGAACACAGCTCCTGCTCCAAACATTGAGCACTCAACACAGATCCTGCTCCAAACACTCAGCACTGAACACAGCTCCTGCTCCAAACACTCAGCACTGAACACAGCTCCTGCTCCAAACACTCATCAATCAACATAGCTCCTGCTCCAAACACTCTGCACTGATCACAGCTCCTGCTCCAAACACTCAGCACTCAACCCAGCTCCTGCTCCAAACACTCATCAACATCGCTCCTGCTCCAAACACTCTGCACTGATCACAGCTCCTGCTCCAAACACTCAGCACACAACACAGCTCCTGCTCCAAACACTAAGCACTCAACACAGCTCATGCTCCAAACACTCAGCACTGAACACAGCTCCTGCTCCAAACACTCAGCACTGAACACAGCTCCTGCTCCAAATACTCAGCACTGAACACAGCTCCTGCTCCAAACAAGCAGCACTCAACACAGCTCCTGCTCCAAAAACATAGCACTGAACAAAGCACCAGCTCCAAACAAGCAGCACTGAACACAGCTACTGCTCCAAACACTCAGCGCTGAACACATCTCCTGCTCCAAATAATCAGCACTGAACACAGCTCCTGCTCCAAACACTCAGCACTGAGCAGAGCTCCTTCTCCTAACACTCAGCACTGAACTCAGCTCCTGCTCCAAGCACACAGCACGGAACACAGCTCCTGCTCCAAACACTCAGCACTGAACACAGCTCCTGCTCCAAACACTCAGCACTCCACACAGCTCCTGCTCCAAACACTCAGCACTGAACACAGCTCCTGCTCCAAACACTCAGCACTGAACACAGCTCCTGCTCCAAATTCTCAGCACTTAGCAGAGCTCCTTCTCCAAACACTCAGCACTGAACACAGCTCCTGCTCCAAGCACACAGCACGGAACACAGCTCCTGCTCCAAACACTCAGCACTGAACACAGCTCCTGCTCCAAACACTCAGCACTCCACACAGCTCCTGCTCCAAACACTCAGCACTGAACACAGCTCCTGATCCAAACACTCAGCACTCTACACAGCTCCTGCTCCAAACACTCAGCACTGAACACATCTCCTGCTCCAAACAATCAGCACTGAACACAGCTCCTGCTCCAAACACTCAGCGCTGAACAAAGCTCCTGCTCCAAACACTCTGCAAAGAACACAGCTCCTGCTCCAAACACTCAGCACTCATCACAGCTCCTGCTCCAAACACTCAGCACTCAACACAGATCCTGCTCCAAACTCTCAGCACTGAATACAGCTCCTGCTCCAAACACTCAGCACTGAACACAGTTCCTGCTCCAAATTCTCAGCACTGAGCAGAGCTCCTTCTCCAAACACTCAGCACAGAACACAGCTCCTGCTCCAAACACTCAGCACTGAACACAGCTCCTGCTCCAAACACTCAGCACTCCACACAGCTCCTGCTCCAAACACTCAGCACTCCACACAGCTCCTGCTCCAAACACTCAGCACTGAACACAGCTTCTGCGCCAAATACTCAGCACTGAACAAAGCTCCAGTTCTTACACTCATCACTGAACACAGATCCTGCTCCAAACACTCAGCACTGAACACAGCTCCTGCTCCAAACACTCAGCACGCAAAACAGCTCCTGCCTCAAATACTCAGCACTCAAAAAAGCTCCTGCTCCAAACACTCAGCACTGAGCACAGCTCCTGCTCCAAACACTCAGCACTGAACACAGCTCCTGCTCCAAACACTCAGCACTGAACACAGCTCCTGCTCCAAACACTCAGGACTGAACACAGCTCCTGCTCCAAACACTCAGCACTGAACACAGCTCCTGCTCCAAACACTCTGCACTGAAGAAAGCTCCTGCTCCAAACACTCAGCACTGAACACATCTCCTGCTCCAAACACTCAGCAATGAACACAGTTCCTGTTCCAAACAAACAGCACTGAACACAGCTCCTGCTCCAAATACTCAGCACTGAACACAGCTCCTGCTCCAAACACTCAGCACTCAACACAGCTCCTGCTCCAAACAAGCAGCACTCAACACAGCTCCTGCTCCAAACACTCAGCACTGAACACAGCTCCTTCTCCAAACACTCAGCACTGAACAAAGCTCCAGCTCCTAACACTCAGCACTGAACACATATCCTGCTCCAAACAATCAGCACTGAACACAGCTCCTGCTCCAAGCACTCTGCACTCAACACTGCTCCTCCTCCAAATACTCAGCACACAACACAGCTCCTGCTCCAAACAAGCAGCACTGAACACAGCTCCTGCTCCAAACACTCAGCACTGAAAACATGTCCTGCTCCAAACAATCAGCTCTGAACACAGCTCCTGCTCCAAACACTCAGCAATGAATGCACGTCCTTCTCCAAACACTCAGCACTGAACACATCTCCTGCTCCAAACAATCAGCACTGAACACAGCTCCTGCTCCAAACAAGCAGCACTGAACACAGCTACTGCTCCAAACAAGCAGCACTGAACACAGCTCCTGCTCCAAACACTCTGCAAAGAACACAGCTCCTGCTCCAAACACTCAGCACTCATCACAACTCCTGCTCCAAACACTCAGAACTCAACACAGCTCCTGCTCCAAACACTCAGCACTGAACACAGATCCTGCTCCAAACTCTCAGCACTGAACACCGCTCCTGCTCCAAACACTCAGCACTCAACACAGCTCCTGCTCCAAACACTCTGCACTGAACAAAGCTCCTTCTCCAAACACTATGCACTGAACACAGCTCCTGCTCCAAACACTCAGCAATGAACACAGCTCCTTATCCAAACACTCAGCACTGAACACAGCTCCTGCTCCAAACACTCTGCAAAGAACACAGCTCCTGCTCCAAACACTCACCAATGAAAACTGCTCATGCTCATAAGACTCAGAACTGAACACAGCTCCTGCTCCAAACACTCAGCACTCAACACAGCTCCTGCGCCAAACACTCAGCACTGAACACAGCTCCTGCTCCAACCACTCAGCACTCAACACAGCTCCTGCTCCAAACACTCAGCACTCAACACAGCTCCTGCTCCAAACACTCAGCACTCAACACAGCTCCTGCTCCAAATACTCAGCACTGAACAAAGCTCCTGCTCCAAACACTCTGCAAAGAACACAGCTCCTGCTCCAAACACTCTGCAAAGAACACAGCTCCTGCTCCAAACACTCTGCAAAGAACACAGCTCCTGCTCCAAACACTCAGCACTGAACACAGCTCCTGCTCCAAACACTCAGCAATGAACACAGCTCCTTATCCAAACACTCAGCACTGAACACATCTCCTGCTCCAAACACTCAGCACTGAACACTGCTCATCCTCTGAAGACTCAGCACTGAACACAGCTCCTGCTCCAAATACTCAGCACGTAACCCAGCTCCTGCGCCAAACACTCAGCACTGAACACAGCTCCTGCTGCAAAAACTCAGCACTGCACATAGCTCCTGCTCCAAACACTCAGCACTGAACACAGCTCCTGCTCCAAACACTCAGCACTCAACACAGCTCCTGCTCCAAATACTCAGCACTGAACAAAGCTCCTGCTCCAAACACTCTGCAAAGAACACAGCTCCTGCTCCAAACACTCTGCAAAGAATACAGCTCCTGCTCCAAACACTCAGCACTGAACACAGCTCCGGCTCCAAACACTCAGCACTGAACACAGCTCCTGTTCCAAACACTCAGCATTGAATACAGCTCCTGCTCCAAACACTCAGCACTGAACACAGCTCCTGCTCCAAACACTCAGCACTGAACACAGCTCCTGCTCCAAACACTCAGCACTGAACACAGCTCCTGCTCCAAACACTCAGCACTGAGCACAGCTCCTGCTCCAAACACTCAGCACTGAGCACAGCTCCTGCTCCAAACACTCAGCACTGAGCACAGCTCCTGCTCCAAACACTCAGCACTGAGCACAGCTCCTGCTCCAAACACTCAGCACTGAGCACAGCTCCTGCTCCAAACACTCAGCACTGAGCACAGCTCCTGCTCCAAACACTCAGCACTGAACACAGCTCCTGCTCCAAACACTCAGCACTGAACACAGCTCCTGCTCCAAACACTCAGCACTGAACACAGCTCCTGCTCCAAACACTCAGCACTCAACACAGATCCTGCTCCAAACACTCAGCACTCAACATAGATCCTGCTCCAAACACTCAGCACTCAACACAGCTCCTGCTCCAAACACTCAGCACTCAACACAGCTCCTGCTCCAAACACTCAGCACTGAACACAGCTCCTGCTCCAAACACTCAGCACTCCACACAGCTCCTGCTCCAAACACTCAGCACTGAACACAGCTCCTGCTCCAAACACTCAGCACTGAACACAGCTCCTGCTCCAAATTCTCAGCACTTAGCAGAGCTCCTTCTCCAAACACTCAGCACTGAACACAGCTCCTGCTCCAAGCACACAGCACGGAACACAGCTCCTGCTCCAAACACTCAGCACTGAACACAGCTCCTGCTCCAAACACTCAGCACTCCACACAGCTCCTGCTCCAAACACTCAGCACTGAACACAGCTCCTGATCCAAACACTCAGCACTCTACACAGCTCCTGCTCCAAACACTCAGCACTGAACACATCTCCTGCTCCAAACAATCAGCACTGAACACAGCTCCTGCTCCAAACACTCAGCGCTGAACAAAGCTCCTGCTCCAAACACTCTGCAAAGAACACAGCTCCTGCTCCAAACACTCAGCACTCATCACAGCTCCTGCTCCAAACACTCAGCACTCAACACAGATCCTGCTCCAAACTCTCAGCACTGAATACAGCTCCTGCTCCAAACACTCAGCACTGAACACAGTTCCTGCTCCAAATTCTCAGAACTGAGCAGAGCTCCTTCTCCAAACACTCAGCACAGAACACAGCTCCTGCTCCAAGCACACAGCACGGAACACAGCTCCTGCTCCAAACACTCAGCACTGAACACAGCTCCTGCTCCAAACACTCAGCACTCCACACAGCTCCTGCTCCAAACACTCAGCACTCCACACAGCTCCTGCTCCAAACACTCAGCACTCCACACAGCTCCTGCTCCAAACACTCAGCACTCCACACAGCTCCTGCTCCAAACACTCAGCACTCTACACAGCTCCTGCTCCAAACACTCAGCACTCAACACATCTCCTGCTCCAAACACTCAGCACTGAACACAGCTTCTGCGCCAAATACTCAGCACTGAACAAAGCTCCAGTTCTTACACTCATCACTGAACACAGATCCTGCTCCAAACACTCAGCACTGACCACAGCTCCTGCTCCAAACACTCAGCACGCAAAACAGCTCCTGCCTCAAATACTCAGCACTCAAAAAAGCTCCTGCTCCAAACACTCAGCACTGAGCACAGCTCCTGTTCCAAACACTCAGCACTGAACACAGCTCCTGCTCCAAACACTCAGCAATGAACACAGCTCCTGTTCCAAACAATCAGCACTGAACACAGCTCCTGCTCCAAATACTCAGCACTGAACACAGCTCCTGCTCCAAACACTCAGCACTCAACACAGCTCCTGCTCCAAACAAGCAGCACTCAACACAGCTCCTGCTCCAAACAAGCAGCACTCAACACAGCTCCTGCTCCAAACACTCAGGACTGAACACAGCTCCTTCTCCAAACACTCAGCAATGAACACAGCTCCTTCTCCAAACACTCAGCACTGACACAGCTCCTGCTCCAAACACTCAGCACTGAACACACGTCCTTCTCCAAACACTCAGCACTGAACACATATCCTGATCCAAAGAATCAGCACTGAACACAGCTCCTGCTCCAAGCACTCTGCACTCAACACTGCTCCTCCTCCAAATACTCAGCACACAACACAGCTCCTGCTCCAAACAAGCAGCACTGAACACAGCTCCTGCTCCAAGCACTCTGCACTCAACACTGCTCCTCCTCCAAATACTCAGCACACAACACAGCTCCTGCTCCAAACAAGCAGCACTGAACACAGCTCCTGCTCCAAACACTCAGCACTGAAAACATGTCCTGCTCCAAACAATCAGCTCTGAACACAGCTCCTGCTCCAAACACTCAGCAATGAATGCACGTCCTTCTCCAAACACTCAGCACTGAACACATCTCCTGCTCCAAACAATCAGCACTGAACACAGCTCCTGCTCCAAACAAGCAGCACTGAACACAGCTACTGCTCCAAACAAGCAGCACTGAACACAGCTCCTGCTCCAAACACTCTGCAAAGAACACAGCTCCTGCTCCAAACACTCAGCACTCATCACAACTCCTGCTCCAAACACTCAGCACTCAACACAGATCCTGCTCCAAACACTCAGAACTCAACACAGCTCCTGCTCCAAACACTCAGCACTGAACACAGATCCTGCTCCAAACTCTCAGCACTGAACACCGCTCCTGCTCCAAACACTCAGCACTCAACACAGCTCCTGCTCCAAACACTCTGCACTGAACAAAGCTCCTTCTCCAAACACTATGCACTGAACACAGCTCCTGCTCCAAACACTCAGCAATGAACACAGCTCCTTATCCAAACACTCAGCACTGAACACAGCTCCTGCTCCAAACACTCTGCAAAGAACACAGCTCCTGCTCCAAACACTCACCAATGAAAACTGCTCATGCTCATAAGACTCAGAACTGAACACAGCTCCTGCTCCAAACACTCAGCACTCAACACAGCTCCTGCGCCAAACACTCAGCACTGAACACAGCTCCTGCTCCAACCACTCAGCACTCAACACAGCTCCTGCTCCAAACACTCAGCACTCAACACAGCTCCTGCTCCAAACACTCAGCACTCAACACAGCTCCTGCTCCAAATACTCAGCACTGAACAAAGCTCCTGCTCCAAACACTCTGCAAAGAACACAGCTCCTGCTCCAAACACTCTGCAAAGAACACAGCTCCTGCTCCAAACACTCAGCACTGAACACAGCTCCTGCTCCAAACACTCAGCAATGAACACAGCTCCTTATCCAAACACTCAGCACTGAACACATCTCCTGCTCCAAACAATCAGCACTGAACACAGCTCCTGCTCCAAACACTCAGCACTGAATACTGCTCATCCTCTGAAGACTCAGCACTGAACACAGCTCCTGCTCCAAATACTCAGCACGTAACCCAGCTCCTGCGCCAAACACTCAGCACTGAACACAGCTCCTGCTGCAAAAACTCAGCACTGCACATAGCTCCTGCTCCAAACACTCAGCACTGAACACAGCTCCTGCTCCAAACACTCAGCACTCAACACAGCTCCTGCTCCAAATACTCAGCACTGAACAAAGCTCCTGCTCCAAACACTCTGCAAAGAACACAGCTCCTGCTCCAAACACTCTGCAAAGAATACAGCTCCTGCTCCAAACACTCAGCACTGAACACAGCTCCGGCTCCAAACACTCAGCACTGAACACAGCTCCTGTTCCAAACACTCAGCATTGAATACAGCTCCTGCTCCAAACACTCAGCAGTCATCACAGCTCCTGCTCCAAACACTCAGCACTGAGCAGAGCTCCTTCTGCAAACACTCAACACTGAACACAGCTCCTGCTCCAAACACTCAGCACTGAACACAGCTCCTGCTCCAAACACTCAGCACTCAACACAGCTCCTGCTCCAAACACTCAGCACTGAATACAGATCCTGCTCCAAACACTCAGCAGTCATCGCAGCTCCTGCTCCAAACACTCAGCACTCAACACAGCTCCTGCTCCAAACACTCAGCACTCAACACAGCTCCTGCTCCAAACACTCAGCACTGAATACAGATCCTGCTCCAAACACTCAGCAGTCATCGCAGCTCCTGCTCCAAACACTCAGCACACAACACAGCTCCTGCTCCAAACACTCAGCAGTGAACACAGCTCCTGCTCCAAACACTCAGCACTGAGCACAGCTCCTGCTCCAAACACTCAGCACTGAGCACAGCTCCTGCTCCAAACACTCAGCACTGAGCACAGCTCCTGCTCCAAACACTCAGCACTGAGCACAGCTCCTGCTCCAAACACTCAGCACTGAACACAACTCCTGCTCCAAACACTCAGCACTGAACACAGCTCCTGCTCCAAACACTCTGCACTGAGCACAGCTCCTGCTCCAAACACTCAGCACTGAGCACAGCTCCTGCTCCAAACACTCAGCACTGAGCACAGCTCCTGCTCCAAACACTCAGCACTGAGCACAGCTCCTGCTCCAAACACTCAGCACTGAGCACAGCTCCTGCTCCAAACACTCAGCACTGAGCACAGCTCCTGCTCCAAACACTCAGCACTGAGCACAGCTCCTGCTCCAAACACTCAGCACTGAGCACAGCTCCTGCTCCAAACACTCAGCACTGAGCACAGCTCCTGCTCCAAACACTCAGCACTGAACACAGCTCCTGCTCCAAACACTCAGCACTGAACACAGCTCCTGCTCCAAACACTCAGCACTGAACACAGCTCCTGCTCCAAACACTCAGGACTGAACACAGCTCCTGCTCCAAACACTCAGCACTGAACACAGCTCCTGCTCCAAACAATCAGCACTCAACACAGATCCTGCTCCAAACACTCAGCACTCAACATAGATCCTGCTCTAAACACTCAGCACTCAACACAGCTCCTGCTCCAAACACTCATTAATCAACACAGCTCCTGCTCCAAACACTCAGCACTCAACACAGATCCTGCTCTAAACACTCAGCACTCAACACAGCTCCTGCTCCAAACACTCATTAATCAACACAGCTCCTGCTCCAAACACTCTGCACTGATCACAGCTCCTGCTCCAAACAGTTAGCACTCAACACAGCTCCTGTTCCAAACACTCATTAATCAACACAGCTCCTGCTCCAAACACTCTGCACTGATCACAGCTCCTGCTCCAAACAGTTAGCACTCAACACAGCTCCTGTTCCAAACACTCAGCACTCATCACAGCTCCTGATCCAAACACTGAGCACTGAACACAGCAACTGCTCCAAACACTCAGCGCTGAACAAATCTCCTGCTCCAAACACTCTGCACTTAACACAGCTCCTGCTCCAAACACACAGCACTGAACACAGCTCCTGCTCCAAACACTCAGCACTCAACACATCTCCGGCTCCAAACACTCAGCACTCAACAGAGCTGCTGCTCCAAACACTCAGCACTCAACACAGATCCTGCTGCAAACACTCAGCACTGAACAAATCTCCTGCTTCAAACACTCTGCAAAGAACACAGCTCCTGCTCCAAACACTCAGCACAGCTCCTGCTCCAAACACTCAGCACTCAACACATCTCCTGCTCCAAACACTCAGCAGAGCTGCTGCTCCAAACACTCAGCACTCAACACAGATCCTGCTGCAAACACTCAGCACTGAACAAATCTCCTGCTCCAAACACTCAGCACAGCTCCTGCTCCAAACACTCAGCACTCAACACAGCTCCTGCTCCAAACACTCAGCACTCAACACATCTCCTGCTCCAAACACTCAGCACTCAACACAGATCCTGCTGCAAACACTCTGCAATGATCACAGCTCCTGCTGCAAACACGATGCACTCAACACAGCTCCTGCTGCAAACACGATGCACTCAACACAGCTCCTGCTCCAAACAGTCAGCACTCAACACAGCTCCTGCTCCAAACACTCAGCACTCATCACAGCTCCTGATCCAAACACTGAGCACAGCTCCGGCTCCAAACACTGAGCACAGCTCCGGCTCCAAACACTGAGCACAGCTCCGGCTCCAAACACTGAGCACAGCTCCGGCTCCAAACACTGAGCACAGCTCCGGCTCCAAACACTCAGCACAGCTCCTGCTCCAAACACTCAGCACAGCTCCTGCTCCAAACACTCAGCACAGCTCCTGCTCCAAACACTCAGCACAGCTCCTGCTCCAAACACTCAGCACAGCTCCTGCTCCAAACACTCAGCACAGCTCCTGCTCCAAACACTCAGCACAGCTCCTGCTCCAAACACTCAGCACAGCTCCTGCTCCAAACACTCAGCACAGCTCCTGCTCCAAACACTCAGCACAGCTCCTGCTCCAAACACTCAGCACAGCTCCTGCTCCAAACACTCAGCACAGCTCCTGCTCCAAACACTCAGCACAGCTCCTGCTCCAAACACTCAGCACAGCTCCTGCTCCAAACACTCAGCACAGCTCCTGCTCCAAACACTCAGCACAGCTCCTGCTCCAAACACTCAGCACAGCTCCTGCTCCAAACACTCAGCACAGCTCCTGCTCCAAACACTCAGCACAGCTCCTGCTCCAAACACTCAGCACAGCTCCTGCTCCAAACACTCAGCACAGCTCCTGCTCCAAACACTCAGCACAGCTCCTGCTCCAAACACTCAGCACAGCTCCTGCTCCAAACACTCAGCACAGCTCCTGCTCCAAACACTCAGCACAGCTCCTGCTCCAAACACTCAGCACAGCTCCTGCTCCAAACACTCAGCACAGCTCCTGCTCCAAACACTCAGCACAGCTCCTGCTCCAAACACTCAGCACAGCTCCTGCTCCAAACACTCAGCACAGCTCCTGCTCCAAACACTCAGCACAGCTCCTGCTCCAAACACTCAGCACAGCTCCTGCTCCAAACACTCAGCACAGCTCCTGCTCCAAACACTCAGCACAGCTCCTGCTCCAAACACTCAGCACAGCTCCTGCTCCAAACACTCAGCACAGCTCCTGCTCCAAACACTCAGCACAGCTCCTGCTCCAAACACTCAGCACAGCTCCTGCTCCAAACACTCAGCACAGCTCCTGCTCCAAACACTCAGCACAGCTCCTGCTCCAAACACTCAGCACAGCTCCTGCTCCAAACACTCAGCACAGCTCCTGCTCCAAACACTCAGCACAGCTCCTGCTCCAAACACTCAGCACAGCTCCTGCTCCAAACACTCAGCACAGCTCCTGCTCCAAACACTCAGCACAGCTCCTGCTCCAAACACTCAGCACAGCTCCTGCTCCAAACACTCAGCACAGCTCCTGCTCCAAACACTCAGCACAGCTCCTGCTCCAAACACTCAGCACAGCTCCTGCTCCAAACACTCAGCACAGCTCCTGCTCCAAACACTCAGCACAGCTCCTGCTCCAAACACTCAGCACAGCTCCTGCTCCAAACACTCAGCACAGCTCCTGCTCCAAACACTCAGCACAGCTCCTGCTCCAAACACTCAGCACAGCTCCTGCTCCAAACACTCAGCACAGCTCCTGCTCCAAACACTCAGCACAGCTCCTGCTCCAAACACTCAGCACAGCTCCTGCTCCAAACACTCAGCACAGCTCCTGCTCCAAACACTCAGCACAGCTCCTGCTCCAAACACTCAGCACAGCTCCTGCTCCAAACACTCAGCACAGCTCCTGCTCCAAACACTCAGCACAGCTCCTGCTCCAAACACTCAGCACAGCTCCTGCTCCAAACACTCAGCACAGCTCCTGCTCCAAACACTCAGCACAGCTCCTGCTCCAAACACTCAGCACAGCTCCTGCTCCAAACACTCAGCACAGCTCCTGCTCCAAACACTCAGCACAGCTCCTGCTCCAAACACTCAGCACAGCTCCTGCTCCAAACACTCAGCACAGCTCCTGCTCCAAACACTCAGCACAGCTCCTGCTCCAAACACTCAGCACAGCTCCTGCTCCAAACACTCAGCACAGCTCCTGCTCCAAACACTCAGCACAGCTCCTGCTCCAAACACTCAGCACAGCTCCTGCTCCGAGCACTCAGCACATCTCCTGCTCCGAGCACTCAGCACATCTCCTGCTCCGAGCACTCAGCACATCTCCTGCTCCGAGCACTCAGCACATCTCCTGCTCCGAGCACTCAGCACATCTCCTGCTCCGAGCACTCAGCACATCTCCTGCTCCAAACACTCAGCACAGCTCCTGCTCCAAACACTCAGCACAGCTCCTGCTCCAAACACTCAGCACAGCTCCTGCTCCAAACACTCAGCACAGCTCCTGCTCCAAACACTCAGCACAGCTCCTGCTCCAAACACTCAGCACAGCTCCTGCTCCAAACACTCAGCACAGCTCCTGCTCCAAACACTCAGCACAGCTCCTGCTCCAAACACTCAGCACAGCTCCTGCTCCAAACACTCAGCACAGCTCCTGCTCCAAACACTCAGCACAGCTCCTGCTCCAAACACTCAGCACAGCTCCTGCTCCAAACACTCAGCACAGCTCCTGCTCCAAACACTCAGCACAGCTCCTGCTCCAAACACTCAGCACAGCTCCTGCTCCAAACACTCAGCACAGCTCCTGCTCCAAACACTCAGCACAGCTCCTGCTCCAAACACTCAGCACAGCTCCTGCTCCAAACACTCAGCACAGCTCCTGCTCCAAACACTCAGCACAGCTCCTGCTCCAAACACTCAGCACAGCTCCTGCTCCAAACACTCAGCACAGCTCCTGCTCCAAACACTCAGCACAGCTCCTGCTCCAAACACTCAGCACAGCTCCTGCTCCAAACACTCAGCACAGCTCCTGCTCCAAACACTCAGCACTGAACAAAGCTCCTGCTCCAAATACTCTGCAAAGAACACAGCTCCTGCTCCAAACACTCTGCAAAGAACACAGCTCCTGCTCCAAACACTCTGCAAAGAACACAGCTCCTGCTCCAAACACTCTGCAAAGAACACAGCTCCTGCTCCAAACACTCTGCAAAGAACACAGCTCCTGCTCCAAACACTCTGCAAAGAACACAGCTCCTGCTCCAAACACTCAGCACTGAACACAGCTCCTGCTCCAAACAGTCAGCACTCAAAACAGCTCCTGCCTTAAATACTCAGCACTCAAAAAAGCTCCTGCTCCAAACACTCAGCACTGAACACAGCTCCTGCTCCAAACACTCAGCATTGAACACAGCTCCTGCTCCAAACAAGCAGCACTGAACACAGCTACTGCTGCAAACAATCAGCACTGAACACAGTTCCTGCTCCAAACACTCAGCACTGAACACAGCTCCTGCTCTAAACACTCAGCAATGAACACAGCTCCTTATCCAAACACTCAGCACTGAACACATCTCCTGCTGCGAACAATCAGCACTGAACACAGTTCATGCTCCAAACACTCAGCACTGAACAGAGCTCCTTCTGCAAACACTCAGCACTGAACACAGATCCTGCTCCAAACACTCAGCACTGAACACAGCTCCTGCTCCACACACTCAGCACTCAACACAGCTCCTGCTCCACACACTTAGCACTGAACACAGCTCCTTCTCCAAACACTCAGCATTGAATACAGCTCCTGCTCCAAACACTCAGCAGTCATCACAGCTCCTCCTCCAAACACTCAGCAATGAACACACATCCTTCTCCAAACACTCAGCACTGAACACATCTCCTGCTCCAAACAATCAGCACAGCTCCTGCTCCAAACACTCAGCACAGCTCCTGCTCCAAACACTCAGCACAGCTCCTGCTCCAAACACTCAGCACAGCTCCTGCTCCAAACACTCAGCACAGCTCCTGCTCCAAACACTCAGCACAGCTCCTGCTCCAAACACTCAGCACAGCTCCTGCTCCAAACACTCAGCACAGCTCCTGCTCCAAACACTCAGCACAGCTCCTGCTCCAAACACTCAGCACAGCTCCTGCTCCAAACACTCAGCACAGCTCCTGCTCCAAACACTCAGCACAGCTCCTGCTCCAAACACTCAGCACAGCTCCTGCTCCAAACACACAGCACTGAACACAGCTCCTGCTCCAAACACTCAGCACTGAACACAGCTCCTGCTCCAAACACTCAGCACTGAACACAGCTCCTGCTCCAAACACTCAGCACTGAACACAGCTCCTGCTCCAAACACTCAGCACTGAACACAGCTCCTGCTCCAAACATTCAGCACTCAACACAGCTCCTGCTCCAAACACTCATCACTCAACACAGATCCTGCTCCAAACACTCAGCACTCAACACAGCTCCTGCTCCAAACACTCAGCACTGAACACAGCTCCTGCTCCAAACACTCAGCACTGAACACAGCTCCTGCTCCAAACACTCAGCACTGAACACAGCTCCTGCTCCAAACACTCAGCACTCAACACATCTCCTGCTCCAAACACTCAGCACAAAACACACATCCTGCTGCAAACACTCAGCACTGAACACAGCTCCTGCTCCAAACACTCAGCACTGAACAAAGCTCCTGCTCCAAACACTCAGCACTGAACAAAGCTCCTGCTCCAAACACTCTGCAAAGAACACAGCTCCTGCTCCAAACACACAGCACTGAACACAGCTCCTGCTCCAAACACTAAGCACTCAACACAGCTGCTGCTCCAAACACTCAGCACTCAACACAGCTCCTGCTCCAAACACTCAGCACTCAACACTGCTCCTGCTCCAAACACTCAGCACTGAACACAGCTCCTGCTCCAAACAAGCAGCACTGAACACAGCTACTGCTGCAAACACTCAGCGCTGAACAAAGCTCCTGCTCCAAACACTCTGCAAAGAACACAGCTCCTGCTCCAAACAGTCAGCACTGAACACATCTCCTGCTCCAAACAATCAGCACTGAACACAGTTCCTGCTCCAAACACTCAGCACTGAACACAGCTCCTGCTCTAAACACTCAGCAATGAACACAGCTCCTTATCCAAACACTCAGCACTGAACACATCTCCTGCTCCAAACAATCAGCACTGAACACAGCTCCTGCTCCAAGTACTCTGCACTCAACACTGCTCCTCCTCCAAATACTCAGCACACAACACAGCTCCTGCTCCAAACACTCAGCAGTGAACACAGCTCCTGCTCCAAACACTCAGCACTGAGCACAGCTCCTGCTCCAAACACTCAGCACTGAACACAGCTCCTGCTCCAAACACTCAGCACTGAACACAGCTCCTGCTCCAAACACTCAGCACTGAACACAGCTCCTGCTCCAAACACTCAGCACTGAACACAGCTCCTGCTCCAAACACTCAGCACTGAACACAGCTCCTGCTCCAAACACTCAGCACTGAACACAGCTCCTGCTCCAAACACACAGCACAGAACACAGCTCCTGCTCCAAACACTCAGCACTGAACACAGCTCTTGCTCCAAACACTCAGCACTGAACAAAGCTCCTGCTCCAAACACTCAGCACTGAACAAAGCTCCTGCTCCAAACACTCAGCACTGAACACAGCTCCTGCTCCAAACACTCTGCCAAGAACACAGCTCCTGCTCCAAACACTCAGCAAAGAACACAGCTCCTGCTCCAAACACTCAGCACTGAACACAGCTCCTGCTCCAAACACTCAGCACTCAACACAGCTCCTGCTCCAAACACTCAGCACTCAACACAGCTCCTGCTCCAAATACTCAGCACTGAACACAGCTCCTGCTCCAATCAAACAGCACTGAACACAGCTACTGCTCCAAATACTCAGCACTGAACAAAGCTCCTGCTCCAAACACTCTGCTAAGAACACAGCTCCTGCTCCAAATACTCAGCACTCAACACAGCTCCTGCTCCAAACACTCAGCACTCAACGCAGCTCCTGCCTCAAATACTCAGCACTCAAAAAAGCTCCTGCTCCAAACACTCAGCCCTGAGCACAGCTGCTGCTCCAAACACTCAGCACTGAACACAGCTCCTGCTCCAAACACTCAGCACTGAACACAGCTCCTGCTCTAAACACTCAGCAATGAACACAGCTCCTTATCCAAACACTCAGCACTGAACACATCTCCTGCTCCAAACAATCAGCACTGAACACAGTTCCTGCTCCAAACACTCAGCACTGAACACAGCTCCTGCTCCAAACACTCAGCACTGAACAGAGCTCCTTCTGCAAACACTCAGCACTGAACACAGATCCTGCTCCAAACACTCAGCACTGAACACAGCTCCTGCTCCAAACACGCAGCACTCAACACAGCTCCTGCTCCAAACACTCAGCACTGAACACAGCTCCTTCTCCAAACACTCAGCATTGAATACAGCTCCTGCTCCAAACACTCAGCAGTCATCACAGCTCCTGCTCCAAACACTCAGCAGTCATCACAGCTCCTGCTCCAAACACTCAGCAGTCATCACAGCTCCTGCTCCAAACACTCAGCAGTCATCACAGCTCCTGCTCCTAACACTCAGCAATGAACACACATCCTTCTCCAAACACTCAGCACTGAACACATCTCCTGCTCCAAACAATCAGCACTGAACACAGCTGCTGCTCCAAACACTCAGCACTCAACACAGCTCCTGCTCCAAACACTCAGCACTCAACACAGCTCCTGCTCCAAACACTCAGCACTGAACACAGCTCCTGCTCCAAACACTCAGCACTGAACACAGCTCCTGCTCCAAACACTCAGCACTGAACACAGCTCCTGCTCCAAACACTCAGCACTGAACACAGCTCCTGCTCCAAACACTCAGCACTCAACACATCTCCTGCTCCAAACACTAAGCACTCAACACAGCTGCTGCTCCAAACACTCAGCACTCAACACAGCTCCTGCTCCAAACACTCAGCACTCAACACTGCTCCTGCTCCAAACACTCAGCACTGAACACAGCTCCTGCTCCAAACAAGCAGCACTGAACACAGCTACTGCTGCAAACACTCAGCGCTGAACAAAGCTCCTGCTCCAAACACTCTGCAAAGAACACAGCTCCTGCTCCAAACAATCAGCACTGAACACAGTTCCTGCTCCAAACACTCAGCACTGAACACAGCTCCTGCTCCAAACACTCAGCAATGAACACAGCTCCTTATCCAAACACTCAGCACACAACACAGCTCCTGCTCCAAACACTCAGCAGTGAACACAGCTCCTGCTCCAAACACTCAGCACTGAGCACAGCTCCTGCTCCAAACACTCTGCAAAGAACACAGCTCCTGCTCCAAACACTCTGCAAAGAACACAGCTCCTGCTCCAAAAACTCTGCAAAGAACACAGCTCCTGCTCCAAACACTCTGCAAAGAACACAGCTCCTGCTCCAAACACTCATTAATCAACACAGCTCCTGCTCCAAACACTCAGCACTGAACACAGCTCCTGCTCCAAACACTCAGCACTGAACACAGCTCCTGCTCCAAACACTCAGCACTGAACACAGCTCCTGCTCCAAACACTCAGCAGTGAACACAGCTCCTGCTCCAAACACTCAGCACTGAGCACAGCTCCTGCTCCAAACACTCTGCAAAGAACACAGCTCCTGCTCCAAACACTCTGCAAAGAACACAGCTCCTGCTCCAAAAACTCTGCAAAGAACACAGCTCCTGCTCCAAACACTCTGCAAAGAACACAGCTCCTGCTCCAAACACTCATTAATCAACACAGCTCCTGCTCCAAACACTCTGCAAAGAACACAGCTCCTGCTCCAAAAACTCTGCAAAGAACACAGCTCCTGCTCCAAACACTCTGCAAAGAACACAGCTCCTGCTCCAAACACTCATTAATCAACACAGCTCCTGCTCCAAACACTCTGCAAAGAACACAGCTCCTGCTCCAAACAATCAGCACTGAACACAGCTCCTGCTCCAAACACTCAGCAATGAACACAGCTCCTTATCCAAACACTCAGCACACAACACAGCTCCTGCTCCAAACACTCAGCAGTGAACACAGCTCCTGCTCCAAACACTCAGCACTGAGCACAGCTCCTGCTCCAAACACTCTGCAAAGAACACAGCTCCTGCTCCAAACACTCTGCAAAGAACACAGCTCCTGCTCCAAACACTCTGCAAAGAACACAGCTCCTGCTCCAAACACTCTGCAAAGAACACAGCTCCTGCTCCAAACACTCTGCAAAGAACACAGCTCCTGCTCCAAACACTCTGCAAAGAACACAGCTCCTGCTCCAAACACTCATTAATCAACACAGCTCCTGCTCCAAACACGATGCACTCAACACAGCTCCTGCTCCAAACACTCAGCACAGCTCCTGCTCCAAACACTCAGCACAGCTCCGGCTCCAAACACTCAGCACAGCTCCGGCTCCAAACACTCAGCACAGCTCCGGCTCCAAACACTCAGCACAGCTCCTGCTCCAAACACTCAGCACAGCTCCTGCTCCAAACACTCAGCACAGCTCCTGCTCCAAACACTCAGCACAGCTCCTGCTCCAAACACTCAGCACAGCTCCTGCTCCAAACACTCAGCACAGCTCCTGCTCCAAACACTCAGCACAGCTCCTGCTCCAAACACTCAGCACAGCTCCTGCTCCAAACACTCAGCACAGCTCCTGCTCCAAACACTCAGCACAGCTCCTGCTCCAAACACTCAGCACAGCTCCTGCTCCAAACACTCAGCACAGCTCCTGCTCCAAACACTCAGCACAGCTCCTGCTCCAAACACTCAGCACAGCTCCTGCTCCAAACACTCAGCACAGCTCCTGCTCCAAACACTCAGCACAGCTCCTGCTCCAAACACTCAGCACAGCTCCTGCTCCAAACACTCAGCACAGCTCCTGCTCCAAACACTCAGCACAGCTCCTGCTCCAAACACTCAGCACAGCTCCTGCTCCAAACACTCAGCACAGCTCCTGCTCCAAACACTCAGCACAGCTCCTGCTCCAAACACTCAGCACAGCTCCTGCTCCAAACACTCAGCACAGCTCCTGCTCCAAACACTCAGCACAGCTCCTGCTCCAAACACTCAGCACAGCTCCTGCTCCAAACACTCAGCACAGCTCCTGCTCCAAACACTCAGCACAGCTCCTGCTCCAAACACTCAGCACAGCTCCTGCTCCAAACACTCAGCACAGCTCCTGCTCCAAACACTCAGCACAGCTCCTGCTCCAAACACTCAGCACAGCTCCTGCTCCAAACACTCAGCACAGCTCCTGCTCCAAACACTCAGCACAGCTCCTGCTCCAAACACTCAGCACAGCTCCTGCTCCAAACACTCAGCACAGCTCCTGCTCCAAACACTCAGCACAGCTCCTGCTCCAAACACTCAGCACAGCTCCTGCTCCAAACACTCAGCACAGCTCCTGCTCCAAACACTCAGCACAGCTCCTGCTCCAAACACTCAGCACAGCTCCTGCTCCAAACACTCAGCACAGCTCCTGCTCCAAACACTCAGCACAGCTCCTGCTCCAAACACTCAGCACAGCTCCTGCTCCAAACACTCAGCACAGCTCCTGCTCCAAACACTCAGCACAGCTCCTGCTCCAAACACTCAGCACAGCTCCTGCTCCAAACACTCAGCACAGCTCCTGCTCCAAACACTCAGCACAGCTCCTGCTCCAAACACTCAGCACAGCTCCTGCTCCAAACACTCAGCACAGCTCCTGCTCCAAACACTCAGCACAGCTCCTGCTCCAAACACTCAGCACAGCTCCTGCTCCAAACACTCAGCACAGCTCCTGCTCCAAACACTCAGCACAGCTCCTGCTCCAAACACTCAGCACAGCTCCTGCTCCAAACACTCAGCACAGCTCCTGCTCCAAACACTCAGCACAGCTCCTGCTCCAAACACTCAGCACAGCTCCTGCTCCAAACACTCAGCACAGCTCCTGCTCCAAACACTCAGCACAGCTCCTGCTCCAAACACTCAGCACAGCTCCTGCTCCAAACACTCAGCACAGCTCCTGCTCCAAACACTCAGCACAGCTCCTGCTCCAAACACTCAGCACAGCTCCTGCTCCAAACACTCAGCACAGCTCCTGCTCCAAACACTCAGCACAGCTCCTGCTCCAAACACTCAGCACAGCTCCTGCTCCAAACACTCAGCACAGCTCCTGCTCCAAACACTCAGCACAGCTCCTGCTCCAAACACTCAGCACAGCTCCTGCTCCAAACACTCAGCACAGCTCCTGCTCCAAACACTCAGCACAGCTCCTGCTCCAAACACTCAGCACAGCTCCTGCTCCAAACACTCAGCACAGCTCCTGCTCCAAACACTCAGCACAGCTCCTGCTCCAAACACTCAGCACAGCTCCTGCTCCAAACACTCAGCACAGCTCCTGCTCCAAACACTCAGCACAGCTCCTGCTCCAAACACTCAGCACAGCTCCTGCTCCAAACACTCAGCACAGCTCCTGCTCCAAACACTCAGCACAGCTCCTGCTCCAAACACTCAGCACAGCTCCTGCTCCAAACACTCAACACAGCTCCTGCTCCAAACACTCAGCACAGCTCCTGCTCCAAACACTCAGCACAGCTCCTGCTCCAAACACTCAGCACAGCTCCTGCTCCAAACACTCAGCACTGAGCACAGCTCCTGCTCCAAACACTCAGCACTGAGCACAGCTCCTGCTCCAAACACTCAGCACTGAACACAGCTCCTGCTCCAAACACTCAGCACTGAACACAGCTCCTGCTCCAAACACTCAGCACTGAACACAGCTCCTGCTCCAAACACTCAGCACTGAACACAGCTCCTGCTCCAAACACTCAGCACTGAACACAGCTCCTGCTCCAAACACTCAGCACTGAACACAGCTCCTGCTCCAAACACTCAGCACTGAACACAGCTCCTGCTCCAAACACTCAGCACTGAACACAGCTCCTGCTCCAAACACACAGCACTGAACACAGCTCCTGCTCCAAACACTCAGCACTGAACACAGCTATTGCTCCAAACACTCAGCACTGAACAAAGCTCCTGCTCCAAACACTCAGCACTGAACAAAGCTCCTGCTCCAAACACTCAGCACTGAACACAGCTCCTGCTCCAAACACTCTGCCAAGAACACAGCTCCTGCTCCAAACACTCAGCAAAGAACACAGCTCCTGCTCCAAACACTCAGCAAAGAACACAGCTCCTGCTCCAAACACTCAGCACTCAACACAGCTCCTGCTCCAAACACTCAGCACTCAACACAGCTCCTGCTCCAAACACTCAGCACTGAACACAGCTCCTGCTCCAATCAAACAGCACTGAACACAGCTACTGCTCCAAATACTCAGCACTGAACACAGCTCCTGCTCCAATCAAACAGCACTGAACACAGCTACTGCTCCAAATACTCAGCACTGAACAAAGCTCCTGCTCCAAACACTCTGCTAAGAACACAGCTCCTGCTCCAAATACTCAGCACTCAACACAGCTCCTGCTCCAAACACTCAGCCCTGAGCACAGCTGCTGCTCCAAACACTCAGCACTGAACACAGCTCCTGCTCCAAACACTCAGCACTGAACACAGCTCCTGCTCTAAACACTCAGCAATGAACACAGCTCCTTATCCAAACACTCAGCACTGAACACATCTCCTGCTCCAAACAATCAGCACTGAACACAGTTCCTGCTCCAAACACTCAGCACTGAACACAGCTCCTGCTCCAAACACTCAGCACTGAACAGAGCTCCTTCTGCAAACACTCAGCACTGAACACAGATCCTGCTCCAAACACTCAGCACTGAACACAGCTCCTGCTCCAAACACTCAGCACTCAACACAGCTCCTGCTCCAAACACTCAGCACTCAACACAGCTCCTGCTCCAAACACTCAGCACTGAACACAGCTCCTTCTCCAAACACTCAGCATTTAATACAGCTCCTGCTCCAAACACTCAGCAGTCATCACAGCTCCTGCTCCAAACACTCAGCAGTCATCACAGCTCCTGCTCCAAACACTCAGCACTGAACAAAGCTCCTTCTCCAAACACTCAGCACTGAACACATCTCCTGCTCCAAACAATCAGCACTGAACACAGCTCCTGCTCCAAGCACTCTGCACTCAACACTGCTCCTCCTCCAAATACTCAGCACACAACACAGCTCCTGCTCCAAACACTCAACACTGAACACAGCTCCTGCTCCAAACACTCAGCACTGAGCACAGCTCCTGCTCCAAACACTCAGCACTGAGCACAGCTCCTGCTCCAAACACTCAGCACTGAGCACAGCTCCTGCTCCAAACACTCAGCACTGAGCACAGCTCCTGCTCCAAACACTCAGCACTGAACACAGCTCCTGCTCCAAACATTCAGCACTCAACACAGATCCTGCTGCAAACACTCAGCACTCAACACAGCTCCTGCTCCAAACACTCAGCACTGAACAAAGCTCCTGCTCCAAACACTCTGCAAAGAACACAGCTCCGGCTCCAAACACTGTGCAAAGAACACAGCTCCTGCTCCAAACACTGTGCAAAGAACACAGCTCCTGCTCCAAACACTCAGCACAGCTCCTGCTCCAAACACTCAGCACTGAACACTGCTCATCCTCCGAAGACTCAGCACTGAACACAGCTCCTGCTCCAAACACTCAGCACTCAACACAGATCCTGCTCCAAACACTCAGCACTGAACAAAACTCCTGCTCCAAACACTCTGCAAAGAACACAGCTCCAAACACTCAGCACTCAACACAGCTCCTGCTCCAAACACTCAGCACTGAACACAGCTCCTGCTCCAAACACTCAGCAATGAACACAGCTCCTGCTCCAAACAATCAGCACTGAACACTGCTCCTGCTCCAAATACTCAGCACTGAACACAGCTCCTGCTCCAAGCACTCTGCACTCAACACTGCTCCTCCTCCAAATACTCAGCACACAACACAGCTCCTGCTCCAAACAAGCAGCACTGAACACAGCTCCTGCTCCAAACACTCAGCACTGAACACATCTCCTGCTCCAAACACTCAGCACTGAACACATCTCCTGCTCCAAACACTCAGCAATGAACGCACGTCCTTCTCCAAACACTCAGCACTGAACACAGCTCCTGCTCCAAACAAGCAGCACTGAACACAGCTCCTGCTCCAAACACTCAGCACTCATCATAGCTCCTGCTCCAAACACTCAGCACTGAACACAGCTCCTTCTCCAAACACTCAGCATTGAATACAGCTCCTGCTCCAACCAAGCAGCACTCAACACTGCTCCTCCTCCAAATACTCAGCACACAACACAGCTCCTGCTCCAAACACTCTGCACACAACACAGCTCCTGCTCCAAACACTCAGCACTCAACACAGCTCCTGCTCCAAACACTCAGCACTCAACACAGCTCCTGCTCCAAACACTCAGCACTCAACACAGCTCCTGCTCAAACACTCAGCACTGAACAAAGCACCAGCTCCAAACAAGCAGCACTGAACACAGCTACTGCTCCAAACACTCAGCGCTGAACAAATCTCCTGCTCCAAACACTCAGCACTCAACACAGCTCCTGCTCCAAACACTCAGCACTCAACACAGCTCCTGCTCCAAACACTCAGCACTCAACACAGCTCCTGCTCCAAACACTCAGCACTCAACACAGCTCCTGCTCCAAACACTCATTACTGAACACAGATCCTGCTCCAAACTCTCAGCACTGAACACAGCTCCTGCTCCAAACACTCTGCACTGAACACAACTCCTGCTCCAAACACTCAGCAATGAACACAGCTCCTGCTCCAAACACTCAGCAATGAACACAGCTCCTGCTCCAAACAATCAGCACTGAACACAGCTCCTGCTCCAAACACTCTGCACTCAACACTGCTCCTGCTCCAAATACTCAGCACTGAACACAGCTCCTGATCCAAACAATCAGCACTCAACACAGCTCCTTCTCCAATCACTCAGCACTGAACACAGCTCCTGCTCCGAACACTCAGCACTCATCACAGCTCCTGCTCCAAACACTCAGCAATGAACACACCTCCTTCTCCAAACACTCAGCACTGAAAACATCTCCTGCTCCAAACAATCAGCACTGAACACAGCTCCTCCTCCAAATACTCAGCACACAACACATCTCCTGCTCCAAACACTCAGCAATGAACACAGCTCCTGCTCCAAACACTCAGCACTGAACACAGCTCCTGCTCCAAACACTCAGCACTCATCACAGATCCTGCTCCAAACACTCAGCACTGAATACAGCTCCTGCTCCAAACACTCAGCACTCAACACAGCTCCTGCTCCAAACACTCTGCACTGAACAAAGCTCCTGCTCCAAACACTCAGCACTGAACACAGCTCCTTATCCAAACACTCAGCACTGAACAAATCTCCTGCTCCAAACAATCAGCACTGAACACAGCTCCTGCTCCAAATTCTCAGCACTGAGCAGAGCTCCTTCTCCAAACACTCAGCACTGAACACAGCTCCTGCTCCAAGCACACAGCACGGAACACAGCTCCTGCTCCAAACACTCAGCACTGAACACAGCTCCTGCTGCAAACACTCAGCTCTGAACACAGCTCCTGCTCCAAACACTAAGCACTCAACACAGCTCCTGCTGCAAACACTCAGCACTGAACACAGCTCCTGCTCCAAACACTAAGCACTCAACACAGCTCCTGCTGCAAACACTCAGCTCTGAACACAGCTCCTGCTCCAAACACTCAGCACTGAACACAGCTCCTGCTCCAAACACTCAGCACTGAATACAGCTCCTGCTCCAAACACTCAGCACTCAACACTGCTCCTGCTCCAAACACTCTGCACTGAAGAAAGCTCCTTCTCCAAACACTCAGCACTGAACACAGCTCCTGCTCCAAACACTCAGCAATGAACACAGCTCCTGCTCCAAACAATCAGCACTGAACACAGCTCCTGCTCCAAACACTCTGCACTCAGCACTGCTCCTGCTCCAAATACTCAGCACTGAACACAGCTCCTGCTCCAAACACTCAGCAATGAACACAGCTCCTGCTCCAAACACTCAGCAATGAACACAGCTCCTGCTCCAAACACTCTGCACTCAGCACTGCTCCTGCTCCAAACACTCAGCACTGAACACAGCTCCTGCTCCAAACACTCAGCAATGAACACACCTCCTTCTCCAAACACTCTGCACACAACACAGCTCCTGCTCCAAACACTAAGCATCAACACAGCTCCTGCTCCAAACACTCAGCACTCAACACAGCTCCTGCTCCAAACACTCAGCACTCATCACAGCTCCTGATCCAAACACTCAGCACTGAACAAAGCACCAGCTCCAAACAAGCAGCACTGAACACAGCTACTGCTCCAAACACTCAGCGCTGAACAAATCTCCTGCTCCAAACACACTGCACTGAACACAGCTCCTGCTCCAAACACACAGCACTGAACAGAGCTCCTGCTCCAAACACTCAGCACAGAACACAGCTCCTGCTCCAAACACTCAGCACTGAACACAGCTCCTGCTCCAAATACTCAGCACTGAACACAGCTCCTGATCCAAACAAGCAGCACTCAACACGGCTCCTTCTCCAAACACTCAGCACTGAACACAGCTCCTGCTCTGAACACTCAGCACTGAACACAGCTGCTGCTCTGAACACTCAGCACTGAACACAGCTCCTGCTCCAAATACTCAGCACTGAACACAGCTCCTGATCCAAACACTCAGCACTGAACACAGCTCCAGCTCCAAACACTCAGCACTCATCACAGCTCCTGCTCCAAACACTCAGCACTGAACAAAGCTCCTGCTCCAAGCACTCTGCACTCAACACTGCTCCTCCTCCAAATACTCAGCACACAACACAGCTCCTGCTCCAAACAAGCAGCACTGAACACAGCTCCTGCTCCAAACACTCAGCACTGAACACATCTCCTGCTCCAAACACTCAGCACTGAACACATCTCCTGCTCCAAACACTCAGCGATGAACGCACAACCTTCTCCAAACACTCAGCACTGAACACATCTCCTGCTACAAACAATCAGCACTGAACACATCTCCTGCTACAAACAATCAGCACTGAACACAGCTCCTGCTCCAAACACTCAGCACTCATCACAGCTCCTGCTCCAAACACTCAGCACTGAATACAGCTCCTGCTCCAACCAAGCAGCACTCAACACTGCTCCTCCTCCAAATACTCAGCACACAACACAGCTCCTGCTCCAAACACTCAGCACTCAACACAGCTCCTGCTCCAAACACTCAGCACTGAACAAAGCACCAGCTCCAAACAAGCAGCACTGAACACAGCTACTGCTCCAAACACTCAGCGCTGAACAAATCTCCTGCTCCAAACACTCTGCACTGAACACAGCTCCTGCTCCAAACACACAGCACTGAACACAGCTCCTGCTCCAAACACTCAGCACTGAACACAGCTCCTGCTCCAAACACTCTGCAAAGAACACAGCTCCTGCTCCAAACACTCAGCACTCAACACAGCTCCTGCTCCAAACACTCAGCAGTGAACACAGCTCCTGCTCCAAACAATCAGCACTCAAACAGCTCCTGCCTCAAATACTCAGCACTCAAAAAAGCTCCTGCTCCAAACACTCAGCACTCAACACAGCTCCTGCTCCAAACACGCAGCACTGATCACAGCTCCTGCTCCAAACACTCAGCAATGAAAACTGCTCATGCTCCTAAGACTCAGAACTGAACACAGCTCCTGCTCCAAACACACAGCACTGAACACAGCTCCCGCTCCAAACACTCTGCAAAGAACACAGCACCTGCTCCAAACACTCAGCACTGAACACAGCTCCTGCTCCAAACAATCAGCACTGAACACTGCTCCTGCTCCAAATACTCAGCACTGAACACAGCTCCTGATCCAAACAAGCAGCACTCAACACGGCTCCTTCTCCAAACACTCAGCACTGAACACAGCTCCTGCTCTGAACACTCAGCACTGAACACTCAGCACTGAACACAGCTCCTGCTCCAAATACTCAGCACTGAACACAGCACCTGATCCAAACACTCAGCACTGAACACAGCTCCTGCTCCAAACACTCAGCACTCATCACAGCTCCTGCTCCAAACACTCAGCACTGAACAAAGCTCCTGCTCCAAGCACTCTGCACTCAACACTGTTCCTCCTCCAAATACTCAGCACACAACACAGCTCCTGCTCCAAACAAGCAGCACTGAACACAGCTCCTGCTCCAAACACTCAGCACTGAACACATCTCCTGCTCCAAACACTCAGCACTGAACACATCTCCTGCTCCAAACACTCAGCAATGAACGCACAACCTTCTCCAAACACTCAGCACTGAACACATCTCCTGCTACAAACAATCAGCACTGAACACATCTCCTGCTACAAACAATCAGCACTGAACACAGCTCCTGCTCCAAACACTCAGCACTCATCACAGCTCCTGCTCCAAACACTCAGCACTGAATACAGCTCCTGCTCCAACCAAGCAGCACTCAACACTGCTCCTCCTCCAAATACTCAGCACACAACACAGCTCCTGCTCCAAACACTCAGCACTCAACACAGCTCCTGCTCCAAACACTCAGCACTGAACAAAGCACCAGCTCCAAACAAGCAGCACTGAACACAGCTACTGCTCCAAACACTCAGCGCTGAACAAATCTCCTGCTCCAAACACTCTGCACTGAACACAGCTCCTGCTCCAAACACACAGCACTGAACACAGCTCCTGCTCCAAACACTCAGCACTGAACACAGCTCCTGCTCCAAACACTCTGCAAAGAACACAGCTCCTGCTCCAAACACTCAGCACTCAACACAGCTCCTGCTCCAAACACTCAGCAGTGAACACAGCTCCTGCTCCAAACAAGCACTCAAACAGCTCCTGCCTCAAATACTCAGCACTCAAAAAAGCTCCTGCTCCAAACACTCAGCACTCAACACAGCTCCTGCTCCAAACACGCAGCACTGATCACAGCTCCTGCTCCAAACACTCAGCAATGAAAACTGCTCATGCTCCTAAGACTCAGAACTGAACACAGCTCCTGCTCCAAACACACAGCACTGAACACAGCTCCCGCTCCAAACACTCAGCAGTGAACACAGCTCCTGCTCCAAACACTCTGCACTGAACACAGCTCCTGCTCCAAACACTCAGCACTGAACACAGCTCCTGCTCCAAACACTCAGCACTGAACTCAGCTCCTGCTCCAAATAGTCGGCACTCAACACAGCTCCTGGTCCAAACAAGCAGCACTGAACACAGCGATTGCTCCAAATACTCAGCAGTGAACACAGATCCTGCTCCAAACACTCAGCACTGAATACAGCTCCTGCTCCAAACACTCTGCACTGAACACAGAACCTGCTCCAAACACTCAGCAGTCAACATAGCGACTGCTCCAAACACTCAGCAATGAAAACTGCTCATGCTCCTAAGACTCAGAACTGAACACAGCTCCTGCTCCAAACACTCCGCACTGACCACAGCTCCTGCTCCAAACACTCAGCACACAACACAGCTCCTGCTCCAAACACTCAGCACACAACACAGCTCCTGCTCCAAACACTCAGCACACAACACAGCTCCTGCTCCAAACACTCAGCACACAACACAGCACCTGCTCCAAACACTCAGCACTGAACACAGCTCCTGCGCCAAACACTCAGCACTGAACACAGCTCCTGCTCCAAACACTCAGTACTGAACACAGCTCCTGCTCCAAACACTCAGCACTCAACACAGCTCCTGCTCCAAACACTCATCAATCAACACAGCTCCTGCTCCAAACACTCTGCACTGATCACAGCTCCGGCTCCAAAGACTCAGCACACAGCACAGCTCCTGCACCAAACACTCAGCACTGAACAAAGCTCCAGCTCCAAACTCTCAGCACTGAATACAGCTCCTGCTCCAAACTCTCTGCACCGAACACAGCTCCTGCTCCAAAAACTCCGCACTGAACACAGAACCTGCTCCAAACACTCAGTAGTGAACACAGCTCCTGCTCCAAACACTCAGCACTCAACACAGCTCCTGCTCCAAAAACTCAGCAATGAAAACTGCTCATGCTCCTAAGACTCAGAACTGAACACAGCTCCTGCTCCAAACACTCCGCACACAACACAGCTCCTGCTCCAAACACGCAGCACTGATCACAGCTCCTGCTCCAAACACGCAGCACTCAAAACAGCTCCTGCTCCAAACACTCAGCACTCAAAACAGCTCCTGCTCCAAACACTCAGCACTGAACACAGCTCCTGCTCCAAACACTCAGCACTGAACACAGCTCCTGCTCCAAACACTCAGCACTGAACACAGCTCCTGCTCCAAACACTCAGCACTGAACACAGCTCCTGCTCCAAACACTCAGCACTGAACACAGCTCCTGCTCCAAACACTCAGCACTGAACACAGCTCCTGCTCCAAACACTCAGCACTGAACACAGCTCCTGCTCCAAACACTCAGCACTGAACACAGCTCCTGCTCCAAACACTCAGCACTGAACACAGCTCCTGCTCCAAACACTCAGCACTGAACACAGCTCCTGCTCCAAACACTCAGCTCTGAACACAGCTCCTGCTCCAAACACTCTGCAAAGAACACAGCTACTGCTCCAAACAATCAGCACTCAAAACAGCTCCTGCCTCAAATACTCAGCACTCAAAAAAGCTCCTTCTCCAAACACTCAGCCCTGAGCACAGCTCCTGCTCCAAACACTCAGCACTGAACACAGCTCCTGCTCCAAAAACTCAGCATTGAACACAGCTCCTGCTCCAAACACTCAGCACTCAACACAGCTCCTGCTCCAAACACTCAGCACTCAACACAGCTCCTGCTCCAAAACTCTGCACACAACACAGCTCCTGCTCCAAACACTCAGCACTGAACAAAGCTCCTGCTCCAAACACTCAGCACTCAACACAGCTCCTGCTCCAAACACTCAGCACTGAAGAAACCTCCTGCTCCAAACACTCCGCACTGAACACAGCTCCTGCTCCAAACACTCAGCACTCAACACAGCTCCTGCTCCAAACACTCAGCACTCAACACAGCTCCTGCTCCAAACACTCAGCACTGAACAAAGCTCCTGCTCCAAACACTCAGCACTCAACACAGCTCCTGCTCCAAACACTCAGCACTGAACAAAGCTCCTGCTCCAAACACTCTGCAAAGAACACAGCTCCTGCTCCAAACACTCAGCACTCAACACAGCTCCTGCTCCAAACACTCAGCATTCAACACAGCTCCTGCTCCAAACACTCAGCACTCAACACAGCTCCTGCTCCAAACACTCTGCAAAGAGCACAGCTGCTGCTCCAAACACTCAGCACTGAACACAGCTCCTGCTCCAAACACTCAGCACTGAGCACAGCTCTTGCTCCAAACACTCAGCACTGAACACAGCTCCTGCTCCAAACACTCAGCATGAACACAGCACCTGCTCCAAACACTCAGCACTCAACACAGCTCCTGCTCCAAACACTCTGCACACAACACAGCTCCTGCTCCAAACACTCTGCAAACAACACAGCTCCTGCTCCAAACACTAAGCACTCAACACAGCTCCTGCTCCAAACACTCAGCACTGAACACAGCTCCGGCTCCAAACACACAGCACTGAACACAGCTCCTGCTCCAAACATTCAGCACTGAACACAGCTCCTGCTCCAAAGACTCATTACTGAACACAGATCCTGCTCCAAACGCTCAGCATTGAATACAGCTCCTGCTCCAAACACTCAGCACTCAACACAGCTCCTTCTCCAAACACTCTGCACTGAACACAGCTCCTGCTCCAAACAATCAGCACTGAACACAGCTCCAGCTCCAAACACTCTGCACTCAACACTGCTCCTGCTCCAAACACTCAGCACTGAACACAGCTCCTGCTCCAAACACTCAGCACTGAACACAGCTCCTGCTCCTAACACTCAGCACTCATCACAGCTCCTGCTCCAAACACTCAGCACTCAACACTGCTCCTGCTCCAAACACTCAGCACTCAACACAGCTCCTGCTCCAAACACTCAGCACTCAACACAGCTCCTGCTCCAAACACTCAGCACTCAACACAGCTCCTGCTCCAAACACTCAGCACTCAACACATCTCCTGCTCCAAACACTCAGCACTGAACAAAGCTCCTGCTCCAAACACTCAGCACTGAACAAAGCTCCTGCTCCAAACACTCTGCAAAGAACACAGCTCCTGCTCCAAACACTCAGCACTCAACACAGCTCCTGCTCCAAACACTCAGCATTCAACACAGCTCCTGCTCCAAACACTCAGCACTGAGCACAGCTGCTGCTCCAAACACTCTGCACTGAACACAGCTCCTGCTCCAAACACTCAGCACTGAGCACAGCTCTTGCTCCAAACACTCAGCACTGAACACAGCTCCTGCTCCAAACACTCAGCATGAACACAGCACCTGCTCCAAACACTCAGCACTCAACACAGCTCCTGCTCCAAACACTCTGCACACAACACAGCTCCTGCTCCAAACACTCTGCAAACAACACAGCTCCTGCTCCAAACACTAAGCACTCAACACAGCTCCTGCTCCAAACACTCAGCACTGAACACAGCTCCGGCTCCAAACACTCAGCACTGAACACAGCTCCTGCTCCAAACATTCAGCACTGAACACAGCTCCTGCTCCAAACACTCATTACTGAACACAGATCCTGCTCCAAACGCTCAGCATTGAATACAGCTCCTGCTCCAAACACTCAGCACTCAACACAGCTCCTGCTCCAAACACTCAGCACTCAACACAGCTCCTGCTCCAAACACTCAGCACTGAACAGAGCTCCTGCTCCAAACAAGCAGCACTGAACACAGCTACTGCTCCAAACACTCTGCAAAGAACACTGCTCCTGCTCCAAACACTCAGCACTCAACACAGCTCCTGCTCCAAACACTCAGCACTCAACACAGCTCCTGCTCCAAACACTCAGCACTCAACACAGCTCCTGCTCCAAACACTCAGCACTCAACACAGCTCCTGCTCCAAACACTCAGCACTCAACACAGCTCCTGCTCCAAACACTCAGCACTCAACACAGCTCCTGCTCCAAACACTCAGCACTCAACACAGCTCCTGCTCCAAACACTCAGCACTCAACACAGCTCCTGCTCCAAACACTCAGCACTGAACAAAGCTCCTGCTCCAAACACTCTGCAAAGAACACAGCTCCTGCTCCAAACACTCAGCACTGAACAAAGCTCCTGCTCCAAACACTCTGCAAAGAACACAGCTCCTGCTCCAAACACTCAGCACTCAACACAGCTCCTGCTCCAAACACTCAGCACTCAACACAGCTCCTGCTCCAAACACTCTGCAAAGAGCACAGCTGCTGCTCCAAACACTCAGCACTGAACACAGCTCCTGCTCCAAACACTCAGCACTGAGCACAGCTCTTGCTCCAAACACTCAGCACTGAACACAGCTCCTGCTCCAAACACTCAGCATGAACACAGCACCTGCTCCAAACACTCAGCACTCAACACAGCTCCTGCTCCAAACACTCTGCACACAACACAGCTCCTGCTCCAAACACTCTGCAAACAACACAGCTCCTGCTCCAAACACTAAGCACTCAACACAGCTCCTGCTCCAAACACTCAGCACTGAACACAGCTCCGGCTCCAAACACTCAGCACTGAACACAGCTCCTGCTCCAAACATTCAGCACTGAACACAGCTCCTGCTCCAAACACTCATTACTGAACACAGATCCTGCTCCAAACGCTCAGCATTGAATACAGCTCCTGCTCCAAACACTCAGCACTCAACACAGCTCCTGCTCCAAACACTCTGCACTGAAGAAAGCTCCTTCTCCAAACACTCAGCACTGAACACAGCTCCTGCTCCAAACAATCAGCACTGAACACAGCTCCTGCTCCAAACACTCTGCACTCAACACTGCTCCTGCTCCAAACACTCAGCACTGAACACAGCTCCTGCTCCAAACACTCAGCACTGAACACAGCTCCTGCTCCAAACACTCAGCACTTATCACAGCTCCTGCTCCAAACACTCAGCACTCAACACAGCTCCTGCTCCAAACACTCAGCACTCAACACAGCTCCTGCTCCAAACACTCAGCACTGAACAGAGCTCCTGCTCCAAACACTCAGCACTGAACAGAGCTCCTGCTCCAAACAAGCAGCACTGAACACAGCTACTGCTCCAAACACTCTGCAAAGAACACTGCTCCTGCTCCAAACACTCAGCACTCAACACAGCTCCTGCTCCAAACACTCAGCACTCAACACAGCTCCTGCTCCAAACACTCAGCACTCAACACAGCTCCTGCTCCAAACACTCAGCACTCAACACAGCTCCTGCTCCAAACACTCAGCACTCAACACAGCTCCTGCTCCAAACACAGCAGTCAACACAGGTCCTGCTCCAAGCACTCAGCACTGAACACAGCTAGGGCTCCAAACACTGTGCAAAGAACACAGCTCCTGCTCCAAACACTCAGGACTCAACACAGCTCCTGCTCCAAACACACTGCACTGAACACAGCTCCTGCTCCAAACACTCTGCAAAGAACACAGCTCCTGCTCCAAACACTCTGCAAAGAACACAGCTCCTGCTCCAAACACTCTGCAAAGAACAGAGCTCCTGCTCCAAACACTCAGCACTGAACAGAGCTCCTGCTCCAAGCACTCAGCACTGAACACAGCTCCGGCTCCAAACACTCAGCAATGAAAACTGCTCATGCTCCTAAGACTCAGAACTGAACACAGCTCCTGCTCCAAACACTCCGCACTGACCACAGCTCCTGCTCCAAACACTCAGCACACAACACAGCTCCTGCTCCAAACACTCAGCACACAACACAGCTCCTGCTCCAAACACTCAGCACTGAACACAGCTCCTGCTCCAAACACTCAGCACTGAACACAGCTGCTGCTCCAAACACTCAGCACTGAACACAGCTCCTGCTCCAAACACTCAGCACTGAACACAGCTCCTGCTCCAAACACTCAGCACTGAACACAGCTCCTGCTCCAAACACTCATCACTGAACACAGCTCCTGCTCCAAACACTCAGCACTGAACACAGCTCCTGCTCCAAACACTCAGCATTCAACACAGCTCCTGCTCCAAACACTCAGCACTCAACACAGCTCCTGATCCAAACACTCTGCAAAGAGCACAGCTGCTGCTCCAAACACTCAGCACTGAACACAGCTCCTGCTCCAAACACTCAGCACTGAGCACAGCTCTTGCTCCAAACACTCAGCACTGAACACAGCTCCTGCTCCAAACACTCAGCATGAACACAGCACCTGCTCCAAACACTCAGCACTCAACACAGCTCCTGCTCCAAACACTCTGCACACAACACAGCTCCTGCTCCAAACACTCTGCAAACAACACAGCTCCTGCTCCAAACACTAAGCACTCAACACAGCTCCTGCTCCAAACACTCAGCACTGAACACAGCTCCGGCTCCAAACACTCAGCACTGAACACAGCTCCTGCTCCAAACATTCAGCACTGAACACAGCTCCTGCTCCAAACACTCATTACTGAACACAGATCCTGCTCCAAACGCTCAGCATTGAATACAGCTCCTGCTCCAAACACTCAGCACTCAACACAGCTCCTGCTCCAAACACTCAGCACTCAACACAGCTCCTGCTCCAAACACTCAGCACTCAACACAGCTCCTGCTCCAAACACTCAGCACTGAACAAAGCTCCTGCTCCAAACACTCTGCAAAGAACACAGCTCCTGCTCCAAACACTCAGCACTCAACACAGCTCCTGCTCCAAACACTCAGCACTCAACACAGCTCCTGCTCCAAACACTCTGCAAAGAGCACAGCTGCTGCTCCAAACACTCAGCACTGAACACAGCTCCTGCTCCAAACACTCAGCACTGAGCACAGCTCTTGCTCCAAACACTCAGCACTGAACACAGCTCCTGCTCCAAACACTCAGCATGAACACAGCACCTGCTCCAAACACTCAGCACTCAACACAGCTCCTGCTCCAAACACTCTGCACACAACACAGCTCCTGCTCCAAACACTCTGCGCACAACACAGCTCCTGCTCCAAACACTAAGCACTCAACACATCTCCTGCTCCAAACACTCAGCACTGAACACATCTCCTGCTCCAAACACTCAGCGATGAACGCACAACCTTCTCCAAACACTCAGCACTGAACACATCTCCTGCTACAAACAATCAGCACTGAACACATCTCCTGCTACAAACAATCAGCACTGAACACAGCTCCTGCTCCAAACACTCAGCACTCATCACAGCTCCTGCTCCAAACACTCAGCACTGAATACAGCTCCTGCTCCAACCAAGCAGCACTCAACACTGCTCCTCCTCCAAATACTCAGCACACAACACAGCTCCTGCTCCAAACACTCAGCACTCAACACAGCTCCTGCTCCAAACACTCAGCACTGAACAAAGCACCAGCTCCAAACAAGCAGCACTGAACACAGCTACTGCTCCAAACACTCAGCGCTGAACAAATCTCCTGCTCCAAACACTCTGCACTGAACACAGCTCCTGCTCCAAACACACAGCACTGAACACAGCTCCTGCTCCAAACACTCAGCACTGAACACAGCTCCTGCTCCAAACACTCTGCAAAGAACACAGCTCCTGCTCCAAACACTCAGCACTCAACACAGCTCCTGCTCCAAACACTCAGCAGTGAACACAGCTCCTGCTCCAAACAATCAGCACTCAAACAGCTCCTGCCTCAAATACTCAGCACTCAAAAAAGCTCCTGCTCCAAACACTCAGCACTCAACACAGCTCCTGCTCCAAACACGCAGCACTGATCACAGCTCCTGCTCCAAACACTCAGCAATGAAAACTGCTCATGCTCCTAAGACTCAGAACTGAACACAGCTCCTGCTCCAAACACACAGCACTGAACACAGCTCCCGCTCCAAACACTCTGCAAAGAACACAGCACCTGCTCCAAACACTCAGCACTGAACACAGCTCCTGCTCCAAACAATCAGCACTGAACACTGCTCCTGCTCCAAATACTCAGCACTGAACACAGCTCCTGATCCAAACAAGCAGCACTCAACACGGCTCCTTCTCCAAACACTCAGCACTGAACACAGCTCCTGCTCTGAACACTCAGCACTGAACACTCAGCGCTGAACAAATCTCCTGCTCCAAACACTCTGCACTGAACACAGCTCCTGCTCCAAACACACAGCACTGAACACAGCTCCTGCTCCAAACACTCAGCACTGAACACAGCTCCTGCTCCAAACACTCTGCAAAGAACACAGCTCCTGCTCCAAACACTCAGCACTCAACACAGCTCCTGCTCCAAACACTCAGCAGTGAACACAGCTCCTGCTCCAAACAATCAGCACTCAAACAGCTCCTGCCTCAAATACTCAGCACTCAAAAAAGCTCCTGCTCCAAACACTCAGCACTCAACACAGCTCCTGCTCCAAACACGCAGCACTGATCACAGCTCCTGCTCCAAACACTCAGCAATGAAAACTGCTCATGCTCCTAAGACTCAGAACTGAACACAGCTCCTGCTCCAAACACACAGCACTGAACACAGCTCCCGCTCCAAACACTCTGCAAAGAACACAGCACCTGCTCCAAACACTCAGCACTGAACACAGCTCCTGCTCCAAACAATCAGCACTGAACACTGCTCCTGCTCCAAATACTCAGCACTGAACACAGCTCCTGATCCAAACAAGCAGCACTCAACACGGCTCCTTCTCCAAACACTCAGCACTGAACACAGCTCCTGCTCTGAACACTCAGCACTGAACACTCAGCACTGAACACAGCTCCTGCTCCAAATACTCAGCACTGAACACAGCACCTGATCCAAACACTCAGCACTGAACACAGCTCCTGCTCCAAACACTCAGCACTCATCACAGCTCCTGCTCCAAACACTCAGCACTGAACAAAGCTCCTGCTCCAAGCACTCTGCACTCAACACTGCTCCTCCTCCAAATACTCAGCACACAACACAGCTCCTGCTCCAAACAAGCAGCACTGAACACAGCTCCTGCTCCAAACACTCAGCACTGAACACATCTCCTGCTCCAAACACTCAGCACTGAACACATCTCCTGCTCCAAACACTCAGCAATGAACGCACAACCTTCTCCAAACACTCAGCACTGAACACATCTCCTGCTACAAACAATCAGCACTGAACACATCTCCTGCTACAAACAATCAGCACTGAACACAGCTCCTGCTCCAAACACTCAGCACTCATCACAGCTCCTGCTCCAAACACTCAGCACTGAATACAGCTCCTGCTCCAACCAAGCAGCACTCAACACTGCTCCTCCTCCAAATACTCAGCACACAACACAGCTCCTGCTCCAAACACTCAGCACTCAACACAGCTCCTGCTCCAAACACTCAGCACTGAACAAAGCACCAGCTCCAAACAAGCAGCACTGAACACAGCTACTGCTCCAAACACTCAGCGCTGAACAAATCTCCTGCTCCAAACACTCTGCACTGAACACAGCTCCTGCTCCAAACACACAGCACTGAACACAGCTCCTGCTCCAAACACTCAGCACTGAACACAGCTCCTGCTCCAAACACTCTGCAAAGAACACAGCTCCTGCTCCAAACACTCAGCACTCAACACAGCTCCTGCTCCAAACACTCAGCAGTGAACACAGCTCCTGCTCCAAACAAGCACTCAAACAGCTCCTGCCTCAAATACTCAGCACTCAAAAAAGCTCCTGCTCCAAACACTCAGCACTCAACACAGCTCCTGCTCCAAACACGCAGCACTGATCACAGCTCCTGCTCCAAACACTCAGCAATGAAAACTGCTCATGCTCCTAAGACTCAGAACTGAACACAGCTCCTGCTCCAAACACACAGCACTGAACACAGCTCCCGCTCCAAACACTCAGCAGTGAACACAGCTCCCGCTCCAAACACTCTGCACTGAACACAGCTCCTGCTCCAAACACTCAGCACTGAACACAGCTCCTGCTCCAAACACTCAGCACTGAACTCAGCTCCTGCTCCAAATAGTCGGCACTCAACACAGCTCCTGGTCCAAACAAGCAGCACTGAACACAGCGATTGCTCCAAATACTCAGCAGTGAACACAGATCCTGCTCCAAACACTCAGCACTGAATACAGCTCCTGCTCCAAACACTCTGCACTGAACACAGAACCTGCTCCAAACACTCAGCAGTCAACATAGCGACTGCTCCAAACACTCAGCAATGAAAACTGCTCATGCTCCTAAGACTCAGAACTGAACACAGCTCCTGCTCCAAACACTCCGCACTGACCACAGCTCCTGCTCCAAACACTCAGCACACAACACAGCTCCTGCTCCAAACACTCAGCACACAACACAGCTCCTGCTCCAAACACTCAGCACACAACACAGCTCCTGCTCCAAACACTCAGCACTCAACACAGCTCCTGCTCCAAAAACTCAGCACTCAACACAGCTACTGCTCCAAACACTCAGCAATGAAAACTGCTCATGCTCCTAAGACTCAGAACTGAACACAGCTCCTGCTCCAAACACTCCGCACACAACACAGCTCCTGCTCCAAACACGCAGCACTGATCACAGCTCCTGCTCCAAACACGCAGCACTCAAAACAGCTCCTGCTCCAAACACTCAGCACTCAAAACAGCTCCTGCTCCAAACACTCAGCACTGAACACAGCTCCTGCTCCAAACACTCAGCACTGAACACAGCTCCTGCTCCAAACACTCAGCACTGAACACAGCTCCTGCTCCAAACACTCAGCACTGAACACAGCTCCTGCTCCAAACACTCAGCACTGAACACAGCTCCTGCTCCAAACACTCAGCACTGAACACAGCTCCTGCTCCAAACACTCAGCACTGAACACAGCTCCTGCTCCAAACACTCAGCACTGAACACAGCTCCTGCTCCAAACACTCAGCACTGAACACAGCTCCTGCTCCAAACACTCAGCACTGAACACAGCTCCTGCTCCAAACACTCAGCTCTGAACACAGCTCCTGCTCCAAACACTCTGCAAAGAACACAGCTACTGCTCCAAACAATCAGCACTCAAAACAGCTCCTGCCTCAAATACTCAGCACTCAAAAAAGCTCCTTCTCCAAACACTCAGCCCTGAGCACAGCTCCTGCTCCAAACACTCAGCACTGAACACAGCTCCTGCTCCAAAAACTCAGCATTGAACACAGCTCCTGCTCCAAACACTCAGCACTCAACACAGCTCCTGCTCCAAACACTCAGCACTCAACACAGCTCCTGCTCCAAAACTCTGCACACAACACAGCTCCTGCTCCAAACACTCAGCACTGAACAAAGCTCCTGCTCCAAACACTCAGCACTCAACACAGCTCCTGCTCCAAACACTCAGCACTGAAGAAACCTCCTGCTCCAAACACTCCGCACTGAACACAGCTCCTGCTCCAAACACTCAGCACTCAACACAGCTCCTGCTCCAAACACTCAGCACTCAACACAGCTCCTGCTCCAAACACTCAGCACTGAACAAAGCTCCTGCTCCAAACACTCAGCACTCAACACAGCTCCTGCTCCAAACACTCAGCACTGAACAAAGCTCCTGCTCCAAACACTCTGCAAAGAACACAGCTCCTGCTCCAAACACTCAGCACTCAACACAGCTCCTGCTCCAAACACTCAGCATTCAACACAGCTCCTGCTCCAAACACTCAGCACTCAACACAGCTCCTGCTCCAAACACTCTGCAAAGAGCACAGCTGCTGCTCCAAACACTCAGCACTGAACACAGCTCCTGCTCCAAACACTCAGCACTGAGCACAGCTCTTGCTCCAAACACTCAGCACTGAACACAGCTCCTGCTCCAAACACTCAGCATGAACACAGCACCTGCTCCAAACACTCAGCACTCAACACAGCTCCTGCTCCAAACACTCTGCACACAACACAGCTCCTGCTCCAAACACTCTGCAAACAACACAGCTCCTGCTCCAAACACTAAGCACTCAACACAGCTCCTGCTCCAAACACTCAGCACTGAACACAGCTCCGGCTCCAAACACACAGCACTGAACACAGCTCCTGCTCCAAACATTCAGCACTGAACACAGCTCCTGCTCCAAAGACTCATTACTGAACACAGATCCTGCTCCAAACGCTCAGCATTGAATACAGCTCCTGCTCCAAACACTCAGCACTCAACACAGCTCCTTCTCCAAACACTCTGCACTGAACACAGCTCCTGCTCCAAACAATCAGCACTGAACACAGCTCCAGCTCCAAACACTCTGCACTCAACACTGCTCCTGCTCCAAACACTCAGCACTGAACACAGCTCCTGCTCCAAACACTCAGCACTGAACACAGCTCCTGCTCCTAACACTCAGCACTCATCACAGCTCCTGCTCCAAACACTCAGCACTCAACACTGCTCCTGCTCCAAACACTCAGCACTCAACACAGCTCCTGCTCCAAACACTCAGCACTCAACACAGCTCCTGCTCCAAACACTCAGCACTCAACACAGCTCCTGCTCCAAACACTCAGCACTCAACACATCTCCTGCTCCAAACACTCAGCACTGAACAAAGCTCCTGCTCCAAACACTCAGCACTGAACAAAGCTCCTGCTCCAAACACTCTGCAAAGAACACAGCTCCTGCTCCAAACTCTCAGCACTCAACACAGCTCCTGCTCCAAACACTCAGCATTCAACACAGCTCCTGCTCCAAACACTCAGCACTGAGCACAGCTGCTGCTCCAAACACTCTGCACTGAACACAGCTCCTGCTCCAAACACTCAGCACTGAGCACAGCTCTTGCTCCAAACACTCAGCACTGAACACAGCTCCTGCTCCAAACACTCAGCATGAACACAGCACCTGCTCCAAACACTCAGCACTCAACACAGCTCCTGCTCCAAACACTCTGCACACAACACAGCTCCTGCTCCAAACACTCTGCAAACAACACAGCTCCTGCTCCAAACACTAAGCACTGAACACAGCTCCTGCTCCAAACACTCATTACTGAACACAGATCCTGCTCCAAACGCTCAGCATTGAATACAGCTCCTGCTCCAAACACTCAGCACTCAACACAGCTCCTGCTCCAAACACTCAGCACTCAACACAGCTCCTGCTCCAAACACTCAGCACTGAACAGAGCTCCTGCTCCAAACAAGCAGCACTGAACACAGCTACTGCTCCAAACACTCTGCAAAGAACACTGCTCCTGCTCCAAACACTCAGCACTCAACACAGCTCCTGCTCCAAACACTCAGCACTCAACACAGCTCCTGCTCCAAACACTCAGCACTCAACACAGCTCCTGCTCCAAACACTCAGCACTCAACACAGCTCCTGCTCCAAACACTCAGCACTCAACACAGCTCCTGCTCCAAACACTCAGCACTCAACACAGCTCCTGCTCCAAACACTCAGCACTCAACACAGCTCCTGCTCCAAACACTCAGCACTCAACACAGCTCCTGCTCCAAACACTCAGCACTCAACACAGCTCCTGCTCCAAACACTCAGCACTCAACACAGCTCCTGCTCCAAACACTCAGCACTGAACAAAGCTCCTGCTCCAAACACTCTGCAAAGAACACAGCTCCTGCTCCAAACACTCAGCACTGAACAAAGCTCCTGCTCCAAACACTCTGCAAAGAACACAGCTCCTGCTCCAAACACTCAGCACTCAACACAGCTCCTGCTCCAAACACTCAGCACTCAACACAGCTCCTGCTCCAAACACTCTGCAAAGAGCACAGCTGCTGCTCCAAACACTCAGCACTGAACACAGCTCCTGCTCCAAACACTCAGCACTGAGCACAGCTCTTGCTCCAAACACTCAGCACTGAACACAGCTCCTGCTCCAAACACTCAGCATGAACACAGCACCTGCTCCAAACACTCAGCACTCAACACAGCTCCTGCTCCAAACACTCTGCACACAACACAGCTCCTGCTCCAAACACTCTGCAAACAACACAGCTCCTGCTCCAAACACTAAGCACTCAACACAGCTCCTGCTCCAAACACTCAGCACTGAACACAGCTCCGGCTCCAAACACTCAGCACTGAACACAGCTCCTGCTCCAAACATTCAGCACTGAACACAGCTCCTGCTCCAAACACTCATTACTGAACACAGATCCTGCTCCAAACGCTCAGCATTGAATACAGCTCCTGCTCCAAACACTCAGCACTCAACACAGCTCCTGCTCCAAACACTCTGCACTGAAGAAAGCTCCTTCTCCAAACACTCAGCACTGAACACAGCTCCTGCTCCAAACAATCAGCACTGAACACAGCTCCTGCTCCAAACACTCTGCACTCAACACTGCTCCTGCTCCAAACACTCAGCACTGAACACAGCTCCTGCTCCAAACACTCAGCACTGAACACAGCTCCTGCTCCAAACACTCAGCACTTATCACAGCTCCTGCTCCAAACACTCAGCACTCAACACAGCTCCTGCTCCAAACACTCAGCACTCAACACAGCTCCTGCTCCAAACACTCAGCACTGAACAGAGCTCCTGCTCCAAACAAGCAGCACTGAACACAGCTACTGCTCCAAACACTCTGCAAAGAACACTGCTCCTGCTCCAAACACTCAGCACTCAACACAGCTCCTGCTCCAAACACTCAGCACTCAACACAGCTCCTGCTCCAAACACTCAGCACTCAACACAGCTCCTGCTCCAAACACTCAGCACTCAACACAGCTCCTGCTCCAAACACTCAGCACTCAACACAGCTCCTGCTCCAAACACTCAGCACTCAACACAGCTCCTGCTCCAAACACAGCAGTCAACACAGGTCCTGCTCCAAGCACTCAGCACTGAACACAGCTAGGGCTCCAAACACTGTGCAAAGAACACAGCTCCTGCTCCAAACACTCAGGACTCAACACAGCTCCTGCTCCAAACACACTGCACTGAACACAGCTCCTGCTCCAAACACTCTGCAAAGAACACAGCTCCTGCTCCAAACACTCTGCAAAGAACACAGCTCCTGCTCCAAACACTCTGCAAAGAACAGAGCTCCTGCTCCAAACACTCAGCACTGAACAGAGCTCCTGCTCCAAGCACTCAGCACTGAACACAGCTCCGGCTCCAAACACTCAGCAATGAAAACTGCTCATGCTCCTAAGACTCAGAACTGAACACAGCTCCTGCTCCAAACACTCCGCACTGACCACAGCTCCTGCTCCAAACACTCAGCACACAACACAGCTCCTGCTCCAAACACTCAGCACACAACACAGCTCCTGCTCCAAACACTCAGCACTGAACACAGCTCCTGCTCCAAACACTCAGCACTGAACACAGCTGCTGCTCCAAACACTCAGCACTGAACACAGCTCCTGCTCCAAACACTCAGCACTGAACACAGCTCCTGCTCCAAACACTCAGCACTGAACACAGCTCCTGCTCCAAACACTCATCACTGAACACAGCTCCTGCTCCAAACACTCAGCACTGAACACAGCTCCTGCTCCAAACACTCAGCATTCAACACAGCTCCTGCTCCAAACACTCAGCACTCAACACAGCTCCTGATCCAAACACTCTGCAAAGAGCACAGCTGCTGCTCCAAACACTCAGCACTGAACACAGCTCCTGCTCCAAACACTCAGCACTGAGCACAGCTCTTGCTCCAAACACTCAGCACTGAACACAGCTCCTGCTCCAAACACTCAGCATGAACACAGCACCTGCTCCAAACACTCAGCACTCAACACAGCTCCTGCTCCAAACACTCTGCACACAACACAGCTCCTGCTCCAAACACTCTGCAAACAACACAGCTCCTGCTCCAAACACTAAGCACTCAACACAGCTCCTGCTCCAAACACTCAGCACTGAACACAGCTCCGGCTCCAAACACTCAGCACTGAACACAGCTCCTGCTCCAAACATTCAGCACTGAACACAGCTCCTGCTCCAAACACTCATTACTGAACACAGATCCTGCTCCAAACGCTCAGCATTGAATACAGCTCCTGCTCCAAACACTCAGCACTCAACACAGCTCCTGCTCCAAACACTCAGCACTCAACACAGCTCCTGCTCCAAACACTCAGCACTCAACACAGCTCCTGCTCCAAACACTCAGCACTGAACAAAGCTCCTGCTCCAAACACTCAGCACTCAACACAGCTCCTGCTCCAAACACTCAGCACTGAACAAAGCTCCTGCTCCAAACACTCTGCAAAGAACACAGCTCCTGCTCCAAACACTCAGCACTCAACACAGCTCCTGCTCCAAACACTCAGCACTCAACACAGCTCCTGCTCCAAACACTCTGCAAAGAGCACAGCTGCTGCTCCAAACACTCTGCAAAGAGCACAGCTGCTGCTCCAAACACTCAGCACTGAACACAGCTCCTGCTCCAAACACTCAGCACTGAGCACAGCTCTTGCTCCAAACACTCAGCACTGAACACAGCTCCTGCTCCAAACACTCAGCATGAACACAGCACCTGCTCCAAACACTCAGCACTCAACACAGCTCCTGCTCCAAACACTCTGCACACAACACAGCTCCTGCTCCAAACACTCTGCACACAACACAGCTCCTGCTCCAAACACTAAGCACTCAACACAGCTCCTGCTCCAAACACTCAGCACTGAACACAGCTCCGGCTCCAAACACTCAGCACTGAACACAGCTCCTGCTCCAAACATTCAGCACTGAACACAGCTCCTGCTCCAAACACTCATTACTGAACACAGATCCTGCTCCAAACGCTCAGCATTGAATACAGCTCCTGCTCCAAACACTCAGCACTCAACACAGCTCCTGCTCCAAACACTCTGCACTGAAGAAAGCTCCTTCTCCAAACACTCAGCACTGAACACAGCTCCTGCTCCAAACAATCAGCACTGAACACAGCTCCTGCTCCAAACACTCTGCACTCAACACTGCTCCTGCTCCAAACACTCAGCACTGAACACAGCTCCTGCTCCAAACACTCAGCACTGAACACAGCTCCTGCTCCTAACACTCAGCACTGAACACAGCTCCTGCTCCAAACACTCAGCACTCAACACAGCTCCTGCTCCAAACACTCAGCACTCAACACAGCTCCTGCTCCAAACACTCAGCACTGAACAGAGCTCCTGCTCCAAACAAGCAGCACTGAACACAGCTACTGCTCCAAACACTCTGCAAAGAACACTGCTCCTGCTCCAAACACTCAGCACTCAACACAGCTCCTGCTCCAAACACTCAGCACTCAACACAGCTCCTGCTCCAAACACTCAGCACTCAACACAGCTCCTGCTCCAAACACTCAGCACTCAACACAGCTCCTGCTCCAAACACTCAGCACTCAACACAGCTCCTGCTCCAAACACTCAGCACTCAACACAGCTCCTGCTCCAAACACTCAGCACTCAACACAGCTCCTGCTCCAAACACTCAGCACTCAACACAGCTCCTGCTCCAAGCACTCAGCACTGAACACAGCTCCGGCTCCAAACACTGTGCAAAGAACACAGCTCCTGCTCCAAACACTCAGGACTCAACACAGCTCCTGCTCCAAACACACTGCACTGAACACAGCTCCTGCTCCAAACACTCTGCAAAGAACACAGCTCCTGCTCCAAACACTCTGCAAAGAACAGAGCTCCTGCTCCAAACACTCAGCACTGAACAGAGCTCCTGCTCCAAGCACTCAGCACTGAACACAGCTCCGGCTCCAAACACTCAGCAATGAAAACTGCTCATGCTCCTAAGACTCAGAACTGAACACAGCTCCTGCTCCAAACACTCCGCACTGACCACAGCTCCTGCTCCAAACACTCAGCACACAACACAGCTCCTGCTCCAAACACTCAGCACACAACACAGCTCCTGCTCCAAACACTCAGCACTGAACACAGCTCCTGCTCCAAACACTCAGCACTGAACACAGCTGCTGCTCCAAACACTCAGCACTGAACACAGCTCCTGCTCCAAACACTCAGCACTGAACACAGCTCCTGCTCCAAACACTCAGCACTGAACACAGCTCCTGCTCCAAACACTCAGCACTGAACACAGCTCCTGCTCCAAACACTCAGCACTGAACACAGCTCCTGCTCCAAACACTCTGCACTGAACACAGCTCCTGCTCCAAACACTCTGCACTGAACACAGCTCCTGCTGCAAACACTCTGCACTGAACACAGCTCCTGCTGCAAACACTCTGCACTGAACACAGCTCCTGCTGCAAACACTCTGCACTGAACACAGCTCCTGCTCCAAACACTCTGCACTGAACAATCTACTGCTCCAAACACTCAGCACTGAACACAGCTCCAGCTCCAAAGAAGCAGCACTGAGCACAGCTCTTGCTCCAAACACTCAGCACTGAACACAGCTCCTGCTCCAAACACTCAGCATGAACACAGCACCTGCTCCAAACACTCAGCACTCAACACAGCTCCTGCTCCAAACACTCTGCACACAACACAGCTCCTGCTCCAAACACTCTGCAAACAACACAGCTCCTGCTCCAAACACTAAGCACTCAACACAGCTCCTGCTCCAAACACTCAGCACTGAACACAGCTCCGGCTCCAAACACTCAGCACTGAACACAGCTCCTGCTCCAAACATTCAGCACTGAACACAGCTCCTGCTCCAAACACTCATTACTGAACACAGATCCTGCTCCAAACGCTCAGCATTGAATACAGCTCCTGCTCCAAACACTCAGCACTCAACACAGCTCCTGCTCCAAACACTCAGCACTCAACACAGCTCCTGCTCCAAACACTCAGCACTGAACACAGCTCCTGCTCCAAACAATCAGCACTGAACACAGCTCCTGCTCCAAACACTCTGCACTCAACACTGCTCCTGCTCCAAACACTCAGCACTGAACACAGCTCCTGCTCCAAACACTCAGCACTGAACACAGCTCCTGCTCCTAACACTCAGCACTTATCACAGCTCCTGCTCCAAACACTCAGCACTGAACACAGCTCCTGCTCCAAACAATCAGCACTGAACACAGCTCCTGCTCCAAACACTCTGCACTCAACACTGCTCCTGCTCCAAACACTCAGCACTGAACACAGCTCCTGCTCCAAACACTCAGCACTGAACACAGCTCCTGCTCCTAACACTCAGCACTTATCACAGCTCCTGCTCCAAACACTCAGCACTCAACACAGCTCCTGCTCCAAACACTCAGCACTCAACACAGCTCCTGCTCCAAACACTCAGCACTGAACAGAGCTCCTGCTCCAAACAAGCAGCACTGAACAGAGCTCCTGCTCCAAACAAGCAGCACTGAACACAGCTACTGCTCCAAACACTCTGCAAAGAACACTGCTCCTGCTCCAAACACTCAGCACTCAACACAGCTCCTGCTCCAAACACTCAGCACTCAACACAGCTCCTGCTCCAAACACTCAGCACTCAACACAGCTCCTGCTCCAAACACTCAGCACTCAACACAGCTCCTGCTCCAAACACTCAGCACTCAACACAGCTCCTGCTCCAAACACTCAGCACTCAACACAGCTCCTGCTCCAAGCACTCAGCACTGAACACAGCTCCGGCTCCAAACACTGTGCAAAGAACACAGCTCCTGCTCCAAACACTCAGGACTCAACACAGCTCCTGCTCCAAACACACTGCACTGAACACAGCTCCTGCTCCAAACACTCTGCAAAGAACACAGCTCCTGCTCCAAACACTCTGCAAAGAACAGAGCTCCTGCTCCAAACACTCTGCAAAGAACAGAGCTCCTGCTCCAAGCACTCTGCAAAGAACAGAGCTCCTGCTCCAAGCACTCAGCACTGAACACAGCTCCGGCTCCAAACACTCAGCAATGAAAACTGCTCATGCTCCTAAGACTCAGAACTGAACACAGCTCCTGCTCCAAACACTCCGCACTGACCACAGCTCCTGCTCCAAACACTCAGCACACAACACAGCTCCTGCTCCAAACACTCAGCACACAACACAGCTCCTGCTCCAAACACTCAGCACTGAACACAGCTCCTGCTCCAAACACTCAGCACTGAACACAGCTGCTGCTCCAAACACTCAGCACTGAACACAGCTCCTGCTCCAAACACTCAGCACTGAACACAGCTCCTGCTCCAAACACTCAGCACTGAACACAGCTCCTGCTCCAAACACTCAGCACTGAACACAGCTCCTGCTCCAAACACTCAGCATTCAACACAGCTCCTGCTCCAAACACTCAGCACTCAACACAGCTCCTGATCCAAACACTCTGCAAAGAGCACAGCTGCTGCTCCAAACACTCAGCACTGAACACAGCTCCTGCTCCAAACACTCAGCACTGAGCACAGCTCTTGCTCCAAACACTCAGCACTGAACACAGCTCCTGCTCCAAACACTCAGCATGAACACAGCACCTGCTCCAAACACTCAGCACTCAACACAGCTCCTGCTCCAAACACTCTGCACACAACACAGCTCCTGCTCCAAACACTCTGCAAACAACACAGCTCCTGCTCCAAACACTAAGCACTCAACACAGCTCCTGCTCCAAACACTAAGCACTCAACACAGCTCCGGCTCCAAACACTCAGCACTGAACACAGCTCCTGCTCCAAACATTCAGCACTGAACACAGCTCCTGCTCCAAACACTCATTACTGAACACAGATCCTGCTCCAAACGCTCAGCATTGAATACAGCTCCTGCTCCAAACACTCAGCACTCAACACAGCTCCTGCTCCAAACACTCAGCACTCAACACAGCTCCTGCTCCAAACACTCAGCACTGAACAGAGCTCCTGCTCCAAACAAGCAGCACTGAACACAGCTACTGCTCCAAACACTCTGCAAAGAACACTGCTCCTGCTCCAAACACTCAGCACTCAACACAGCTCCTGCTCCAAACACTCAGCACTCAACACAGCTCCTGCTCCAAACACTCAGCACTCAACACAGCTCCTGCTCCAAACACTCAGCACTCAACACAGCTCCTGCTCCAAACACTCAGCACTCAACACAGCTCCTGCTCCAAACACTCAGCACTCAACACAGCTCCTGCTCCAAACACTCAGCACTGAACAAAGCTCCTGCTCCAAACACTCAGCACTCAACACAGCTCCTGCTCCAAACACTCAGCACTGAACAAAGCTCCTGCTCCAAACACTCTGCAAAGAACACAGCTCCTGCTCCAAACACTCAGCACTCAACACAGCTCCTGCTCCAAACACTCAGCACTCAACACAGCTCCTGCTCCAAACACTCTGCAAAGAGCACAGCTGCTGCTCCAAACACTCAGCACTGAACACAGCTCCTGCTCCAAACACTCAGCACTGAGCACAGCTCTTGCTCCAAACACTCAGCACTGAACACAGCTCCTGCTCCAAACACTCAGCATGAACACAGCACCTGCTCCAAACACTCAGCACTCAACACAGCTCCTGCTCCAAACACTCTGCACACAACACAGCTCCTGCTCCAAACACTCTGCAAACAACACAGCTCCTGCTCCAAACACTAAGCACTCAACACAGCTCCTGCTCCAAACACTCAGCACTGAACACAGCTCCGGCTCCAAACACTCAGCACTGAACACAGCTCCTGCTCCAAACATTCAGCACTGAACACAGCTCCTGCTCCAAACGCTCATTACTGAACACAGATCCTGCTCCAAACGCTCAGCATTGAATACAGCTCCTGCTCCAAACACTCAGCACTCAACACAGCTCCTGCTCCAAACACTCTGCACTGAAGAAAGCTCCTTCTCCAAACACTCAGCACTGAACACAGCTCCTGCTCCAAACAATCAGCACTGAACACAGCTCCTGCTCCAAACACTCTGCACTCAACACTGCTCCTGCTCCAAACACTCAGCACTGAACACAGCTCCTGCTCCAAACACTCAGCACTGAACACAGCTCCTGCTCCTAACACTCAGCACTTATCACAGCTCCTGCTCCAAACACTCAGCACTCAACACAGCTCCTGCTCCAAACACTCAGCACTCAACACAGCTCCTGCTCCAAACACTCAGCACTGAACAGAGCTCCTGCTCCAAACAAGCAGCACTGAACACAGCTACTGCTCCAAACACTCTGCAAAGAACACTTCTCCTGCTCCAAACACTCAGCACTCAACACAGCTCCTGCTCCAAACACTCAGCACTCAACACAGCTCCTGCTCCAAACACTCAGCACTCAACACAGCTCCTGCTCCAAACACTCAGCACTCAACACAGCTCCTGCTCCAAACACTCAGCACTCAACACAGCTCCTGCTCCAAACACTCAGCACTCAACACAGCTCCTGCTCCAAACACTCAGCACTCAACACAGCTCCTGCTCCAAGCACTCAGCACTGAACACAGCTCCGGCTCCAAACACTGTGCAAAGAACACAGCTCCTGCTCCAAACACTCAGGACTCAACACAGCTCCTGCTCCAAACACTCAGCACTCAACACAGCTCCTGCTCCAAACACTCAGCACTCAACACAGCTCCTGCTCCAAGCACTCAGCACTGAACACAGCTCCTGCTCCAAACACTCTGCAAAGAACACAGCTCCTGCTCCAAACACTCTGCAAAGAACAGAGCTCCTGCTCCAAACACTCAGCACTGAACAGAGCTCCTGCTCCAAGCACTCAGCACTGAACACAGCTCCGGCTCCAAACACTCAGCAATGAAAACTGCTCATGCTCCTAAGACTCAGAACTGAACACAGCTCCTGCTCCAAACACTCCGCACTGACCACAGCTCCTGCTCCAAACACTCAGCACACAACACAGCTCCTGCTCCAAACACTCAGCACACAACACAGCTCCTGCTCCAAACACTCAGCACTGAACACAGCTCCTGCTCCAAACACTCAGCACTGAACACAGCTGCTGCTCCAAACACTCAGCACTGAATACAGCTCCTGCTCCAAACACTCAGCACTGAACACAGCTCCTGCTCCAAACACTCAGCACTGAACACAGCTCCTGCTCCAAACACTCAGCACTGAACACAGCTCCTGCTCCAAACACTCAGCACTGAACCCAGCTCCTGCTCCAAACACTCAGCACTGAACACAGCTCCTGCTCCAAACACTCTGCACTGAACACAGCTCCTGCTGCAAACACTCTGCACTGAACACAGCTCCTGCTGCAAACACTCTGCACTGAACACAGCTCCTGCTGCAAACACTCTGCACTGAACAATCTACTGCTCCAAACACTCAGCACTGAACACAGCTCCAGCTCCAAAGAAGCAGCACTCAACACGGCTCCTGCTCCACACACTTAGCACTCAACACAGCTCCTGCTCCAAACACTCAGCACTGAACACAGCTCCTGAACCAATCATTCAGCACTGAACACAGCTCCTGCTCCAAACACTAAGCACTCAACACAGCTCCTGCTCCAAACACTCAGCACTCAACACAGCTCCTGCTCCAAACACTCTGCACTGAACACAGCTCCTGCTCCAAACACTCTGCAAAGAACAAAGCTCCTGCTCCAAAAAATCCGCACTCAACATAGCTCCTGCTCCAAACACTCAGCACTCAACACAGCTCCAGCACCAAACACTCAGCACTCAACACAGCTCCAGCACCAAACACTCAGCACTCAACACAGCTCCTGCTCCAAGCACTCAGCACTGAGCACAGCTCCTGCTCCAAGCACTCAGCACTGAGCACAGCTCCTGCTCCAAGCACTCAGCACTGAACTGAGTTCCAGCAGCAAACACTCAGCACTGAACACAGATCCTGCTCCAAACACTCAGCTCTCAACACAGCTCCTGCTCCAAACACTCAGCACTCAACACAGCTCCTGCTCCAAACACTCTGCACTCAACACAGCTCCTGCTCCAAACACTCAGCACTCAACACACCTCCAGCTCCAAACACTCAGCACTCAACACAGATCCTGCTCCAAACACTCAGCACAAAAAATTGCTCCTGCTCCAAACACTCAGCACTGAACACAGCTCCTGCTCCAAGAACTCAGCACTCATCACAGCTCCTGTTCCAAAAACTCAGCACTGAACTAAGCTCCAGCTGCAAACACTCAGACCTCAACACAGCTCCTGCTCCAAACACTCAGCACTCAACACAGCTCCTGCTCCAAACATTCAGCACTCAACACAGCTCCTGCTCCAAACACTCAGCACTGAGCACAGCTCCTGCTCCAAACACCCAGCACTGAACACAGATCCTGCTCCAAACACTCAGCACAAAAAATTGCTCCTGCTCCAAACACTCAGCACTGCACTAAGCTCCAGCTCCAAACACCCAGCACTGAACACAGCTCCTGCTCCAAACACTCAGCACTCCACACAGCTCCTGCTCCAAACACTCAGCACTCCACACAGCTCCTGCTCCAAACACACAGCACGGATGACAGCTCCTGCTCCAAACACTCTGCACTGAACACAGCTCCTGCTCCAAACACTCTGCACTGAACACAGCTCCTGCTCCAAACACTCTGCAAAGAACAAAGCTCCTGCTCCAAACACTCAGCACTCAACACAGGTCCTGCTCCAAACACTCAGCACTGAACACTGCTCCTGCTGCAAATACTCAGCACTGAACACTGCTCCTGCGCCAAACACTTAGCTCTGAACACAGCTCCTGCTCCAAAAACTCAGCACTGAACACAGCTCCTGCTCCAAACACTCTGCACTGAACAAAGCTCCTGCTCCAAACACTCAGCCCTGAACACAGCTCCTTCTCAAAACACTCAGCACTCAACACAGCTCCTCCTCCAAACATTCAGCACTGAACACAGATCGAGCTCCAAACACTCAGCACCAAATACAGCTCCTGCTCCAAGCACAAAGCACCCATCACAGCTCCTGTTCCAAACACTCAGCATTCAACTAAACTCCAGCTGCAAACACACAGCACTGAACACAGCTCCTGCTCCAAACAGTCAGCACTCAACACAGCTCCTTCTCCAAACACTCAGAACTCAACAAAGCTCCTGCTCCAAACACTCAGAACTCAACACAGCTCCTGCTCCAAACACTCAAGTCTCAACACAGCTCCTGCTCCAAACACTCTAGTCTCAACACAGCTCCTGATCCAAACACTCTAGTCTCAACACAGCTCCTGATCCAAACACTCTGCACACAACACAGCTCCTGCTCCAAACACTCAGCACTGAACACAGCTCCTGCTCCAAACACTCAGCACACAACACAGCTCCTGCTCCAAACACTAAGCACTCAACACAGCTCCTGCTCCAAACACTCAGCACTGAACACAGCTCCTGCTCCAAACACTCATTACTGAACACAGATCCTGCTCCAAACTCTCAGCACTGAACACAGCTCCTGCTCCAAACACTCTGCACTTTAGAAAGCTCCTGCTCCAAACACTCAGCACTCATCACAGCTCCTGCTCCAAACACTCAGCACTGAACACAGCTCCTGCTCCAAACACTCAGCACTGAACACAGCTCCTGCTCCTAACACTCAGCAATGAACACACCTCCTTCTCCAAACACTCAGCACTGAAAACATCTCCTGCTCCAAACACTCAGCACTCAACACAGCTCCTGCTCCAAACACTCAGCACTCAACACAGCTCCTGCTCCAAACACTCAGCACTGAACACAGCTCCTGCTCCAAACACTCAGCACTGAACACAGCTCCTGCTCCAAACACTCATTACTGAACACAGCTCCAGCTCCAAACACTCTGCACTCAACACTGCTCCTGCTCCAAATACTCAGCACTGAACACAACTCCTGCTCCAAACACTCAGCACTGAACACAGCTCCTTCTCCAAACTCTCAGCACTGAACACAGCTCCTGCTCCAAAGAATCAGCACTGAACACAGCTCCTGCTCCAAACACTCTGCACTCAGCACTGCTCCTGCTCCAAATACTCAGCACTGAACACAGCTACTGATCCAAACAAGCAGCACTGAACACAGCTCCTGCTCCAAATTCTCAGCACTGAGCACAGCTCCTTCTCCAAACACTCAGCACTGAACACAGCTCCTGCTCCAAACACTCAGCACTGAACACAGCTCCTTCTCCAAACACTCAGCACTGAACAAAGCTCCAGCTCCTAACACTCAGCAATGAAGACATCTCCTGCTCCAAACAATCAGCACTGAACACCGCTCCTGCTCCAAGCACTCTGCACTCAACACTGCTCCTCCTCCAAATACTCAGCACACAACACAGCTCCTGCTCCAAACAAGCAGCACTGAACACAGCTCCTGCTCCAAACACTCAGCACTGAACACATCTCCTGCTCCAAACACTCAGCAATGAATACAGCTCCTGCTCCAACCAAGCAGCACAGAACACAGCTCCTGCTCCAAACACTCTGCACTCAACACAGCTCCTGCTCCAAACACTCAGCACTCAACACAGATCCTGCTCCAAACACTCAGCACTGAACAAAACTCCTGCTCCAAACACTCTGCAAAGAACACAGCTCCTGCTCCAAACAATCAGCACTGAACACTGCTCCTGCTCCAAATACTCAGCACTGAACACAGCTCCTGCTCCAAGCACTCTGCACTCAACACTGCTCCTCCTCCAAATACTCAGCACACAACACAGCTCCTGCTCCAAACAAGCAGCACTGAACACAGCTCCTGCTCCAAACACTCAGCACTGAACACATCTCCTGCTCCAAACACTCAGCACTGAACACATCTCCTGCTCCAAACACTCAGCAATGAACGCACGTCCTTCTCCAAACACTCAGCACTGAACACAGCTCCTGCTCCAAACAAGCAGCACTGAACACAGCTACTGCTCCAAACACTCAGCACTGAACAAAGCTCCTGCTGCAAACACTCTGCAAAGAACACAGCTCCTGCTCCAAACACTCAGCACTCATCATAGCTCCTGCTCCAAACACTCAGCACTGAACACAGCTCCTTCTCCAAACACTCAGCATTGAATACAGCTCCTGCTCCAACCAAGCAGCACTCAACACTGCTCCTCCTCCAAATACTCAGCACACAACACAGCTCCTGCTCCAAACACTCTGCACACAACACAGCTCCTGCTCCAAACACTCAGCACTCAACACAGCTCCTGCTCCAAACACTCAGCACTCAACACAGCTCCTGCTCCAAACACTCAGCAGTCAACACAGCTCCTGCTCAAACACTCAGCACTGAACAAAGCACCAGCTCCAAACAAGCAGCACTGAACACAGCTACTGCTCCAAACACTCAGCGCTGAACAAATCTCCTGCTCCAAACACTCAGCACTCAACACAGCTCCTGCTCCAAACACTCAGCACTCAACACAGCTCCTGCTCCAAACACTCAGCACTCAACACAGCTCCTGCTCCAAACACTCAGCACTCAACACAGATCCTGCTCCAAACACTCTGCACACAACACAGCTCCTGCTCCAAACACTAAGCACTGAACACAGCTCCTGCTCCAAACACTCAGCACACAACACAGCTCCTGCTCCAAACACTAAGCACTCAACACAGCTCCTGCTCCAAACACTCGGCACTCAACACAGCTCCTGCTCCAAACACTCGGCACTCAACACAGCTCCTGCTCCAAACACTCGGCACTCAACACAGATCCTGCTCCAAACTCTCAGCACTGAACACAGCTCCTGCTCCAAACACTCTGCACTGAAGAAAGCTCCTTCTCCAAACACTCAGCAATGAACACAGCTCCTGCTCCAAACAATCAGCACTGAACACAGCTCCTGCTCCAAACACTCTGCACTCAACACTGCTCCTGCTCCAAATACTCAGCACTGAACACAGCTCCTGATCCAAACACTCAGCACTCAACACAGCTCCTGCTCCAAACACTCAGCACTCAACACAGATCCTGCTCCAAACACTCTGCAAAGAACACAGCTCCAAACACTCAGCACTCAACACAGCTCCTTCTCCAAACACTCAGAACTCAACAAAGCTCCTGCTCCAAACACTCATTACTGAACACAGATCCTGCTCCAAACTCTCATTACTGAACACAGATCCTGCTCCAAACTCTCAGCACTGAACACAGCTCCTGCTCCAAACACTCTGCACTGAACACAACTCCTGCTCCAAACACTCAGCAATGAACACAGCTCCTGCTCCAAACACTCAGCAATGAACACAGCTCCTGCTCCAAACACTCTGCACTCAACACTGCTCCTGCTCCAAATACTCAGCAATGAACACAGCTCCTGCTCCAAACACTCTGCACTCAACACTGCTCCTGCTCCAAATACTCAGCACTGAACACAGCTCCTGATCCAAACAATCAGCACTCAACACAGCTCCTTCTCCAATCACTCAGCACTGAACACAGCTCCTGCTCCGAACACTCAGCACTCATCACAGCTCCTGCTCCAAACACTCAGCACTGAACAAAGCTCCAGCCCCTAACACTCAGCAATGAACACACCTCCTTCTCCAAACACTCAGCACTGAAAACATCTCCTGCTCCAAACAATCAGCACTGAACACAGCTCCTCCTCCAAATACTCAGCACACAACACAGCTCCTGCTCCAAACAAGCAGCACTGAACACAGCTCCTGCTCCTAACACTCAGCACTGAACACATCTCCTGCTCCAAACACTCAGCAATGAACACAGCTCCTGCTCCAAACACTCAGCACTGAACACAGCTCTTGCTCCAAACAAGCAGCACTCAACACAGCTCCTGCTCCAAACACTCAGCACTGAACACATCTCCTGCTACAAACAATCAGCACTGAACACAGCTCCTGCTCCAAACAAGCAGCACTCAACACAGCTACTGCTCCAAACACTCAGCACTGAACAAAGCTCCTGCTCCAAACACTCTGCAAAGAACACAGCTCCTGCTCCAAACACTCAGCACTCATCACAGCTCCTGCTCCAAACACTCAGCACTCATCACAGATCCTGCTCCAAACACTCAGCACTGAATACAGCTCCTGCTCCAAACACTCAGCACTCAACACAGCTCCTGCTCCAAACACTCTGCACTGAACAAAGCTCCTGCTCCAAACACTCAGCACTGAATACAGCTCCTGCTCCAAACACTCTGCACTGAACAAAGCTCCTGCTCCAAACACTCAGCACTGAGCAGAGCTCCTTCTCCAAACACTCAGCACTGAACACAGCTCCTGCTCCAAGCACACAGCACGGAACACAGCTCCTGCTCCAAACACTCAGCACTGAACACAGCTCCTGCTCCAAACACTCAGCACTGAACACAGCTCCTGCTCCAAACACTCAGCACTGAACAAAGCACCAGCTCCAAACACTCTGCACACAACACAGCTCCTGCTCCAAACACTAAGCACTCAACACAGCTCCTGCTGCAAACACTCAGCTCTGAACACAGCTCCTGCTCCAAACACTCAGCACTGAACACAGCTCCTGCTCCAAACACTCAGCACTGAATACAGATCCTGCTCCAAACACTCAGCACTGAACACAGCTCCTGCTCCAAACACTCAGCAATGAACACAGCTCCTGCTCCAAACAATCAGCACTGAACACAGCTCCTGCTCCAAACACTCTGCACTCAACACTGCTCCTGCTCCAAATACTCAGCACTGAACACAGCTCCTGATCCAAACAAGCAGCACTCAACACAGCTCCTTCTCCAAACTCTCAGCACTGAACACAGCTCCTGCTCTGAACACTCAGCTCTCATCACAGCTCCTGCTCCAAACACTCTGCACTGAAGAAAGCTCCTTCTCCAAACACTCAGCACTGAACACAGCTCCTGCTCCAAACACTCAGCAATGAACACAGCTCCTGCTCCAAACAATCAGCACTGAACACAGCTCCTGCTCCAAACACTCTGCACTCAGCACTGCTCCTGCTCCAAACACTCAGCAATGAACACAGCTCCTGCTCCAAACACTCAGCAATGAACACAGCTCCTGCTCCAAACACTCTGCACTCAGCACTGCTCCTGCTCCAAATACTCAGCACTGAACACAGCTCCTGATCCAAACAAGCAGCACTCAACACAGCTCCTGCTCCAAACACTCAGCACTCATCACAGCTCCTGATCCAAACACTCAGCACTGAACAAAGCACCAGCTCCAAACAAGCAGCACTGAACACAGCTACTGCTCCAAACACTCAGCGCTGAACAAATCTCCTGCTCCAAACACACTGCACTGAACACAGCTCCTGCTCCAAACACACAGCACTGAACAGAGCTCCTGCTCCAAACACTCAGCACAGAACACAGCTCCTGCTCCAAACACTCTGCACTCAACACAGCTCCTGCTCCAAACACTCTGCACTCAATACAGCTCCTGCTCCAAACACTCAGCACTCAACACAGATCCTGCTGCCAACACTCAGCACTGAACACAGCTCCTGCTCCAAACACTCAGCACTCAACACAGCTCCGGCACCAAACACTCAGCACTGAACAAAGCTCCGGCTCCAAACACTCAGCACTGAACAAAGCTCCTGCTCCAAACACTCTGCAAAGAACACAGCACCTGCTCCAAACACTCAGCACTGAACACAGCTCCTGCTCCAAATACTCAGCACTGAACACAGCTCCTGATCCAAACAAGCAGCACTCAACACGGCTCCTTCTCCAAACACTCAGCACTGAACACAGCTCCTGCTCTGAACACTCAGCACTGAACACAGCTCCTGCTCTGAACACTCAGCACTGAACACAGCTCCTGCTCCAAATACTCAGCACTGAACACAGCTCCTGATCCAAACACTCAGCACTGAACACAGCTCCTGCTCCAAACACTCAGCACTCATCACAGCTCCTGCTCCAAACACTCAGCACTGAACAAAGCTCCTGCTCCAAACACTCAGCACTGAACACAGCTCCTTATCCAAACACTCAGCACTGAACAAATCTCCTGCTCCAAACAATCAGCACTGAACACAGCTCCTGCTCCAAATTCTCAGCACTGAGCACAGCTCCTTCTCCAAACACTCAGCACTGAACACAGTTCCTGCTCCAAGCACACAGCACTGAACACAGCTCCTGCTCCAAACACTCAGCACTGAACACAGCTCCTGCTCCAAACACTCAGCACTGAACACAGCTCCTGCTCCAAACACTCTGCACTGAACACAGCTCCTGCTCCAAACACTCTGCACTGAACACAGCTCCTGCTCCAAACACTCTGCAAAGAACAAAGCTCCTGCTCCAAACACTCAGCACTCAACACAGGTCCTGCTCCAAACACTCAGCACTGAACACAGCTCCTGCTCGAAACACTAAGCACTGAACGCAGTTCCTGCTCCAAACACACCGCACTTTACACTGCTCCTGCTCCAAACACTCAGCACTGAACACAACTCCTGCTCCAAACACTCAGCACTGAACATAGCTCCTGAACCAATCATTCAGCACAGAACACAGCTCCTGCTCCAATCATTCAGCACTGAACACAGCTCCTCCTCCACACACTCAGCACTGAACACTGCTCCTGCTGCAAATACTCAGCACTGAACACTGCTCCTGCGCCAAACACTTAGCTCTGAACACAGCTCCTGCTCCAATCATTCAGCACTGAACACAGCTCCTGCTCCAAACACTCAGCACTGAACACAGCTCCTCCTCCAAACATTCAGCACTGAACACAGATCGAGCTCCAAACACTCAGCACCAAATACAGCTCCTGCTCCAAGCACAAAGCACCCATCACAGCTCCTGTTCCAAACACTCAGCATTCAACTAAACTCCAGCTGCAAACACACAGCACTGAACACAGCTCCTGCTCCAAACACTCAGCACTCAACACAGCTCCTTCTCCAAACACTCAGAACTCAACAAAGCTCCTGCTCCAAACACTCAGAACTCAACACAGCTCCTGCTCCAAACACTAAGCACTCAACACAGCTCCTGCTCCAAACACTCAGCACTGAACACAGCTCCTGCTCCAAACACTCATTACTGAACACAGATCCTGCTCCAAACTCTCAGCACTGAACACAGCTCCTGCTCCAAACACTCTGCACTGAACACAGCTCCTGCTCCAAACACTCAGCAATGAACACAGCTCCTGCTCCAAACACTCAGCACTGAACACAGCTCCTCCTCCAAATACTCAGCACACAACACAGCTCCTGCTCCAAACAAGCAGCACTGAACACAGCTCCTGCTCCAAACACTCAGCACTGAACACATCTCCTGCTCCAAACACTCAGCAATGAACACACCTCCTTCTCCAAACACTCAGCACTGAAGACATCTCCTGCTCCAAACAATCAGCACTGAACACAGCTCCTGCTCCAAGCACTCTGCACTCAACACTGCTCCTCCTCCAAATACTCAGCACACAACACAGCTCCTGCTCCAAACAAGCAGCACTGAACACAGCTCCTGCTCCAAACACTCAGCACTGAACACATCTCCTGCTCCAAACACTCAGCAATGAATACAGCTCCTGCTCCAACCAAGCAGCACAGAACACAGCTCCTGCTCCAAACACTCTGCACTCAACACAGCTCCTGCTCCAAACACTCAGCACTCAACACAGATCCTGCTCCAAACACTCAGCACTGAACAAAACTCCTGCTCCAAACACTCTGCAAAGAACACAGCTCCAAACACTCAGCACTCAACACAGCTCCTGCTCCAAACACTCAGCACTGAACACAGCTCCTGCTCCAAACACTCAGCAATGAACACAGCTCCTGCTCCAAACAATCAGCACTGAACACTGCTCCTGCTCCAAATACTCAGCACTGAACACAGCTCCTGCTCCAAGCACTCTGCACTCAACACTGCTCCTCCTCCAAATACTCAGCACACAACACAGCTCCTGCTCCAAACAAGCAGCACTGAACACAGCTCCTGCTCCAAACACTCAGCACTGAACACATCTCCTGCTCCAAACACTCAGCACTGAACACATCTCCTGCTCCAAACACTCAGCACTGAACACATCTCCTGCTCCAAACACTCAGCAATGAACGCACGTCCTTCTCCAAACACTCAGCACTGAACACAGCTCCTGCTCCAAACAAGCAGCACTGAACACAGCTACTGCTCCAAACACTCAGCACTGAACAAAGCTCCTGCTGCAAACACTCTGCAAAGAACACAGCTCCTGCTCCAAACACTCAGCACTCATCATAGCTCCTGCTCCAAACACTCAGCACTGAACACAGCTCCTTCTCCAAACACTCAGCATTGAATACAGCTCCTGCTCCAACCAAGCAGCACTCAACACTGCTCCTCCTCCAAATACTCAGCACACAACACAGCTCCTGCTCCAAACACTCAGCACTCAACACAGCTCCTGCTCCAAACACTCAGCACTCAACACAGCTCCTGCTCCAAACACTCAGCACTCAACACAGCTCCTGCTCAAACACTCAGCACTGAACAAAGCACCAGCTCCAAACAAGCAGCACTGAACACAGCTACTGCTCCAAACACTCAGCGCTGAACAAATCTCCTGCTCCAAACACACTGCACTGAACACAGCTCCTGCTCCAAACACACAGCACTGAACAGAGCTCCTGCTCCAAACACTCAGCACAGAACACAGCTCCTGCTCCAAACACTCTGCACTCAACACAGCTCCTGCTCCAAACACTCAGCACTCAATACAGCTCCTGCTCCAAACACTCAGCACTCAACACAGATCCTGCTGCCAACACTCAGCACTGAACACAGCTCCTGCTCCAAACACTCAGCACTGAACAAAGCTCCGGCTCCAAACACTCAGCACTGAACAAAGCTCCTGCTCCAAACACTCTGCAAAGAACACAGCACCTGCTCCAAACACTCAGCACTGAACACAGCTCCTGATCCAAACAAGCAGCACTCAACACGGCTCCTTCTCCAAACACTCAGCACTGAACACAGCTCCTGCTCTGAACACTCAGCACTGAACACAGCTCCTGCTCTGAACACTCAGCACTGAACACAGCTCCTGCTCCAAATACTCAGCACTGAACACAGCTCCTGATCCAAACACTCAGCACTCATCACAGCTCCTGCTCCAAACACTCAGCACTGAACAAAGCTCCTGCTCCAAGCACTCTGCACTCAACACTGCTCCTCCTCCAAATACTCAGCACACAACACAGCTCCTGCTCCAAACAAGCAGCACTGAACACAGCTCCTGCTCCAAACACTCAGCACTGAACACATCTCCTGCTCCAAACACTCAGCACTGAACACATCTCCTGCTCCAAACACTCAGCAATGAACGCACAACCTTCTCCAAACACTCAGCACTGAACACATTTCCTGCTACAAACAATCAGCACTGAACACATCTCCTGCTACAAACAATCAGCACTGAACACAGCTCCTGCTCCAAACACTCAGCACTGAATACAGCTCCTGCTCCAACCAAGCAGCACTCAACACTGCTCCTCCTCCAAATACTCAGCACACAACACAGCTCCTGCTCCAAACACTCAGCACTCAACACAGCTCCTGCTCCAAACACTCAGCACTGAACAAAGCACCAGCTCCAAACAAGCAGCAATGAACACAGCTACTGCTCCAAACACTCAGCGCTGAACAAATCTCCTGCTCCAAACACTCTGCACTGAACACAGCTCCTGCTCCAAACACACAGCACTGAACACAGGTCCTGCTCCAAACACTCAGCACTGAACACAGCTCCTGCTCCAAACACTCAGCACTGAACACAGCTCCTGCTCCAAACACTCAGCACTCAACACAGCTCCTGCTCCAAACACTCAGCAGTGAACACAGCTCCTGCTCCAAACAATCAGCGCTCAAACAGCTCCTGCCTCAAATACTCAGCACTCAAAAAAGCTCCTGCTCCAAACACTCAGCACTCAACACAGCTCCTGCTCCAAACACGCAGCACTGATCACAGCTCCTGCTCCAAACACTCAGCAATGAAAACTGCTCATGCTCCTAAGACTCAGAACTGAACACAGCTCCTGCTCCAAACACACAGCACTGAACACAGCTCCCGCTCCAAACACTCTGCAAAGAACACAGCACCTGCTCCAAACACTCAGCACTGAACACAGCTCCTGCTCCAAACAATCAGCACTGAACACTGCTCCTGCTCCAAATACTCAGCACTGAACACAGCTCCTGATCCAAACAAGCAGCACTCAACACGGCTCCTTCTCCAAACACTCAGCACTGAACACAGCTCCTGCTCTGAACACTCAGCACTGAACACAGCTCCTGCTCTGAACACTCAGCACTGAACACAGCTCCTGCTCCAAATACTCAGCACTGAACACAGCTCCTGATCCAAACACTCAGCACTGAACACAGCTCCTGCTCCAAACACTCAGCACTCATCACAGCTCCTGCTCCAAGCACTCAGCACTGAACAAAGCTCCTGCTCCAAGCACTCTGCACTCAACACTGCTCCTCCTCCAAATACTCAGCACACAACACAGCTCCTGCTCCAAACAAGCAGCACTGAACACAGCTCCTGCTCCAAACACTCAGCACTGAACACATCTCCTGCTCCAAACACTCAGCACTGAACACATCTCCTGCTCCAAACACTCAGCAATGAACGCACAACCTTCTCCAAACACTCAGCACTGAACACATCTCCTGCTACAAACAATCAGCACTGAACACATCTCCTGCTACAAACAATCAGCACTGAACACAGCTCCTGCTCCAAACACTCAGCACTCATCACAGCTCCTGCTCCAAACACTCAGCACTGAATACAGCTCCTGCTCCAACCAAGCAGCACTCAACACTGCTCCTCCTCCAAATACTCAGCACACAACACAGCTCCTGCTCCAAACACTCAGCACTCAACACAGCTCCTGCTCCAAACACTCAGCACTGAACAAAGCACCAGCTCCAAACAAGCACTCAAACAGCTCCTGCCTCAAATACTCAGCACTCAAAAAAGCTCCTGCTCCAAACACTCAGCACTCAACACAGCTCCTGCTCCAAACACGCAGCACTGATCACAGCTCCTGCTCCAAACACTCAGCAATGAAAACTGCTCATGCTCCTAAGACTCAGAACTGAACACAGCTCCTGCTCCAAACACACAGCACTGAACACAGCTCCCGCTCCAAACACTCAGCAGTGAACACAGCTCCTGCTCCAAACACTCTGCACTGAACACAGCTCCTGCTCCAAACACTCAGCACTGAACTCAGCTCCTGCTCCAAATAGTCGGCACTCAACACAGCTCCTGGTCCAAACAAGCAGCACTGAACACAGCGATTGCTCCAAATACTCAGCAGTGAACACAGATCCTGCTCCAAACACTCAGCACTGAATACAGCTCCTGCTCCAAACACTCTGCACTGAACACAGAACCTGCTCCAAACACTCAGCAGTCAACATAGCGACTGCTCCAAACACTCAGCAATGAAAACTGCTCATGCTCCTAAGACTCAGAACTGAACACAGCTCCTGCTCCAAACACTCCGCACTGACCACAGCTCCTGCTCCAAACACTCAGCACACAACACAGCTCCTGCTCCAAACACTCAGCACACAACACAGCTCCTGCTCCAAACACTCAGCACACAACACAGCTCCTGCTCCAAACACTCAGCACTGAACACAGCACCTGCTCCAAACACTCAGCACTGAACACAGCTCCTGCGCCAAACACTCAGCACTGAACACAGCTCCTGCTCCAAACACTCAGTACTGAACACAGCTCCTGCTCCAAACACTCAGCACTCAACAAAGCTCCTGCTCCAAACACTCAGCACTCAAAACAGTTCCTGCTCCAAACACTCAGCACTCAACACAGCTCCTGCTGCAAACACTCAGCACTCAACACAGCTCCTGCTCCAAACACTCTGCACTGATCACAGCTCCGGCTCCAAAGACTCAGCACACAGCACAGCTCCTGCTCCAAAGTCTCAGCACACAACACAGCTCCTGCACCAAACACTCAGCACTGAACACAGCTCCTGCTCCAAACACTCAGCACTGAACACAGCTCCTGCTCCAAACACTCTGCACCGAACACAGCTCCTGCTCCAAAAACTCCGCACTGAACACAGAACCTGCTCCAAACACTCAGTAGTGAACACAGCTCCTGCTCCAAACACTCAGCACTCAACACAGCTCCTGCTCCAAAAACTCAGCACTCAACACAGCTACTGCTCCAAAAACTCAGCACTCAACACAGCTACTGCTCCAAACACTCAGCAATGAAAACTGCTCATGCTCCTAAGACTCAGAACTGAACACAGCTCCTGCTCCAAACACTCCGCACACAACACAGCTCCTGCTCCAAACACGCAGCACTGATCACAGCTCCTGCTCCAAACACGCAGCACTCAAAACAGCTCCTGCTCCAAACACTCAGCACTCAAAACAGCTCCTGCTCCAAACACTCAGCACTGAACACAGCTCCTGCTCCAAACACTCAGCACTGAACACAGCTCCTGCTCCAAACACTCAGCACTGAACACAGCTCCTGCTCCAAACACTCAGCACTGAACACAGCTCCTGCTCCAAACACTCAGCACTGAACACAGCTCCTGCTCCAAACACTCAGCACTGAACACAGCTCCTGCTCCAAACACTCAGCACTGAACACAGCTCCTGCTCCAAACACTCAGCTCTGAACACAGCTCCTGCTCCAAACACTCTGCAAAGAACACAGCCACTGCTCCAAACAATCAGCACTCAAAACAGCTCCTGCCTCAAATACTCAGCACTCAAAAAAGCTCCTTCTCCAAACACTCAGCCCTGAGCACAGCTCCTGCTCCAAACACTCAGCACTGAACACAGCTCCTGCTCCAAAAACTCAGCACTCAACACAGCTCCTGCTCCAAAACTCTGCACACAACACAGCTCCTGCTCCAAACACTCAGCACTGAACAAAGCTCCTGCTCCAAACACTCAGCACTCAACACAGCTCCTGCTCCAAACACTCAGCACTGAACACAGCTCCTGCTCCAAACACTCAGCACTGAACAAAGCTCCTGCTCCAAACACTCAGCACTCAACACAGCTCCTGCTCCAAACACTCAGCATTCAACACAGCTCCTGCTCCAAACACTCAGCACTCAACACAGCTCCTGCTCCAAACACTCTGCAAAGAGCACAGCTGCTGCTCCAAACACTCTGCACTGAACACAGCTCCTGCTCCAAACACTCAGCACTGAGCACAGCTCTTGCTCCAAACACTCAGCACTGAACACAGCTCCTGCTCCAAACACTCAGCATGAACACAGCACCTGCTCCAAACACTCAGCACTCAACACAGCTCCTGCTCCAAACACTCTGCACACAACACAGCTCCTGCTCCAAACACTCTGCAAACAACACAGCTCCTGCTCCAAACACTAAGCACTCAACACAGCTCCTGCTCCAAACACTCAGCACTGAACACAGCTCCGGCTCCAAACACTCAGCACTGAACACAGCTCCTGCTCCAAACATTCAGCACTGAACACAGCTCCTGCTCCAAACACTCATTACTGAACACAGATCCTGCTCCAAACGCTCAGCATTGAATACAGCTCCTGCTCCAAACACTCAGCACTCAACACAGCTCCTGCTCCAAACACTCTGCACTGAAGAAAGCTCCTTCTCCAAACACTCAGCACTGAACACAGCTCCTGCTCCAAACAATCAGCACTGAACACAGCTCCTGCTCCAAACACTCTGCACTCAACACTGCTCCTGCTCCAAACACTCAGCACTGAACACAGCTCCTGCTCCAAACACTCAGCACTGAACACAGCTCCTGCTCCAAACACTCAGCACTCATCACAGCTCCTGCTCCAAACACTCAGCACTCAACACAGCTCCTGCTCCAAACACTCAGCACTCAACACAGCTCCTGCTCCAAACACTCAGCACTGAACAGAGCTCCTGCTCCAAACAAGCAGCACTGAACACAGCTACTGCTCCAAACACTCTGCAAAGAACACTGCTCCTGCTCCAAACACTCAGCACTCAACACAGCTCCTGCTCCAAACACTCAGCACTCAACACAGCTCCTGCTCCAAACACTCAGCACTCAACACAGCTCCTGCTCCAAACACTCAGCACTCAACACAGCTCCTGCTCCAAACACTCAGCACTCAACACAGCTCCTGCTCCAAGCACTCAGCACTGAACACAGCTCCGGCTCCAAACACTGTGCAAAGAACACAGCTCCTGCTCCAAACACTCAGGACTCAACACAGCTCCTGCTCCAAACACACTGCACTGAACACAGCTCCTGCTCCAAACACTCTGCAAAGAACACAGCTCCTGCTCCAAACACTCTGCAAAGAACAGAGCTCCTGCTCCAAACACTCAGCACTGAACAGAGCTCCTGCTCCAAGCACTCAGCACTGAACACAGCTCCGGCTCCAAACACTGTGCAAAGAACACAGCTCCTGCTCCAAACACTCTGCAAAGAACACAGCTCCTGCTCCAAACACTCAGCACTGAACACAGCTCCTGCTCCAAACAATCAGCACTGAGCACAGCTCCCGCTCCAAACACTCAGCAATGAAAACTGCTCATGCTCCTAAGACTCAGAACTGAACACAGCTCCTGCTCCAAACACTCCGCACTGACCACAGCTCCTGCTCCAAACACTCCGCACTGACCACAGCTCCTGCTCCAAACACTCAGCACACAACACAGCTCCTGCTCCAAACACTCAGCACTGAACACAGCTCCTGCTCCAAACACTCAGCACTGAACACAGCTCCTGCTCCAAACACTCAGCACTGAACACAGCTCCTGCTCCAAACACTCAGCACTGAACACAGCTCCTGCTCCAAACACTCAGCACTGAACACAGCTCCTGCTCCAAACACTCAGCACTGAACACAGCTCCTGCTCCAAACACTCAGCACTGAACACAGCTCCTGCTCCAAACACTCAGCACTGAACACAGCTCCTGCTCCAAACACTCTGCACTGAACACAGCTCCTGCTGCAAACACTCTGCACTGAACACAGCTCCTGCTGCAAACACTCTGCACTGAACACAGCTCCTGCTCCAAACACTCTGCACTGAACAATCTACTGCTCCAAACACTCAGCACTGAACACAGCTCCAGCTCCAAAGAAGCAGCACTCAACACAGCTCCTGCTCCACACACTTAGCACTCAACACAGCTCCTGCTCTAAACACTCAGCACTGAACACAGCTCCTGAACCAATCATTCAGCACTGAACACAGCTCCTGCTCCAAACACTAAGCACTCAACACAGCTCCTGCTCCAAACACTCAGCACTCAACACAGCTCCTGCTCCAAACACTCTGCACTGAACACAGCTCCTGCTCCAAACACTCTGCAAAGAACAAAGCTCCTGCTCCAAAAAATCCGCACTCAACATAGCTCCTGCTCCAAACACTCAGCACTCAACACAGCTCCAGCACCAAACACTCAGCACTCAACACAGCTCCAGCACCAAACACTCAGCACTCAACACAGCTCCAGCACCAAACACTCAGCACTCAACACAGCTCCAGCACCAAACACTCAGCACTGAGCACAGCTCCTGCTCCAAGCACTCAGCACTGAGCACAGCTCCTGCTCCAAGCACTCAGCACTGAACTGAGTTCCAGCAGCAAACACTCAGCACTGAACACAGATCCTGCTCCAAACACTCAGCTCTCAACACAGCTCCTGCTCCAAACACTCAGCACTCAACACAGCTCCTGCTCCAAACACTCTGCACTCAACACACCTCCAGCTCCAAACACTCAGCACTCAACACAGATCCTGCTCCAAACACTCAGCACAAAAAATTGCTCCTGCTCCAAACACTCAGCACTGAACACAGCTCCTGCTCCAAGAACTCAGCACTCATCACAGCTCCTGTTCCAAAAACTCAGCACTGAACTAAGCTCCAGCTGCAAACACTCAGACCTCAACACAGCTCCTGCTCCAAACACTCAGCACTCAACACAGCTCCTGCTCCAAACATTCAGCACTCAACACAGCTACTGCTCCAAACACTCAGCACTGAGCACAGCTCCTGCTCCAAAAACTCAGCACTGAATACAGCTCCTGCTCCAAGCACTCAGCACTGAACTAAGCTCCAGCTCCAAACACCCAGCACTGAACACAGATCCTGCTCCAAACACTCAGCACAAAAAATTGCTCCTGCTCCAAACACTCAGCACTGAACTAAGCTCCAGCTCCAAACACCCAGCACTGAACACAGCTCCTGCTCCAAACACTCAGCACTCCACACAGCTCCTGCTCCAAACACTCAGCACTCCACACAGCTCCTGCTCCAAACACACAGCACGGATGACAGCTCCTGCTCCAAACACTCTGCACTGAACACAGCTCCTGCTCCAAACACTCTGCACTGAACACAGCTCCTGCTCCAAACACTCTGCACTGAACACAGCTCCTGCTCCAAACACTCTGCAAAGAACAAAGCTCCTGCTCCAAACACTCAGCACTCAACACAGGTCCTGCTCCAAACACTCAGCACTGAACACAGCTCCTGCTCGAAACACTAAGCACTGAACGCAGTTCCTGCTCCAAACACACCGCACTTTACACTGCTCCTGCTCCAAACACTCAGCACTGAACATAGCACCTGCTCCAAACACTCAGCACTGAACACAGCTCCTGCTCCAATCATTCAGCACTGAACACAGCTCCTGCTCCAAACACTCTGCACTGAACAAAGCTCCTGCTCCAAACACTCTGCACTGAACAAAGCTCCTGCTCCAAACACTCAGCCCTGAACACAGCTCCTTCTCAAAACACTCAGCACTCAACACAGCTCCTCCTCCAAACATTCAGCACTGAACACAGCTCCTCCTCCAAACATTCAGCACTGAACACAGATCGAGCTCCAAACACTCAGCACCAAATACAGCTCCTGCTCCAAGCACAAAGCACCCATCACAGCTCCTGTTCCAAACACTCAGCATTCAACTAAACTCCAGCTGCAAACACACAGCACTGAACACAGCTCCTGCTCCAAACACTCAGCACTCAACACAGCTCCTGCTCCAAACACTCTGCACTCAACACAGCTCCTGCTCCAAACACTCTGCACTCAACACAGCTCCTGCTCCAAACACTCAGCACTCAACACAGCTCCTGCTCCAAACACTCAGCACTCAACACAGCTCCTGCTCCAAACACTCAGCACTCAACACAGCTCCTGCTCCAAACACTCAGCACTCAACACAGCTCCTGCTCCAAACACTCTGCGCTGAACACAGCTCCAGCTCCAAACACTCAGCACTGAACACAGCTCCTGCTCCAAACACTCTGCACTGAACACAGCTCCTGCTGCAATCATTCAGCACTGAACACAGGTCCTGCTCCAAACACTCAGCACTGAACACAGCTCCAGTTCCAAACACTCAGCACTGAACACAGCTCCTGCTCCAAACAATCAGCACTGAACACAGCTCCTTCTCCGAACACTCAGCACTGAACACAGCTCCTGAACCAATCATTCAGCACTGAACACAGCTCCTGCTCCAAACACTCAGCACTGAACACAGCTCCAGCTCCAAACACTCAGCACTGAACACAGCTCCTGCTCCAAACAATCAGCACTGAACATAGCTCCTGCTCCAAACACTCAGCACTCACACAGCTCCAGCACCAAACACTCAGCACTCAACACAGCTCCAGCACCAAACACTCAGCACTCAACACAGCTCCTGCTCCAAACACTCAGCACTGAGCACAGCTCCTGCTCCAAGCACTCAGCACTGAGCACAGCTCCTGCTCCAAGCACTCAGCACTGAGCACAGATCCTGCTCCAAGCACTCAGCACTGAACTGAGCTCCAGCAGCAAACACTCAGCACTGAACACAGATCCTGCTCCAAACACTCAGCTCTCAACACAGCTCCTGCTCCAAACACTCAGCACTGAACACAGCTCCTGCTCCAAACAATCAGCACTGAACATAGCTCCTGCTCCAAACACTCAGCACTCAACACAGCTCCAGCACCAAACACTCAGCACTCAACACAGCTCCAGCACCAAACACTCAGCACTCAACACAGCTCCTGCTCCAAACACTCAGCACTGAGCACAGCTCCTGCTCCAAGCACTCAGCACTGAGCACAGCTCCTGCTCCAAGCACTCAGCACTGAACTGAGCTCCAGCAGCAAACACTCAGCACTGAACACAGATCCTGCTCCAAACACTCAGCTCTCAACACAGCTCCTGCTCCAAACACTCTGCACTCAACACAGCTCCTGCTCCAAACACTCTGCACTCAACACAGCTCCTGCTCCAAACACTCAGCACTCAACACAGCTCCTGCTCCAAACACTCAGCACTCAACACAGCTCCTGCTCCAAACACTCAGCACTCAACACAGCTCCTGCTCCAAACACTCAGCACTCAACACAGCTCCAGCTCCAAACACTCAGCACTGAACACAGATCCTGCTCCAAACACTCAGCACAAAAAATTGCTCCTGCTCCAAACACTCAGCACTGAACACAGGTCCTGCTCCAAGAAATCAGCAGTCATCACAGCTCCTGTTCCAAACACTCAGCACTGAACTAAGCTCCAGCTGCAAACACTCAGACCTCAACACAGCTCCTGCTCCAAACACTCAGCACTCAACACAGCTCCTGCTCCAAACATTCAGCACTCAACACAGCTCCTGCTCCAAACACTCAGCACTGAGCACAGCTCCTGCTCCAAAAACTCAGCACTGAATACAGCTCCTGCTCCAAGCACTCAGCACTGAACTAAGCTCCAGCTCCAAACACCCAGCACTGAACACAGATCCTGCTCCAAACACTCAGCACAAAAAATTGCTCCTGCTCCAAACACTCAGCACTGAACTAAGCTCCAGCTCCAAACACCCTGCACTGAACACAGCTCCAGCTCCAAACACTCAGCACTCCACACAGCTCCTGCTCCAAACACTCAGCACTCCACACAGCTCCTGCTCCAAACACACAGCACGGATGACAGCTCCTGCTCCAAATACTCTGCACTGAACACAGCTCCTGCTCCAAACACTCTGCACTGAACACAGCTCCTGCTCCAAACACTCTGCACTGAACACAGCTCCTGCTCCAAACACTCTGCAAAGAACAAAGCTCCTGCTCCAAACACTCAGCACTCAACACAGGTCCTGCTCCAAAAACTCAGCACTGAACACAGCTCCTGCTCGAAACACTAAGCACTGAACGCAGTTCCTGCTCCAAACACACCGCACTTTACACTGCTCCTGCTCCAAACACTCAGCACTGAACACAACTCCTGCTCCAAACACTCAGCACTGAACATAGCTCCTGAACCAATCATTCAGCACAGAACACAGCTCCTGCTCCAATCATTCAGCACTGAACACTGCTCCTGCTCCAAACACTCAGCACTGAACACAGCTCCAGCTCCAAACACTCAGCACTGAGCACAGCTCCTGCTCAAAACAATCAGCACAGAACACAGCTCCTCCTCCACACACTCAGCACTGAACACTGCTCCTGCTGCAAATACTCAGCACTGAACACTGCTCCTGCGCCAAACACTTAGCTCTGAACACAGCTCCTGCTCCAAAAACTCAGCACTGAACATAGCACCTGCTCCAAACACTCAGCACTGAACACAGCTCCAGCTCCAATCATTCAGCACTGAACACAGCTCCTGCTCCAAACACTCAGCACTGATCACCGCTCCTGCTCCAAGCACTCAGCACTGAACTGAGCTCCAGCAGCAAACACTCAGCACTCAACACAGCTCCTGCTCCAAACACTCTGCACTCAACACAGCTCCTGCTCCAAACACTCAGCACTCAACACAGCTCCTGCTCCAAACACTCAGCACTCAACACAGCTCCTGCTCCAAACACTCAGCACTCAACACAGCTCCTGCTCCAAACACTCAGCACTCAACACAGCTCCTGCTCCAAACACTCAGCACTCAACACAGCTCCTGCTCCAAACACTCAGCACTCAACACAGCTCCTGCTCCAAACACTCAGCACTCAACACAGCTCCTGCTCCAAACACTCAGCACTCAACACAGCTCCTGCTCCAAACACTCAGCACTCAACACAGCTCCTGCTCCAAACACTCAGCACTCAACACAGCTCCTGCTCCAAACACTCAGCACTCAACACAGCTCCTGCTCCAAACACTCAGCACTCAACACAGCTCCTGCTCCAAACACTCAGCACTCACAGCTCCTGCTCCAAACACTCAGCACTCAACACAGCTCCTGCTCCAAACACTCAGCACTCAACACAGCTCCTGCTCCAAACACTCAGCACTCAACACAGCTCCTGCTCCAAACACTCAGCACTCAACACAGCTCCTGCTCCAAACACTCAGCACTCAACACAGCTCCTGCTCCAAACACTCAGCACTCAACACAGCTCCTGCTCCAAACACTCAGCACTCAACACAGCTCCTGCTCCAAACACTCAGCACTCAACACAGCTCCTGCTCCAAACACTCAGCACTCAACACAGCTCCTGCTCCAAACAGTCAGCACTCAACACAGCTCCTGCTCCAAACAGTCAGCACTCAACACAGCTCCTGCTCCAAACAGTCAGCACTCAACACAGCTCCTGCTCCAAACAGTCAGCACTCAACACAGCTCCTGCTCCAAACAGTCAGCACTCAACACAGCTCCTGCTCCAAACAGTCAGCACTCAACACAGCTCCTGCTCCAAACAGTCAGCACTCAACACAGCTCCTGCTCCAAACAGTCAGCACTCAACACAGCTCCTGCTCCAAACACTCAGCTCTCAACACAGCTCCTGCTCCAAACACTCAGCTCTCAACACAGCTCCTGCTCCAAACACTCAGCACTCAACACAGCTCCTGCTCCAAACAAACAGCACTGAGCACAGCTCCTGCTCTAAACACGCAGCACTGAACCAGGTCCTGCTGCAAACAGTCAGCATTGAACACAGGACCTGCTGCAAACAGTCCGCACTGAACACAGCTCCTGCTGCAAGCAGTCAGCACTGAACACAGCTCCTGATGCAAGCAGTCAGCACTGAACACAGCTCCTGCTCCAAACACTCAGCACTCAACACAGCTCCTGCTCCAAACACTCAGCACTCAACACAGCTCCTGCTCCAAACACTCAGCACTCAACACAGCTCCTGCTCCAAACACTCAGCACTCAACACAGCTCCTGCTCCAAACACTCAGCACTCAACACAGCTCCTGCTCCAAACACTCAGCACTCAACACAGCTCCTGCTCCAAACACTCAGCACTCAACACAGCTCCTGCTCCAAACACTCAGCACTCAACACAGCTCCTGCTCCAAACACTCAGCACTCAACACAGCTCCTGCTCCAAACACTCAGCACTCAACACAGCTCCTGCTCCAAACACTCAGCACTCAACACAGCTCCTGCTCCAAACACTCAGCACTCAACACAGCTCCTGCTCCAAACACTCAGCACTCAACACAGCTCCTGCTCCAAACACTCAGCACTCAACACAGCTCCTGCTCCAAACACTCAGCACTCAACACAGCTCCTGCTCCAAACACTCAGCACTCAACACAGCTCCTGCTCCAAACACTCAGCACTCAACACAGCTCCTGCTCCAAACACTCAGCACTCAACACAGCTCCTGCTCCAAACACTCAGCACTCAACACAGCTCCTGCTCCAAACACTCAGCACTCAACACAGCTCCTGCTCCAAACACTCAGCACTCAACACAGCTCCTGCTCCAAACACTCAGCACTCAACACAGCTCCTGCTCCAAACACTCAGCACTCAACACAGCTCCTGCTCCAAACACTCAGCACTCAACACAGCTCCTGCTCCAAACACTCAGCACTCAACACAGCTCCTGCTCCAAACACTCAGCACTCAACACAGCTCCTGCTCCAAACACTCAGCACTCAACACAGCTCCTGCTCCATACAGTCAGCACTCAACACAGCTCCTGCTCCAAACAGTCAGCACTCAACACAGCTCCTGCTCCAAACAGTCAGCACTCAACACAGCTCCTGCTCCAAACAGTCAGCACTCAACACAGCTCCTGCTCCAAACACTCAGCTCTCAACACAGCTCCTGCTCCAAACACTCAGCACTCAACACAGCTCCTGCTCCAAACAAACAGCACTGAGCACAGCTCCTGCTCTAAACACGCAGCACTGAACCAGGTCCTGCTGCAAACAGTCAGCATTGAACACAGGACCTGCTGCAAACAGTCCGCACTGAACACAGCTCCTGCTGCAAGCAGTCAGCACTGAACACTGCTCCTGCTCCAAACACTCAGCACTGAACACAGCTCCTGCTCCAAACACTCAGCACTGAACACAGCTCCTGCTCCAAACACTCAGCACTGAACACAGCTCCTGCTCCAAACACTCAGCACTGAACACAGCTCCTGCTCCAAACACTCAGCACTGAACACAGCTCCTGCTCCAAACACTCAGCACTGAACACAGCTCCTGCTCCAAACACTCAGCACTGAACACAGCTCCTGCTCCAAACACTCAGCACTGAACACAGCTCCTGCTCCAAACACTCAGCACTGAACACAGCTCCTGCTCCAAACACACAGCACTGATGACAGCTCCTGCTCCAAACACTCAGCATTGAACACAGCTCCTCCTCCAAACACTCAGCACTAAACACAAAACAAGCTCCAAACACTCAGCACCGAACACTGCTCCTGCTCCAAGCAGTCAGCACTGAACTAAGCTGCAGCTCCAAACACTCAGCACTGAACAGAGATCCTGCTCCAAACACTCAGCACTGAACAGAGATCCTGCTCCAAACACTCAGCACTTAACACAGCTACTGCGCCAAACACTCAGCACTTAACACAGCTACTGCGCCAAACACTCAGCACTTAACACAGCTCCAGCTCCAAACACTCAGCAGTGAACACAGCTCCTGCTCCAAACACTCAGCAGTGAACACAGCTCCTGCTCCAAACACTCAGCAGTGAACACAGCTCCTGCTCCAAACACTCAGCAGTGAACACAGCTCCTGCTCCAACAAATCACCACTGAACAAAGCTTCTGCTCCAAACAGCATTGAACACAGCTCCTGCTCAAAACACTCAGCACTGAACACTGATCGAGCTCCAAACACTCAGCACCGAACACAGCTCCTGCTCCAAACACTCAGCCCTGAACACAGCTCCTGCTCCAAACAGCATTGAACACAGCTCCTGCTCAAAACACTCAGCACTGAACACAGATCGAGCTCCAAACACTCAGCACCGAACACAGCTCCTGCTCCAAGCACTCAGCACTCATTACAGCTCCTGCTCCAAACACTCAGCACTGAACTAAGCTCCAGCTCCAAACACTCAGCACTGAACACAGATCCTGCTCCAAACACTCAGCACAAAAAATTGCTCCTGCTCCAAACACTCAGAACTGAACACAGCTCCTGCTCCAAGAACTCAGCACTCATCACAGCTCCTGTTCCAGACACTCAGCACTGAACTAAGCTCCAGCTGCAAACACTCAGCACTCAACACAGCTCCTGCTCCAAACATTCAGCACTGAACTAAGCTCCAGCTCCAAACACCCAGCACTGAACACAGATCCTGCTCCAAACACTCAGCACAAAAAATTGCTCCTGCTCCAAACACTCAGCACTGAACTAAGCTCCAGCTCCAAACACTCAGCACTGAACACAGCTCCTGCTCCAAACACTCAGCAGTCAACACAGCTCCTGCTCCAAACATTCAGCACTCAACACAGCTCCTGCTCCAAACACACAGCACGGATGACAGCTCCTGCTCCAAACACTCTGCACTGAACACAGCTCCTGCTGCAAATACTCAGCACTGATCACTGCTCCTGCGCCAAACACTTAGCTCTGAACACAGCTCCTGCTCCAAAAACTCAGTACTGAACATAGCACCTGCTCCAAACACTCAGCACTGAACACAGCTCCTGCTCCAATCATTCAGCACTGAACACAGCTCCTGCTCCAAACACTCTGCACTGAACAAAGCTCCTGCTCCAAATACTCAGCCCTGAACACAGCTCCTGCTCCAAACACTAAGCCCTGAACACAGCTCCTGCTCTAAACACTCAGCATTGAACACAGCTCCTGCTCCAAACACTCAGCTCTGAACACAGCTCCTGCTCCAAACACTGAGCACTGAACACAGCTCCTGCTCCAAACAGCACTGAACACAGCTCCAGCTCCAAGCACTCAGCACTGAACTAAGCTCCAGCTCCAAACACCCAGCACTGAACTAAGCTCCAGCTCCAAACACCCAGCACTGAACACAGATCCTGCTCCAAACACTCAGCACTGAACACAGATCGAGCTCCAAACACTCAGCACTCAACACAGCTCCTGCTCCAAACACTCAGCACTCAACACAGCTCCTGCTCCAAACACTCAGCACTGAACACAGCTCCTGCTCCAAACACTCAGCACTGAACACTGCTCCTGCTCCAAACACTCAGCACTCAACACAGCTCCTGCTCCAAACAAACTGCACTCAACACAGCTCCTCCTCCAAACATTCAGCACTGAAGACAGATCGAGCTCCAAACACTCAGCACTGAACACAGCTCCAGCTCCAAACACCCAGCACTGAACACAGCTCCTGCTCCAAACACTCAGCACAAAAAATTGCTCCTGCTCCAAACACTCAGCACTGAACTAAGCTCCAGCTCCAAACACCCAGCACTGAACACAGCTCCTGCTCCAAACACTCAGCACACAACACAGCTCCTGCTCCAAACACACGGCACTTTACACTGCTCCTGCTCCAAACACTCAGCACTGAACACAGCTCCTGCTCCAAACAATCAGCACTGAACACAACTCCTGCTCCAAACACTCAGCACTGAACACAGCTCCTGAACCAATCATTCAGCACTGAACACAGCTCCTGCTCCAATCATTCAGCACTGAACACAGCTCCTGCTCCAAACACTCAGCACTGAACACAGCTCCTGCTCCAAACACTCTGCACTGAACAAAGCTCCTGCTCCAAACACTCTGCACTGAACAAAGCTCCTGCTCCAAACACTCAGCCCTGAACACAGCTCCTGCTCAAAACACTCAGCCCTGAACACAGCTCCTCCTCCAAACATTCAGCACTGAACACAGATCGAGCTCCAAACACTCAGCACCAAACACAGCTCCTGCTTCAAGCACAAAGCACCCATCACAGCTCCTGTTCCAAACACTCAGCACTCAACTAAGCTCCAGCTGCAAACACACAGCACTGAACACAGCTCCTGCTCCAAACACTCAGCACTCAACACAGCTCCATCTCCAAACACTCAGCACTCAACACAGCTCCTGCTCCAAACACTCAGCACTCAACACAGCTCCTGCTCCAAACACTCAGCACTCAACACAGCTCCTGCTCCAAACACTCAGCACTCAACACAGCTCCTGCTCCAAACACTCAGCACTCAACACAGCTCCTGCTCCAAACACTCAGCACTCAACACAGCTCCTGCTCCAAACACTCAGCACTCAACACAGCTCCTGCTCCAAACACTCAGCACTCAACACAGCTCCTGCTCCAAACACTCAGCACTGAACAAAGCTCCTGCTCCAAACACTCTGCACTGAACAAAGCTCCTGCTCCAAACACTCTGCACTGAACAAAGCTCCTGCTCCAAACACTCAGCACTCAACACAGCTCCTGCTCCAAACACTCAGCACTCAACACAGCTCCTGCTCCAAACACTCAGCACTCAACACAGCTCCTGCTCCAAACAAACAGCACTGAGCACAGCTCCTGCTCTAAACACGCAGCACTGAACCAGGTCCTGCTGCAAACAGTCAGCATTGAACACAGCACCTGCTGCAAACAGTCCGCACTGAACACAGCTCCTGCTGCAAGCAGTCAGCACTGAACACAGCTCCTGCTCCAAACACTCAGCACACAACACAGATCCTGCTCCAAACACTCAGCACTGAACACTGCTCCTGCTCCAAACACTCAGCACTCAAAACAGCTCCTGCTCCAAACACTCAGCACTCAACACAGCTCCTCCTCCAAACATTCAGCACTGAACACAGATCGAGCTCCAAGCACTCAGCACTCATTACAGCTCCTGTTCCAAACACTCAGCACTCAACTAAGCTCCAGCTGCAAACACTCAGCACTGAACACAGCTCCTGCTCCAAACACTCAGCACTCAACACAGCTCCTGCTCCAAACACTCAGCACTCAACACAGCTCCTGCTCCAAACACTCAGCACTCAACACAGCTCCTGCTCCAAACACTCAGCACTCAACACAGCTCCTGCTCCAAACACGCTGCACTGAACACAGCTCCTGCTCCAAACACTCAGCACTCAACACAGCTCCTGCTCCAAACACTCAGCACTCAACACAGCTCCTGCTCCAAACACTCAGCACTCAACACAGCTCCTGCTCCAAACACTCAGCACTCAACACAGCTCCTGCTCCAAACACTCAGCACTCAACACAGCTCCTGCTCCAAACACTCAGCACTCAACACAGCTCCTGCTCCAAACACTCAGCACTCAACACAGCTCCTGCTCCAAACACTCAGCACTCAACACAGCTCCTGCTCCAAACACTCAGCACTCAACACAGCTCCTGCTCCAAACACTCAGCACTCAACACAGCTCCTGCTCCAAACACTCAGCACTCAACACAGCTCCTGCTCCAAACACTCAGCACTCAACACATCCACTGCTCCAAACACTCAGCACTCAACACATCCACTGCTCCAAACACTCAGCACTGATGACAGCTCCTGCTCCAAACACTCAGCACTGATGACAGCTCCTGCTCCAAACACTCAGCACACAACACAGCTCCTGCTCCAAACACTCAGCACTCAGCACAGCTCCTGCTCCAAACACTCAGCAATGAACACAGCTCCTGCTCCAAACACTCAGCACTGCTCCTGCGCCAAACAATTATCTCTGAACACAGCTCCTGCTCCAAACACGCAGCACTGAACATAGCTCCTGCTCCAAACACTCAGCACTGAACACAGCTCCTGCTCCAAACACTCAGCACTCAACACAGCTCCTGCTCCAAACACTCAGCACTCAACACAGCTCCTGCTCCAAACACTCAGCACTCAACACAGCTCCTGCTCCAAACACTCAGCACTCAACACAGCTCCTGCTCCAAACACTCAGCACTCAACACAGCTCCTGCTCCAAACACTCAGCACTCAACACAGCTCCTGCTCCAAACACTCAGCACTCAACACAGCTCCTGCTCCAAACACTCAGCACTCAACACAGCTCCTGCTCCAAACACTCAGCACTCAACACAGCTCCTGCTCCAAACACTCAGCACTCAACACAGCTCCTGCTCCAAACACTCAGCACTCAACACAGCTCCTGCTCCAAACACTCAGCACTCAACACAGCTCCTGCTCCAAACACTCAGCACTCAACACAGCTCCTGCTCCAAACACTCAGCACTCAACACAGCTCCTGCTCCAAACACTCAGCACTGAACACAGCTCCTGCTCCAAACACTCAGCACTCAACACAGCTCACGCTCCAAACACTCAGCACTCAACACAGCTCCCGCTCCAAACACTCAGCAATCAACACAGCTCCCGCTCCAAACACTCAGCTCTCAATACAGCTCCCGCTCCAAACAAACAGCACTGAGCACAGCTCCCGCTCTAAACACGCAGCACTGAACCAGGTCCTGCTGCAAACAGTCAGCATTGAACACAGCACCTGCTGCAAACAGTCCGCACTGAACACAGCTCCTGCTGCAAGCAGTCAGCACTGAACACAGCTCCTGCTGCAAGCAGTCAGCACTGAACACAGCTCCTGCTGCAAGCAGTCAGCAGTGAACACAGATCCTGCTCAAAACAGTCAGCACTCAACACAGCTCCTGCTCCAAACACTCAGCACTCAACACAGCTCCTGCTCCAGACACTCAGCACTCAACACAGCTCCTGCTCCAGACACTCAGCACTCAACACAGCTCCTGCTCCAGACACTCAACACAGCTCCTGCTCCAGACACTCAACACAGCTCCTGCTCCAGACACTCAACACAGCTCCTGCTCCAGACACTCAACACAGCTCCTGCTCCAGACACTCAACACAGCTCCTGCTCCAAACACTCAACACAGCTCCTGCTCCAAACACTCAACACAGCTCCTGCTCCAAACACTCAACACAGCTCCTGCTCCAAACACTCAACACAGCTCCTGCTCCAAACACTCAACACAGCTCCTGCTCCAAACACTCAACACAGCTCCTGCTCCAAACACTCAACACAGCTCCTGCTCCAAACACTCAACACAGCTCCTGCTCCAAACACTCAACACAGCTCCTGCTCCAAACACTCAACACAGCTCCTGCTCCAAACACTCAACACAGCTCCTGCTCCAAACACTCAACACAGCTCCTGCTCCAAACACTCAACACAGCTCCTGCTCCAAACACTCAACACAGCTCCTGCTCCAAACACTCAACACAGCTCCTGCTCCAAACACTCAACACAGCTCCTGCTCCAAACACTCAACACAGCTCCTGCTCCAAACACTCAACACAGCTCCTGCTCCAAACACTCAACACAGCTCCTGCTCCAAACACTCAACACAGCTCCTGCTCCAAACACTCAACACAGCTCCTGCTCCAAACACTCAACACAGCTCCTGCTCCAAACACTCAACACAGCTCCTGCTCCAAACACTCAACACAGCTCCTGCTCCAAACACTCAACACAGCTCCTGCTCCAAACACTCAACACAGCTCCTGCTCCAAACACTCAACACAGCTCCTGCTCCAAACACTCAACACAGCTCCTGCTCCAAACACTCAACACAGCTCCTGCTCCAAACACTCAACACAGCTCCTGCTCCAAACACTCAACACAGCTCCTGCTCCAAACACTCAACACAGCTCCTGCTCCAAACACTCAACACAGCTCCTGCTCCAAACACTCAACACAGCTCCTGCTCCAAACACTCAACACAGCTCCTGCTCCAAACACTCAACACAGCTCCTGCTCCAAACACTCAACACAGCTCCTGCTCCAAACACTCAACACAGCTCCTGCTCCAAACACTCAACACAGCTCCTGCTCCAAACACTCAACACAGCTCCTGCTCCAAACACTCAACACAGCTCCTGCTCCAAACACTCAACACAGCTCCTGCTCCAAACACTCAACACAGCTCCTGCTCCAAACACTCAACACAGCTCCTGCTCCAAACACTCAACACAGCTCCTGCTCCAAACACTCAACACAGCTCCTGCTCCAAACACTCAACACAGCTCCTGCTCCAAACACTCAACACAGCTCCTGCTCCAAACACTCAACACAGCTCCTGCTCCAAACACTCAACACAGCTCCTGCTCCAAACACTCAACACAGCTCCTGCTCCAAACACTCAACACAGCTCCTGCTCCAAACACTCAACACAGCTCCTGCTCCAAACACTCAACACAGCTCCTGCTCCAAACACTCAACACAGCTCCTGCTCCAAACACTCAACACAGCTCCTGCTCCAAACACTCAACACAGCTCCTGCTCCAAACACTCAACACAGCTCCTGCTCCAAACACTCAACACAGCTCCTGCTCCAAACACTCAACACAGCTCCTGCTCCAAACACTCAACACAGCTCCTGCTCCAAACACTCAACACAGCTCCTGCTCCAAACACTCAACACAGCTCCTGCTCCAAACACTCAACACAGCTCCTGCTCCAAACACTCAACACAGCTCCTGCTCCAAACACTCAACACAGCTCCTGCTCCAAACACTCAACACAGCTCCTGCTCCAAACACTCAACACAGCTCCTGCTCCAAACACTCAACACAGCTCCTGCTCCAAACACTCAACACAGCTCCTGCTCCAAACACTCAACACAGCTCCTGCTCCAAACACTCAACACAGCTCCTGCTCCAAACACTCAACACAGCTCCTGCTCCAAACACTCAACACAGCTCCTGCTCCAAACACTCAACACAGCTCCTGCTCCAAACACTCAACACAGCTCCTGCTCCAAACACTCAACACAGCTCCTGCTCCAAACACTCAACACAGCTCCTGCTCCAAACACTCAACACAGCTCCTGCTCCAAACACTCAACACAGCTCCTGCTCCAAACACTCAACACAGCTCCTGCTCCAAACACTCAACACAGCTCCTGCTCCAAACACTCAACACAGCTCCTGCTCCAAACACTCAACACAGCTCCTGCTCCAAACACTCAACACAGCTCCTGCTCCAAACACTCAACACAGCTCCTGCTCCAAACACTCAACACAGCTCCTGCTCCAAACACTCAACACAGCTCCTGCTCCAAACACTCAACACAGCTCCTGCTCCAAACACTCAACACAGCTCCTGCTCCAAACACTCAACACAGCTCCTGCTCCAAACACTCAACACAGCTCCTGCTCCAAACACTCAACACAGCTCCTGCTCCAAACACTCAACACAGCTCCTGCTCCAAACACTCAACACAGCTCCTGCTCCAAACACTCAACACAGCTCCTGCTCCAAACACTCAACACAGCTCCTGCTCCAAACACTCAACACAGCTCCTGCTCCAAACACTCAACACAGCTCCTGCTCCAAACACTCAACACAGCTCCTGCTCCAAACACTCAACACAGCTCCTGCTCCAAACACTCAACACAGCTCCTGCTCCAAACACTCAACACAGCTCCTGCTCCAAACACTCAACACAGCTCCTGCTCCAAACACTCAACACAGCTCCTGCTCCAAACACTCAACACAGCTCCTGCTCCAAACACTCAACACAGCTCCTGCTCCAAACACTCAACACAGCTCCTGCTCCAAACACTCAACACAGCTCCTGCTCCAAACACTCAACACAGCTCCTGCTCCAAACACTCAACACAGCTCCTGCTCCAAACACTCAACACAGCTCCTGCTCCAAACACTCAACACAGCTCCTGCTCCAAACACTCAACACAGCTCCTGCTCCAAACACTCAACACAGCTCCTGCTCCAAACACTCAACACAGCTCCTGCTCCAAACACTCAACACAGCTCCTGCTCCAAACACTCAACACAGCTCCTGCTCCAAACACTCAACACAGCTCCTGCTCCAAACACTCAACACAGCTCCTGCTCCAAACACTCAACACAGCTCCTGCTCCAAACACTCAACACAGCTCCTGCTCCAAACACTCAACACAGCTCCTGCTCCAAACACTCAACACAGCTCCTGCTCCAAACACTCAACACAGCTCCTGCTCCAAACACTCAACACAGCTCCTGCTCCAAACACTCAACACAGCTCCTGCTCCAAACACTCAACACAGCTCCTGCTCCAAACACTCAACACAGCTCCTGCTCCAAACACTCAACACAGCTCCTGCTCCAAACACTCAACACAGCTCCTGCTCCAAACACTCAACACAGCTCCTGCTCCAAACACTCAACACAGCTCCTGCTCCAAACACTCAACACAGCTCCTGCTCCAAACACTCAACACAGCTCCTGCTCCAAACACTCAACACAGCTCCTGCTCCAAACACTCAACACAGCTCCTGCTCCAAACACTCAACACAGCTCCTGCTCCAAACACTCAACACAGCTCCTGCTCCAAACACTCAACACAGCTCCTGCTCCAAACACTCAACACAGCTCCTGCTCCAAACACTCAACACAGCTCCTGCTCCAAACACTCAACACAGCTCCTGCTCCAAACACTCAACACAGCTCCTGCTCCAAACACTCAACACAGCTCCTGCTCCAAACACTCAACACAGCTCCTGCTCCAAACACTCAACACAGCTCCTGCTCCAAACACTCAACACAGCTCCTGCTCCAAACACTCAACACAGCTCCTGCTCCAAACACTCAACACAGCTCCTGCTCCAAACACTCAACACAGCTCCTGCTCCAAACACTCAACACAGCTCCTGCTCCAAACACTCAACACAGCTCCTGCTCCAAACACTCAACACAGCTCCTGCTCCAAACACTCAACACAGCTCCTGCTCCAAACACTCAACACAGCTCCTGCTCCAAACACTCAACACAGCTCCTGCTCCAAACACTCAACACAGCTCCTGCTCCAAACACTCAGCACTCAACGCAGCTCCTGCTCCAAACAATCAGCACTCAACGCAGCTCCTGCTCCAAACAATCAGCACTCAACGCAGCTCCTGCTCCAAACAATCAGCACTCAACGCAGCTCCTGCTCCAAACACACTGCACTGAACACAGCTCCTGCTCCAAACACTCTGGAGCAGGAGCTGTGTTCAGTGCAGAGTGTTTGGAGCAGGAGCTGTGTTCAGTGCAAACACTCTGCACTGAACACAGCTCCTGGTCCAAACACTCTGCACTGAACAGAGATCCTGCTCCAAACACTCAGCACTTAACACAGCTACTGCGCCAAACACTCAGCGCGTTACACAGCTCCAGCTCCAAACACTCAGCAGTGAACACAGCTCCTGCTCCAAACACTCAGCAGTGAACACAGCTCCTGCTCCAAACACTCAGCAGTGAACACAGCTCCTGCTCCAAACACTCAGCAGTGAACACAGCTCCTGCTCCAAACACTCAGCAGTGAACACAGCTCCTGCTCCAAACACTCAGCACTGAACACAGCTCCTGCTCCAAACACTCAGCACTGAACACAGCTCCTGCTCCAAACACTCAGCACTGAACACAGCTCCTGCTCCAAACATTCAGCACTAAACACAGCTCCTGCTCCAAACACTCAGAACTGAACACAGCTCCTCCTCCAAACACTCAGCAGTGAACACTGCTCCTGCTCCAAACACTCAGCTGTGAACACAGCTCCTGCTCCAAACACTCAGCTGTGAACACAGCTCCTGCTCCAAACACTCAGCTGTGAACACAGCTCCTGCTCCAAACACTCAGCACTGAACACAAAACGAGCTCCAAGCACTCAGCACCGAACACTGCTCCTGCTCCAAACACTCAGCACTGAACAGAGATCCTGCTCCAAACACTCAGCGCGTTACACAGCTCCAGCTCCAAACAGTCAGCAGTGAACACAGCTCCTGCTCCAAACACTCAGTGAACACAGCTCCTGCTCCAAACACTCAGCAGTGAACACAGCTCCTGCTCCACACACTCAGCACTGAACACAGCTCCTGCTCCACACACTCAGCACTGAACACAGCTCCTGCTCCACACACTCAGCACTGAACACAGCTCCTGCTCCACACACTCAGTACTGAACACTGCTCCTGCTCCAAGCAGTCAGCACTGAACTAAGCTGCAGCTCCAAACACTCAGCACTGAACACAGCTCCTGCTCCAAACACTCAGCACTGAACACAGCTCCTGCTCCAAACACTCAGCACTGAACACAGCTCCTGCTGCAAACACTCAGCACTGAACACAGCTCCAGCTGCAAACAGTCAGCACTGAACACAGCTCCTGCTCCAAACAGTCAGCACTGAACACAGCTCCAGCTGCAACCAGTCAGCACTGAACACATCTCCTGTTGCAACCAGTCAGCACTGAACACAGCTCCTGCTCCAAACAGTCAGCACTGAACACAGATCCTGCTCCAAACAGTCAGCACTGATCACAGCTCCTGCTCCAAACACCCAGCACTCAACACAGCTCCTGCTCCAAACAAACAGCACTGAACAGAGCTCCTGCTCCAAACAAACAGCACTGAACACAGCTCCTGCTCCAAACACTCAGCACTGAACACAGCTCCTGCTCCAAACACTCAGCACTAAACACAGCTCCTGCTCCAAACACTCAGCACTGAACACAGCTCCTCCTCCAAACACTCAGCAGTGAACACTGCTCCTGCTCCAAACACTCAGCTGTGAACACAGCTCCAGCTCCAAACAGTCAGCAGTGAACACAGCTCCTGCTCCAAACACTCAGCACTGAACACAGCTCTTGCTCCACACACTCAGCACTGAACACAGCTCCTGCTCCACACACTCAGTACTGAACACTGCTCCTGCTCCAAGCAGTCAGCACTGAACTAAGCTGCAGCTCCAAACACTCAGCACTGAACACAGATCCTGCTCCAAACACTCAGCACTGAACACAGCTCCTGCTCCAAACACTCAGCACTCAACACAGCTCCTGAACCAAACATTCAGCAATGAACACAGCTGCTGCTCCAAACACTCAGCACTCAGCACTGTTCCTGCGCCAAACATTCTGCACTGAACAAAGCTCCTGCTCCAAACACTCTGCAAAGAACACAGCTCCTGCTCCAAACACACAGCACTGAACACAGCTCCTGCTCCAAACACTCAGCACTCAACACAGCTCCTTCCCCCAACACGCAGCACTGATCACAGCTCCTGCTCTGAACACTCAGCAGTCAACACAGCTCCTGCTGCAAACAGTCAGCACTGAACACAGCTCCTGCTGCAAACAGTCAGCACTGAACACAGCTCCTGCTGCAAACAGTCAGCACTGAACACAGCTCCTGCTGCAACCAGTCAGCACTGAACACAGCTCCTGCTGCAACCAGTCAGCACTGAACACAGCTCCAGCTGCAACCAGTCAGCACTGACCACAGCTCCTGTTGCAACCAGTCAGCACTGAACACAGCTCCTGCTCCAAACAGTCAGCACTGAACACAGATCCTGCTCCAAACAGTCAGCACTGAACACAGCTCCTCCTCCGAACACAGCACTTCACACAGCTCCTGCTCCAAACACTCAGCACTGAACACAGCTCCTGCTCCAAACACTCAGCACTTAACTAAGCTGCAGCTCCAAACACTCAGCACTGAACAGATATCCTGCTCCAAACACTCAGCACTTCACACAGCTACTGCGCCAAACACTCAGCACTTAACACAGCTCCTGCTCCAAACACTCAGCACTCAACACAGCTCCTGCTCCAAACAAACAGCACTGAACACAGCTCCTGCTCCAAACACTCAGCACTTAACTAAGCTGCAGCTCCAAACACTCAGCACTGAACAGAGATCCTGCTCCAAACACTCAGCACTTCACACAGCTACTGCGCCAAACACTCAGCACTTAACACAGCTCCTGCTCCAAACACTCAGCACTTCACACAGCTCCTGCTCCAAACACTCAGCACTGAACACAGCTCCTGCTCCAAACACTCAGCACTGAACACAGCTCCTGCTCCAAACACTCAGCACTGAACACAGCTCCTGCTCCAAACACTCAGCACTGAACACAGCTCCTGCTCCAAACACTCAGCACTGAACACAGCTCCTGCTCCAAACACTCAGCACTGAACACAGCTCCTGCTCCAAACACTCAGCACTGAACAGAGATCCTGCTCCAAACACTCAGCACTGAACACAGCTCCTGCTGCAAACAGTCAGCACTGAACACAGCTCCTGCTGCAAACAGTCAGCACTGAACACAGCTCCAGCTGCAACCAGTCAGCACTGAACACAGCTCCTGTTGCAACCAGTCAGCACTGAACACAGCTCCTGCTCCAAACAGTCAGCACTGAACACAGATCCTGCTCCAAACAGTCAGCACTGATCACAGCTCCTCCTCCGAACACAGCACTGAACACAGCTCCAGCTCCTAACATTCAGCACTCAACACAGCTCCTGCTCCAAACAAACAGCACTGAACACAGCTCCTGCTCCAAACACTCAGCACTTAACTAAGCTGCAGCTCCAAACACTCACCACTGAAGAGAGATCCTGCTCCAAACACTCAGCACTGAACAGAGATCCTGCTCCAAACACTCAGCACTTAACACAGCTACTGCGCCAAACACTCAGCGCGTTACACAGCTCCAGCTCCAAACACTCAGCAGTGAACACAGCTCCTGCTCCAAACACTCAGCACTGAACACAGCTCCTGCTCCAAACACTCAGCACTGAACACAGCTCCTGCTCCAAACACTCAGCACTGAACACAGCTCCTGCTCCAAACACTCAGCACTGAACACAGCTCCAGCTCCAAACACTCAGCACTGAACACAGCTCCAGCTCCAAACACTCAGCACTGAACACAGCTCCAGCTCCAAACACTCAGCACTGAACACAGCTCCAGCTCCAAACACTCAGCACTGAACACAGCTCCAGCTCCAAACACTCAGCACTGAACACAGCTCCAGCTCCAAACACTCAGCACTGAACACAGCTCCAGCTCCAAACACTCAGCACTGAACACAGCTCCTGCTCCAAACACTCAGCACTGAACACAGCTCCTGCTGCAAACACTCAGCACTGAACACAGCTCCTGCTCCAAACACTCAGCACTGAACACAGCTCCTGCTGCAAACAGTCAGCACTGAACACAGCTCCTGCTCCAAACACTCAGCACTGAACACAGCTCCTGCTGCAAACAGTCAGCACTGAACACAGCTCCTGCTCCAAACACTCAGCACTGAACACAGCTCCAGCTGCAACCAGTCAGCACTGAACACAGCTCCTGTTGCAACCAGTCAGCACTGAACACAGCTCCTGCTCCAAACAGTCAGCACTGAACACAGATCCTTCTCCAAACAGTCAGCACTGATCACAGCTCCTGCTCCAAACACCCAGCACTCAACACAGCTCCTGCTTCAAACAAACAGCACTGAACAGAGCTCCTGCTCCAAACACTCAGCACTGAACACAGCTCCTGCTCCAAACACTCAGCACTAAACACAGCTCCTGCTCCAAACACTCAGCACTGAACACAGCTCCTCCTCCAAACACTCAGCAGTGAACACAGCTCCTGCTCCAAACACTCAGCACTGAACACAAAACGAGCTCCAAACACTCAGCACCGAACACTGCTCCTGCTCCAAACACTCAGCACTTAACACAGCTCCTGCGCCAAACACTCAGCGCGTTACACAGCTCCAGCTCCAAACAGTCAGCAGTGAACACAGCTCCTGCTCCAAACACTCAGCAGTGAACACAGCTCCTGCTCCAAACACTCAGCACTGAACACAGCTCCTGCTCCACACACAGCACTGAACACAGCTCCTGCTCCACACACTCAGTACTGAACACTGCTCCTGCTCCAAGCAGTCAGCACTGAACTAAGCTGCAGCTCCAAACACTCAGCACTGAACACAGATCCTGCTCCAAACACTCAGCACTGAACACAGCTCCTGCTCCAAACACTCAGCACTCAGCACTGTTCCTGCGCCAAACACTCTGCACTGAACAAAGCTCCTGCTCCAAACACTCTGCAAAGAACACAGATCCTGCTCCAAACACACAGCACTGAACACAGCTCCTGCTCTGAACACTCAGCACTCAACACAGCTCCTGCTGCAAACAGTCAGCACTGAACACAGCTCCTGCTGCAAACAGTCAGCACTGAACACAGCTCCTGCTGCAAACAGTCAGCACTGAACACAGCTCCTGCTGCAAACAGTCAGCACTGAACACATCTCCTGCTGCAACCAGTCAGCACTGAACACAGCTCCAGCTGCAACCAGTCAGCACTGACCACAGCTCCTGTTGCAACCAGTCAGCACTGAACACAGCTCCTGCTCCAAACAGTCAGCACTGAAGACAGATCCTGCTCAAACACTCAGCACTTAACACAGCTCCTGCGCCAAACACTCAGCGCGTTACACAGCTCCAGCTCCAAACAGTCAGCAGTGAACACAGCTCCTGCTCCAAACACACAGCAGTGAACACAGCTCCTGCTCCAAACACTCAGCACTGAACACAGCTCCTGCTCCACACACTCAGCACTGAACACAGCTCCTGCTCCCCACACTCAGCACTGAACACAGCTCCTGCTCCCCACACTCAGCAGTGAACACTGCTCCTGCTCCAAGCAGTCAGCACTGAACTAAGCTGCAGCTCCAAACACTCAGCAGTGAACAGAGATCCTGCTCCAAACACTCAGCACTGAACAGAGATCCTGCTCCAAACACTCAGCACTGAACAGAGATCCTGCTCCAAACACTCAGCACTTAACACAGCTACTGCGCCAAACACTCAGCACTTAACACAGCTCCTGCTCCAAACACTCAGCAGTGAACACAGCTCCTGCTCCAAACACTCAGCAGTGAACACAGCTCCTGCTCCAAACACTCAGCAGTGAACACAGCTCCTGCTCCAAACACTCAGCAGTGAACACAGCTCCTGCTCCAAACACTCAGCACTGAACACAGCTCCTGCTCCAAACACTCAGCACTGAACACAGCTCCAGCTGCAACCAGTCAGCACTGAACACATCTCCTGTTGCAACCAGTCAGCACTGAACACAACTCCTGCTCCAAACAGTCAGCACTGAACACAGATCCTGCTCCAAACAGTCAGCACTGATCACAGCTCCTGCTCCAAACACCCAGCACTCAACACAGCTCCTGCTCCAAACAAACAGCACTGAACAGAGCTCCTGCTCCAAACACTCAGCACTGAACACAGCTCCTGCTCCAAACACTCAGCACTGAACACAGCTCCTGCTCCAAACACTCAGCACTGAACACAGCTCCAGCTCCAAACACTCAGCACTGAACACAGCTCCAGCTCCAAACACTCAGCACTGAACACAGCTCCTGCTCCAAACACTCAGCACTCAACACAGCTCCTGCTCCAAACACTCAGCACTGAACACAGCTCCTGCTCCAAACACTCAGCACTGAACACAGCTCCTGCTCCAAACACTCAGCACTGAACACAGCTCCTGCACCAAACACTCAGCACTGAACACAGCTCCTGCTCCAAACACTCAGCACTGAACACAGCTCCTGCTCCAAACACTCAGCACTGAACACAGCTCCTGCTCCAAACACTCAGCACTGAACACAGCTCCTGCTCCAAACACTCAGCACTGAACACAGCTCCTGCTCCAAACACTCAGCACTGAACACAGCTCCTGCTCCAAACACACAGTACTGAACACAAAACGAGCTCCAAACACTCAGCACCGAACACTGCTCCTGCTCCAAACAAACAGCACTGAACACAGCTCCTGCTCCAAACACTCAGCACTGAACACAGATCCTGCTCCAAACACTCAGCAATTAACACAGCTACTGCGCCAAACACTCAGCACTGAACACAGCTCCAGCTCCAAACACTCAGCAGTGAACACAGCTCCTGCTCAAAACACCCTGCACTCAACACTGCTCCTGCTCCAAACAGTCAGCACTGAACACAGCTCCTGCTCAAAACACCCTGCACTCAACACTGCTCCTGCTCCAAATACTCAGCACTGAAGACAGCTCCAGCTACAAACACCCTGCACTTTACAAAGCTCCTGTTCCAATCACTCTGCAAAGAACACAGATCCTGCTCCAAATAGTCTGCAAAGAACACTGATCCTGCTCCAAACACTCTGCAAAGAACACTGATCCTGCTCCAAACACTCAGAACTCCACACAGCTCCTGCTGCAAACACACAGCACTGAACACAGCTCCTGCTCCAAACACTCAACACAGGTCCTGTTCCAAACACGCAGCAATGAACACAGCTCTTGCTCTAAACACGCAGCACTGAACACAGCTCCTGCCTCAAACAGTCAGCACTGAACACAGCTCCTGTTGCAAACACTCAGCACTCAACACAGCTCCTGCTCCAAACACTCAGCACTGAACACAGATCGAGCTCCAAAAACTCAGCACTGAACACAGCTCCTGCTCCAAACACTCAGCACAGCTCCTGCTCCAAACACTCAGCACTGAACACAGATCGAGCTCCAAACACTCAGCACCAAACACAGCTCCTGCTCCAAGCACTCAGCACTCATCACAGCTCCTGTTCCAAACACTCAGCACTCAACTAAGCTCCAGCTGCAAACACACAGCACTGAACACAGATCCTGCTCCAAACACTCAGCACTCAACACAGCTTCTGCTCCAAACACTCAGCACTCAACACAGATCCTGCTCCAAACACTCAGCACTCAACACAGCTCCTGCTCCAAACACTCAGCACTGAACACAGCTCCTGCTCCAAACACTCAGCACTCAACACAGCTCCTGCTCCAAACACTCAGCAATCAACACAGCTCCTGCTCCAAACACTCAGCACTCAACACAGCTCCTGCTCCAAACACTCAGCACTCAACACAGCTCCTGCTCCAAACACTCAGCACTCAACGCAGATCCTGCTCCAAACAGTCCGCACTGAACACATCTCCTGCTCCAAATACTCGGAACTGAACACAGCCCCCGCTCCAAACACTCGGAACTGAACACAGCTCCTGCTCCAAACATTCATCACTGAACACAGCTCCTGCTCCAAACACTCAGCATTGAACACAGCTCCTGCTCCAAACACTCAGCATTGAACACAGCTCCTGCTCCAAACACTCGGAACTGAACACAGCTCCTGCTCCAAACACTCAGCATTGAACACAGCTCCTGCTCCAAAAACTCTGCACTGAACACAGCTCCTGCTCCAAACACTCTGCACTGAACACAGCTCCTGCTCCAAAAACTCTGCACTGAACACAGCTCCTGCTCCAAACACTCAGCACTCAACACAGCTCCTGCCCCAAACACTCAGCACTCAACACAGCTCCTGCTCCAAACACTCAGCACTCAACACAGCTCCTGCTCCAAACACTGAGCAGTCAACACAGCTCCTGCTCCAAACACTGAGCAGTCAACACAGCTCCTGCTCCACACAGCACTCTACACAGCTCCTGCTCCTGCTCCAAACACTCAGCACTCAACATAGCTCCTGCTCCAAACACTCAGCACTCAACACAGCTCCTGCTCCAAACACTCAGCACTCAACACAGCTCCTGCTCCAAACACTCAGCACTCAACACAGCTCCTGCTCCAAACACTCAGCACTCAACACAGCTCCTGCTCCAAACACTCAGCACTCAACACAGCTCCTGCTCCAAACACGCAGCACTGAACACAGCTCCTGCTCCAAACACTCAGCACTCAACACAGCTGCTGCTCCAAACACTCACCACAGCTCCTGCTCCAAACACTATACACTGAACACCTCTCCGGCTCCAAACACTCAGCACTCAACACAGATCCTGCTCCAAACACTCAGCACTGAACAGAGCACCTGCTCCTAACACTCAGCACTGAACGGAACTCCTGCTCCAAACACTCAGCACTGAACACAGCTCCTGCTCCAAACACTCAGCACTCAACAGAGCTCCTGCTCCAAACAGTCAGCACGCAACACAGCTCCGGCTCCAAACACTCAGCACTGAACACAGCTCCGGCTCCAAACAAACAGCACTGAACACAGCTCCTGCTCCAAACACTCAGCACTGAACACAGCTCCTGCTCAAAACACTCAGCACTGAACACAGCTCCTGCTCAAAACACCCTGCACTCAACACTGCTCCTGCTCCAAATACTCAGCACTGAAGACAGCTCCAGTAACAAACACCCTGCACTTTACAAAGCTCCTGCTCCAAACACTCTGCAAAGAACACTGATCCTGCTCCAAACAGTCAGCACTGAACACAGCTCCTGCCTCAAACAGTCAGCACTGAACACAGCTCCTGCTCAAAACAGTCAGCACTGAACACAGCTCCTGCTCCAAACACTCAGCACTGAACACAGCTCCAGCTCCAAAAACGCAGCACTGAACACAGCTCCTGCTCCAAACACTCAGCACTCAACACAGCGTCTGCTCCAAACACTCAGCACTGAACACAGCTCCTGCTCCAAACACTCAGCACTGAACACAGCTCCTGCTCCAAACACTCAGCACTCAACACAGCGTCTGCTCCAAACACTCAGCACTGAACACAGCTCCTGCTCCAAACACTCAGCACTGAACACAGCTCCTGCTCCAAACACTCAGCACTCAACACAGCTCCTGCTCCAAACACTCAGCACTCAACACAGCTCCTGCTCCAAACACTCAGCAATCAACACAGCTCCTGCTCCAAACACTCAGCACTCAACACAGCTCCTGCTCCAAACACTAAGCACTCAACACAGATCCTGCTCCAAACAGTCCGCACTGAACACAGCTCCTGCTCCAAATACTCGGAACTGAACACAGCCCCTGCTCCAAACACTCGGAACTGAACACAGCTCCTGCTCCAAACATTCATCACTGAACACAGCTCCTGCTCCAAACATTCATCACTGAACACAGCTCCTGCTCCAAACACTCGGAACTGAACACAGCTCCTGCTCCAAACACTCAGCACTCAACACAGCTCTTGCTCCAAACACTCAGCACTGAGCACAGCTCCTGCTGCAAACACTCTGCACTGAACACAGCTCCTGCTCCAAACACACAGCACTGAACACAGCTCCTGCTCCAAGCACTCTGCACTGAACACAGCTCCTGCTCCAAACACTCTGCACTGAACACAGCTCCTGCTCCAAACACTCTGCATTGAACACAGCTCCTGCTCCAAACACGCAGCACTGAATACAGATCCTGCTCCAAACAATCAGCGCTGAGCACAGCTCCTGGTCCAAACACTCAGCATTGAACACAGCTCCTGCTCCAAACACTCAGCACTGAATACAGATCCTGCTCCAAACAGTCAGCACTGAACAAAGCTCGTGCTCCAAACATTCACCACTCAACACAGCACCTGCTCCAAACACTCAGCACTCAACACAGCTGCTGCTCCAAACACTCAGCACTCAACACAGTTGCGGCTCCAAACACTCAGCACTCAACACAGCTCCTGCTCCAAACACTCAGCACTCAACACCTCTCCGGCTCCAAACACTCAGCACTCAACACAGATCCTGCTCCAAACACTCAGCACTGAACACAGCTCCCGCTCCAAACACTCAGCACTGAACACAGCTCCTGCTCAAAACACTCGGAACTGAACACAGCTCCTGCTCAAAACACTCGGAACTGAACACAGACCCTGCTCCAAACACTCGGATCTGACCACAGCTCCTGCTCCAAACACTCTGCACTGAGCACAGCTCCTGCTCCAAACACTCAGCAGTGAACACAGCTCCTGCTCCAAACACTCAGCACTCAACACAGCTCCTGCTCCGAACTCTCAGCACTCAACACAGCTCCTGATCCAAATACTCAGCACTCAACACAGCTCCTGTTCCAAACATTCAGCACTGAACACAGCTCCTGCTCCAAAGACTTAGCACTCAACACATCTCCCGCTCCAAACACTCAGCACTGAAAATAGCTCCTGCTCCAAACAGTCAGCAGTGAGCACAGCTCCTGCTCCAAACACTCAGCACTGAACACAGATCCTGCTCCAAAAACTCAGCACTCAATACAGCCCCTGCTCCAAACACTCAGCACTGAACACAGATCCTGCTCCAAACACTCAGCACTCAACACAGCTCCTGCTCGAAACAATCAGCACTGAGCACAGCTCCTGCTCCAAACAGTCAGCACTGAACACAGCTCCTGCACCAAACAGTCAGCAATGAACACAGCTCCTGCTCCAAACACACAGCACTCAACACAGCTCCTGCTCCAAAAACTCAACACTCAACACATCTCCTGCTCCAAACACTCAGCACTGAATACAGATCCTGCTCGAAACACAGTGCACAGAACAGAGCTCCTGCTCCACACAGCACTCAACACAGCTCCTGCTCCAAACACTCAGCACTGAATACAGATCCTGCTCCAAACACAGAGCACAGAACAGAGCTCCTGCTCCACACAGCACTCAACACAGCTCCTGCTCCAAACACTCAGCACTCAACACAGCTCCTGCTCCAAACACTCAGCACTCAACACAGCTCCTGCTCCAAACACTCAGCACTCAACACAGCTCCTGCTCCAAACACTCAGCAATGAGCAAAGCTCCTGCTCCAAACACTCAGCACTCAACACAGCTGCTGCTCCAAACACTCACCACTCAACACAGCCCCTGCTTCAAACACTCACCACTCAACACAGCTCCTGTTTCAAACATTCAGCACTGAACACAGCCTCTGCGCCAAACACTGAGCACTCAACACAGCTCCTGCTCCAAACACTATACACTGAACACCTCTCCAGTTCCAAACACTCAGCACTCAACACAGATCCTGCTCCAAACACTCAGCACTGAACAGAGCACCTGCTCCAAACACTCAGCACTGAAAAAAGCTCCTGCTCCAAACACTCAGCACTGAAAACAGATCCTGCTCCAAACACTCAGCACTGAAAACAGATCCTGCTCCAAACACTCAGCACTGAACACAGCTCCCGCTCCAAACACTCAGCACTGAACACAGCTCCTGCTCAAAACACTCGGAACTGAATACAGCTCCTGCTCAAAACACTCGGAACTGAACACAGCCTCTGCGCCAAACACTCAGCACTCAACACAGCTCCTGCTCGAAACAATCAGCACTGAGCACAGCTCCTGCTCCAAACAGTGAAAACTGAACACAGCTCCTGCTCCAAACACTATACACTGAACACCTCTCCGGCTCCAAACACTCAGCACTCAACACAGATCCTGCTCCAAACACTCAGCACTGAACAGAGCACCTGCTCCAAACACTCAGCACTGAAAAAAGCTCCTGCTCCAAACACTCAGCACTGAAAACAGATCATGCTCCAAACACTCAGCACTGAACACAGCTCCTGCTCCAAACACTCCGCACTGAACACAGCCTCTGCGCCAAACACTGAGCAGTGAACACAGCTCCTGTTCCAAACATTCAGCACTGAACACAGCTCCTGCTCCAAAGACTTAGCACTCAACACAGCTCCTGCTCCAAACACTCATCACTGAAAACAGCTCCTGCTCCAAACAGTCAGCAGTGAGCACAGCTCCTGCTCCAAACACTCAGCACTGAACACAGATCCTGCTCCAAACACTCAGTACTCAACACAGCTCCTGCTCCAAATACTCAGCACTGAAGACAGCTCCAGCTACAAACACCCTGCACTTTACAAAGCTCCTGTTCCAATCACTCTGCAAAGAACACAGATCCTGCTCCAAATACTCTGCAAAGAACACTGATCCTGCTCCAAACACTCAGAACTCCACACAGCTCCTGCTGCAAACACACAGCACTGAACACAGCTCCTGCTCCAAACACTCAACACAGGTCCTGTTCCAAACACGCAGCAATGAACACAGCTCTTGCTCTAAACACGCAGCACTGAACACAGCTCCTGCCTCAAACAGTCAGCACTGAACACAGCTCCTGTTGCAAACACTCAGCACTCAACACAGCTCCTGCTCCAAACACTCAGCACTGAACACAGATCGAGCTCCAAAAACTCAGCACTGAACACAGATCCTGCTCCAAACACTCAGCACTCAACACAGCTCCTGCTCCAAACACTCAGCACTCAACACAGCTCCTGCTCCAAACACTCAGCACTGAACACAGATCGAGCTCCAAACACTCAGCACCAAACACAGCTTCTGCTCCAAGCACTCAGCACTCATCACAGCTCCTGTTCCAAACACTCAGCACTCAACTAAGCTCCAGCTGCAAACACACAGCACTGAACACAGATCCTGCTCCAAACACTCAGCACTCAACACAGCTTCTGCTCCAAACACTCAGCACTCAACACAGATCCTGCTCCAAACACTCAGCACTCAACACAGCTCCTGCTCCAAACACTCAGCACTGAACACAGCTCCTGCTCCAAACACTCAGCACTCAACACAACGTCTGCTCCAAACACTCAGCACTCAACACAGCGTCTGCTCCAAACACTCAGCACTCAACACAGCTCCTGCTCCAAACACTCAGCACTGAACACAGCTCCTGCTCCAAACACTCAGCACTCAACACAGCTCCTGCTCCAAACACTCAGCAATCAACACAGCTCCTGCTCCAAACACTCAGCACTCAACACAGCTCCTGCTCCAAACACTCAGCACTCAACACAGCTCCTGCTCCAAACACTCAGCACTCAACGCAGATCCTGCTCCAAACAGTCCGCACTGAACACATCTCCTGCTCCAAATACTCGGAACTGAACACAGCCCCTGCTCCAAACACTCGGAACTGAACACAGCTCCTGCTCCAAACATTCATCACTGAACACAGCTCCTGCTCCAAACACTCAGCATTGAACACAGCTCCTGCTCCAAACACTCGGAACTGAACACAGCTCCTGCTCCAAACACTCAGCATTGAACACAGCTCCTGCTCCAAAAACTCTGCACTGAACACAGCTCCTGCTCCAAACACTCTGCACTGAACACAGCTCCTGCTCCAAAAACTCTGCACTGAACACAGCTCCTGCTCCAAACACTCAGCACTCAACACAGCTCCTGCCCCAAACACTCAGCACTCAACACAGCTCCTGCTCCAAACACTCAGCACTCAACACAGCTCCTGCTCCAAACACTGAGCAGTCAACACAGCTCCTGCTCCAAACACTGAGCAGTCAACACAGCTCCTGCTCCACACAGCACTCTACACAGCTCCTGCTCCTGCTCCAAACACTCAGCACTCAACATAGCTCCTGCTCCAAACACTCAGCACTCAACACAGCTCCTGCTCCAAACACTCAGCACTCAACACAGCTCCTGCTCCAAACACTCAGCACTCAACACAGCTCCTGCTCCAAACACTCAGCACTCAACACAGCTCCTGCTCCAAACACTCAGCACTCAACACAGCTCCTGCTCCAAACACTCACCACAGCTCCTGCTCCAAACACTATACACTGAACACCTCTCCGGCTCCAAACACTCAGCACTCAACACAGATCCTGCTCCAAACACTCAGCACTGAACAGAGCACCTGCTCCTAACACTCAGCACTGAACACAGCTCCTGCTCTAAACAGTCAGCACTGAACACAGCTCCTGCTCCAAACAGTCAGCACTGAACGGAACTCCTGCTCCAAACAGTCAGCACTGAACGGAACTCCTGCTCCAAACACTCAGCACTGAACACAGCTCCTGCTCCAAACACTCAGCACTCAACAGAGCTCCTGCTCCAAACAAACAGCACTGAACACAGCTCCTGCTCCAAACACTCAGCACTGAACACAGCTCCTGCTCAAAACACTCAGCACTGAACACAGCTCCTGCTCAAAACACCCTGCACTCAACACTGCTCCTGCTCCAAATACTCAGCACTGAAGACAGCTCCAGTAACAAACACCCTGCACTTTACAAAGCTCCTGCTCCAAACACTCTGCAAAGAACACTGATCCTGCTCCAAACACTCAGAACTCCACACAGCTCCTGCTGCAAACACACAGCACTGAACACAGCTCCTGCTCCAAACAGTCAGCACTGAACACAGCTCCTGCCTCAAACAGTCAGCACTGAACACAGCTCCTGCTCAAAACAGTCAGCACTGAACACAGCTCCTGCTCCAAACACTCAGCACTGAACACAGCTCCAGCTCCAAAAACGCAGCACTGAACACAGCTCCTGCTCCAAACACTCAGCACTCAACACAGCGTCTGCTCCAAACACTCAGCACTCAACACAGATCCTGCTCCAAACAGTCCGCACTGAACACAGCTCCTGCTCCAAATACTCGGAACTGAACACAGCCCCTGCTCCAAACACTCGGAACTGAACACAGCTCCTGCTCCAAACATTCATCACTGAACACAGCTCCTGCTCCAAACATTCATCACTGAACACAGCTCCTGCTCCAAACACTCAGCATTGAACACAGCTCCTGCTCCAAACACTCGGAACTGAACACAGCTCCTGCTCCAAACACTCAGCACTCAATGCAGATGCTGCTCCAAACACTCTGCACTGAACACAGCTCCTGCTCCAAACACTCAGCACTCAACACAGCTCTTGCTCCAAACACTCAGCACTGAGCACAGCTCCTGCTGCAAACACTCTGCACTGAACACAGCTCCTGCTCCAAACACACAGCACTGAACACAGCTCCTGCTCCAAGCACTCTGCACTGAACACAGCTCCTGCTCCAAACACTCAGCATTGAACACAGCTCCTGCTCCAAACACTCAGCATTGAACACAGCTCCTGCTCCAAACACTCAGCACTGAATACAGATCCTGCTCCAAACAATCAGCGCTGAGCACAGCTCCTGGTCCAAACACTCAGCATTGAACACAGCTCCTGCTCCAAACACTCAGCACTGAATACAGATCCTGCTCCAAACAGTCAGCACTGAACAAAGCTCGTGCTCCAAACATTCACCACTCAACACAGCACCTGCTCCAAACACTCAGCACTCAACACAGCTGCTGCTCCAAACACTCAGCACTCAACACAGTTGCGGCTCCAAACACTCAGCACTCAACACAGCTCCTGCTCCAAACACTCAGCACTCAACACCTCTCCGGCTCCAAACACTCAGCACTCAACACAGATCCTGCTCCAAACACTCAGCACTGAACACAGCTCCCGCTCCAAACACTCAGCACTGAACACAGCTCCTGCTCAAAACACTCGGAACTGAACACAGCTCCTGCTCAAAACACTCGGAACTGAACACAGACCCTGCTCCAAACACTCGGATCTGACCACAGCTCCTGCTCCAAACACTCTGCACTGAGCACAGCTCCTGCTCCAAACACTCAGCAGTGAACACAGCTCCTGCTCCAAACACTCAGCACTCAACACAGCTCCTGCTCCGAACTCTCAGCACTCAACACAGCTCCTGCTCCAAATACTCAGCACTCAACACAGCTCCTGTTCCAAACATTCAGCACTGAACACAGCTCCTGCTCCAAAGACTTAGCACTCAACACATCTCCCGCTCCAAACACTCAGCACTGAAAATAGCTCCTGCTCCAAACAGTCAGCAGTGAGCACAGCTCCTGCTCCAAACACTCAGCACTGAACACAGATCCTGCTCCAAAAACTCAGCACTCAATACAGCCCCTGCTCCAAACACTCAGCACTGAACACAGATCCTGCTCCAAACACTCAGCACTCAACACAGCTCCTGCTCGAAACAATCAGCACTGAGCACAGCTCCTGCTCCAAACAGTCAGCACTGAACACAGCTCCTGCACCAAACAGTCAGCAATGAACACAGCTCCTGCTCCAAACACACAGCACTCAACACAGCTCCTGCTCCAAACACTCAGCACTGAATACAGATCCTGCTCGAAACACAGTGCACAGAACAGAGCTCCTGCTCCACACAGCACTCAACACAGCTCCTGCTCCAAACACTCAGCACTGAATACAGATCCTGCTCCAAACACAGAGCACAGAACAGAGCTCTTGCTCCACACAGCACTCAACACAGCTCCTGCTCCAAACACTCAGCACTCAACACAGCTCCTGCTCCAAACACTCAGCACTCAACACAGCTCCTGCTCCAAACACTCAGCAATGAGCAAAGCTCCTGCTCCAAACACTCAGCACTCAACACAGCTGCTGCTCCAAACACTCAGCACTCAACACAGCTGCTGCTCCAAACACTCACCACTCAACACAGCTCCTGCTCCAAACACTCACCACTCAACACAGCCCCTGCTTCAAACACTCACCACTCAACACAGCTCCTGTTTCAAACATTCAGCACTGAACACAGCCTCTGCGCCAAACACTGAGCACTCAACACAGCTCCTGCTCCAAACACTATACACTGAACACCTCTCCAGTTCCAAACACTCAGCACTCAACACAGATCCTGCTCCAAACACTCAGCACTGAACAGAGCACCTGCTCCAAACACTCAGCACTGAAAAAAGCTCCTGCTCCAAACACTCAGCACTGAAAACAGATCCTGCTCCAAACACTCAGCACTGAACACAGCTCCCGCTCCAAACACTCAGCACTGAACACAGCTCCTGCTCAAAACACTCGGAACTGAATACAGCTCCTGCTCAAAACACTCGGAACTGAACACAGCCTCTGCGCCAAACACTCAGCACTCAACACAGCTCCTGCTCGAAACAATCAGCACTGAGCACAGCTCCTGCTCCAAACAGTGAAAACTGAACACAGCTCCTGCTCCAAACACTATACACTGAACACCTATCCGGCTCCAAACACTCAGCACTCAACACAGATCCTGCTCCAAACACTCAGCACTGAACAGAGCACCTGCTCCAAACACTCAGCACTGAAAAAAGCTCCTGCTCCAAACACTCAGCACTGAAAACAGATCCTGCTCCAAACACTCAGCACTGAACACAGCTCCTGCTCCAAACACTCCGCACTGAACACAGCCTCTGCGCCAAACACTGAGCAGTGAACACAGCTCCTGTTCCAAACATTCAGCACTGAACACAGCTCCTGCTCCAAAGACTTAGCACTCAACACAGCTCCTGCTCCAAACACTCAGCACTGAAAACAGCTCCTGCTCCAAACAGTCAGCAGTGAGCACAGCTCCTGCTCCAAACACTCAGCACTGAACACAGATCCTGCTCCAAACACTCAGTACTCAACACAGCTCCTGCTCGAAACAATCAGCACTGAGCACAGCTCCTGCTCCAAACAGTGAGCACTGAACACAGCTCGTGCTCCAAACACTCACCACTCAACACAGCACCTGCTCCAAACACTCACCAGTCAACACAGCTCCTGTTCCAAGCACTCAGCACTCAACACAGCTCCTGTTCCAAACATTCAGCACTGAACACAGCCACTGCTCCAAACACTAAGCACTCAACACAGCTCCTGCTCCAAACACTCAGCACTGAACAGAGCACCTGCTCCAAACACTCAGCACTGAAAAAAGCTCCTGCTCCAAACACACAGCACTGAAAACAGATCCTGCTCCAAACACTCAGCACTGAACACAGCTCCCGCTCCAAACACTCAGCAGTGAACACAGCTCCTGCTGAAAACACTCGGAATTGAACACAGCTCCTGCTCCAAACACTCTGCACTGAGCACAGCTCCTGCTCCAAACACTCAGCAGTGAACGCAGCTCCTGCTCCAAACACTCAGCAGTGAACACAGCTCCTGTTCCAAACATTCAGCACTGAACACAGCTCCTGCTCCAAAGACTTAGCACTCAACACAGCTCCTGCTCCAAACACTCAGCACTGAAAACAGCTCCTGCTCCAAACAGTCAGCACTGAACACAGCTCCTGCTCCAAACACTCTGGACTGAACACAGCTCCTGCTCCAAACACTCTGGACTGAACACAGCTCCTGCTCCAAAGGGACTCAGCACTCAACACAGCCCCTGCTCCAAACACTCAGCTATGAACACAGCTCCTGCTCCAAAAACTCAGCACTCAACATAGCTCCTGCTCCAAACGCGCAGCACTCAACACAGCTCCTGCTCCAAACTCTCAGCACTCAACACAGCTTCTGCTCCAAAAACTCAGCACTCAACACAGCTCCTGCTCCAAAAACTCAGCACTCAACACAGCTCCTGCTCCAAACACACAGCACTCAACACAGCTCCTGCTCCAAACACTCAGCACTCAACACAGCTCCTGCTCCAAACACGCAGCACTCAACACAGCTCCTACTCCAAAAACTCAGCACTGAACACAGCTCCAGCTCCAAACACTCAGGACTCAACACAGCTCCTGCTCCAAACACTCAGCACTCAACACAGATCCTGCTCCAAACACTCAGCACTCAACACAGCTCCTGCTCCAAACACTCAGCACTCAACACAGCTCCTGCTCCAAACACTCAGCACTGAACACAGCTCCTGCTCCAAACACTCAGCACTGAACACAGCTCCTGCTCCAAACACTCAGCACTGAACACAGCTCCTGCTCCAAACACTCAGCACTGAACACAGCTCCTGCTCCAAACACTCAGCACTGAACACAGCTCCTGCTCCAAACACACAGCACTGAACACAGCTCCTGCTCCAAACACTCAGCACTGAACACAGCTCCTGCTCCAAACACTCAGCACTGAACACAGCTCCTGCTCCAAACACTCAGCACTGAACACAGCTCCTGCTCCAAACACTCAGCACTGAACACAGCTCCTGCTCCAAACACTCAGCACTGAACACAGCTCCTGCTCCAAACACTCAGCACTGAACACAGCTCCTGCTCCAAACACACAGCACTGAACACAGCTCCTGCTCCAAACAGTCAGCACTGAACACAGCTCTTGCTCCAAACACTCAGCACTGAAAACAGCTCCCGCTCCAGTCAGCACTGAACACAGCTCCTGCTCCAAACACTCAGCACTGAACACAGCTCCTGCTCCAAACACTCAGCACTGAACACAGCTCCTGCTCCAAACACTCAGCACTGAACACAGCTCCTGCTCCAAACACTCAGCACTGAACACAGCTCCTGCTCCAAACACTCAGCACTGAACACAGCTCCTGCTCCAAACACTCAGCACTGAACACAGCTCCTGCTCCAAACACTCAGCACTGAACACAGCTCCTGCTCCAAACACTCAGCACTGAACACAGCTCCTGCTCCAAACAGTCAGCACTGAACACAGCTCCTGCTCCAAACAGTCAGCACTGAACACAGCTCCTGCTCCAAACACTCAGCACTGAAGAGAGACCCTGCTCCAAACACTCAGCACTGAACAGAGATCCTGCTCCAAACACTCAGCACTCAACACAGCTCCTGCTCGAAACAATCAGCACTGAGCACAGCTCCTGCTCCAAACACTCGGAACTGAACACAGCTCCTGCTCCAAACATTCATCACTGAACACAGCTCCTGCTCCAAACACTCAGCATTGAACACAGCTCCTGCTCCAAACACTCAGCACTGAACACAGATCCTGCTCCAAATACTCGGCACTCAACACAGCTCCTGCTCCAAAAACTCAGCACTCAACATAGCTCCTGCTCCAAACACTCAGCACTGAACACAGCTCCTGCTCCACTCAGCACTCAACACAGATCCTGCTCCAAACACTCAGCACTGAACACAGACCCTGCTCCAAACACTCAGCATGCAACACAGCTCCTGCTCCAAACAGTCAGCACTTAACACAGATCCTGCTCCAAACAGTCAGCACTGAACACAGATCCTGCTCCAAACACAGAGCACTGAACAGTGCTCCTGGTCCAAACTCTCAGCACTGAACACAGCTCCGGCTCCAAACACTCAGCACTGAACACAGCTCCCGCTCCAAACAAACAGCACTGAACACAGCTCCTGCTCCAAACACTCAGCACTGAACACAGCTCCTGCTCCAAACACTCAGCACTGAACACAGCTCCTGCTCCAAACAGTCAGCACTGAACACAGCTCCTGCTCCAAACAGTCAGCACTGAACACAGCTCCTGCTCCAAACAGTCAGCACTGAACACAGCTCCTGCTCCAAACACTCAGCACTGAAGAGAGACCCTGCTCCAAACACTCAGCACTGAACAGAGATCCTGCTCCAAACACTCAGCACTCAACACAGCTCCTGCTCGAAACAATCAGCACTGAGCACAGCTCCTGCTCCAAACACTCGGAACTGAACACAGCTCCTGCTCCAAACATTCATCACTGAACACAGCTCCTGCTCCAAACACTCAGCATTGAACACAGCTCCTGCTCCAAACACTCAGCACTGAACACAGATCCTGCTCCAAATACTCGGCACTCAACACAGCTCCTGCTCCAAAAACTCAGCACTCAACATAGCTCCTGCTCCAAACACTCAGCACTGAACACAGCTCCTGCTCAAAACACCCTGCACTCAACACTGCTCCTGCTCCAAACAGTCAGCACTGAACACAGCTCCTGCTCAAAACACCCTGCACTCAACACTGCTCCTGCTCCAAATACTCAGCACTGAAGACAGCTCCAGCTACAAACACCCTGCACTTTACAAAGCTCCTGTTCCAATCACTCTGCAAAGAACACAGATCCTGCTCCAAATACTCTGCAAAGAACACTGATCCTGCTCCAAACACTCAGAACTCCACACAGCTCCTGCTGCAAACACACAGCACTGAACACAGCTCCTGCTCCAAACACTCAACACAGGTCCTGTTCCAAACACGCAGCAATGAACACAGCTCTTGCTCTAAACACGCAGCACTGAACACAGCTCCTGCCTCAAACAGTCAGCACTGAACACAGCTCCTGTTGCAAACACTCAGCACTCAACACAGCTCCTGCTCCAAACACTCAGCACTGAACACAGATCGAGCTCCAAAAACTCAGCACTGAACACAGCTCCTGCTCCAAACACTCAGCACTCAACACAGCTCCTGTTCCAAACACTCAGCACTCAACTAACTCCAGCTGCAAACACACAGCACTGAACACAGATCCTGCTCCAAACACTCAGCACTCAACACAGCTTCTGCTCCAAACACTCAGCACTCAACACAGATCCTGCTCCAAACACTCAGCACTCAACACAGCTCCTGCTCCAAACACTCAGCACTGAACACAGCTCCTGCTCCAAACACTCAGCACTCAACACAGCGTCTGCTCCAAACACTCAGCACTCAACACAGCTCCTGCTCCAAACACTCAGCACTCAACACAGCTCCTGCTCCAAACAGTCAGCACTGAACACAGCTCCTGCTCCAAACACTCAGCACTCAACACAGCTCCTGCTCCAAACACTCAGCAATCAACACAGCTCCTGCTCCAAACACTCAGCACTCAACACAGCTCCTGCTCCAAACACTCAGCACTCAACACAGCTCCTGCTCCAAACACTCAGCACTCAACGCAGATCCTGCTCCAAACAGTCCGCACTGAACACATCTCCTGCTCCAAATACTCGGAACTGAACACAGCTCCTGCTCCAAACATTCATCACTGAACACAGCTCCTGCTCCAAACACTCAGCATTGAACACAGCTCCTGCTCCAAACACTCAGCACTCAACACAGCTCCTGCTCCAAACACTCAGCACTCAACACAGCTCCTGCTCCAAACACTCAGCAATCAACACAGCTCCTGCTCCAAACACTCAGCACTCAACACAGCTCCTGCTCCAAACACTCAGCACTCAACACAGCTCCTGCTCCAAACACTCAGCACTCAACGCAGATCCTGCTCCAAACAGTCCGCACTGAACACATCTCCTGCTCCAAATACTCGGAACTGAACACAGCTCCTGCTCCAAACATTCATCACTGAACACAGCTCCTGCTCCAAACACTCAGCATTGAACACAGCTCCTGCTCCAAACACTCGGAACTGAACACAGCTCCTGCTCCAAACACTCAGCATTGAACACAGCTCCTGCTCCAAAAACTCTGCACTGAACACAGCTCCTGCTCCAAACACTCTGCACTGAACACAGCTCCTGCTCCAAAAACTCAGCACTCAACACAGCTCCTGCTCCAAACACTCAGCACTCAACACAGCTCCTGCCCCAAACACTCAGCACTCAACACAGCTCCTGCTCCAAACACTCAGCACTCAACACAGCTCCTGCTCCAAACACTGAGCAGTCAACACAGCTCCTGCTCCAAACACTGAGCAGTCAACACAGCTCCTGCTCCACACAGCACTCTACACAGCTCCTGCTCCAAACAATCAGCGCTGAGCACAGCTCCTGCTCCAAACACTCAGCACTCAACATAGCTCCTGCTCCAAACACTCAGCACTCAACACAGCTCCTGCTCCAAACACTCAGCACTCAACACAGCTCCTGGCCAAACACTCAGCACTCAACACAGCTCCTGCTCCAAACACTCAGCACTCAACACAGCTCCTGCTCCAAACACGCAGCACTGAACACAGCTCCTGCTCCAAACACTCAGCACTCAACACAGCTGCTGCTCCAAACACTCACCACTCAACACAGCTCCTGCTCCAAACACTATACACTGAACACCTCTCCGGCTCCAAACACTCAGCACTCAACACAGATCCTGCTCCAAACACTCAGCACTGAACAGAGCACCTGCTCCTAACACTCAGCACTGAACACAGCTCCTGCTCTAAACAGTCAGCACTGAACACAGCTCCTGCTCCAAACAGTCAGCACTGAACGGAACTCCTGCTCCAAACAGTCAGCACTGAACGGAACTCCTGCTCCAAACACTCAGCACTGAACACAGCTCCTGCTCCAAACACTCAGCACTCAACAGAGCTCCTGCTCCAAACAGTCAGCACGCAACACAGCTCCGGCTCCAAACACTCAGCACTGAACACAGCTCCGGCTCCAAACACTCAGCACTGAACACAGCTCCGGCTCCAAACACTCAGCACTGAACACAGCTCCCGCTCCAAACAAACAGCACTGAACACAGCTCCTGCTCCAAACACTCAGCACTGAACACAGCTCCTGCTCAAAACACTCAGCACTGAACACAGCTCCTGCTCAAAACACCCTGCACTCAACACTGCTCCTGCTCCAAATACTCAGCACTGAAGACAGCTCCAGTAACAAACACCCTGCACTTTACAAAGCTCCTGCTCCAAACACTCTGCAAAGAACACTGATCCTGCTCCAAACACTCAGAACTCCACACAGCTCCTGCTGCAAACACACAGCACTGAACACAGCTCCTGCTCCAAACACTCAACACAGGTCCTGTTCCAAACACGCAGCACTGAACACAGCTCCTGCTGCAAGCAGTCAGCCCTGAACACAGCTCCTGCTGCAAGCAGTCAGCACTGAACACAGCTCCTGCTCCAAACAGTCAGCACTGAACACAGCTCCTGCCTCAAACAGTCAGCACTGAACACAGCTCCTGCTCAAAACAGTCAGCACTGAACACAGCTCCTGCTCCAAACACTCAGCACTGAACACAGCTCCAGCTCCAAAAACGCAGCACTGAACACAGCTCCTGCTCCAAACACTCAGCACTCAACACAGCTCCTGCTCCAAACACTCAGCACTCAACACAGCTCCTGCTCCAAACACTCAGCAATCAACACAGCTCCTGCTCCAAACACTCAGCACTCAACACAGCTCCTGCTCCAAACACTCAGCACTCAACGCAGATCCTGCTCCAAACAGTCCGCACTGAACACAGCTCCTGCTCCAAATACTCGGAACTGAACACAGCCCCTGCTCCAAACACTCGGAACTGAACACAGCTCCTGCTCCAAACATTCATCACTGAACACAGCTCCTGCTCCAAACACTCAGCATTGAACACAGCTCCTGCTCCAAACACTCGGAACTGAACACAGCTCCTGCTCCAAACACTCAGCACTCAATGCAGATGCTGCTCCAAACACTCTGCACTGAACACAGCTCCTGCTCCAAACACTCAGCACTCAACACAGCTCTTGCTCCAAACACTCAGCACTGAGCACAGCTCCTGCTGCAAACACTCTGCACTGAACACAGCTCCTGCTCCAAACACACAGCACTGAACACAGCTCCTGCTCCAAGCACTCTGCACTGAACACAGCTCCTGCTCCAAACACTCTGCACTGAACACAGCTCCTGCTCCAAACACTCAGCATTGAACACAGCTCCTGCTCCAAACACTCAGCACTGAATACAGATCCTGCTCCAAACAATCAGCGCTGAGCACAGCTCCTGGTCCAAACACTCAGCATTGAACACAGCTCCTGCTCCAAACACTCAGCACTGAATACAGATCCTGCTCCAAACAGTCAGCACTGAACAAAGCTCGTGCTCCAAACATTCACCACTCAACACAGCACCTGCTCCAAACACTCAGCACTCAACACAGCTGCTGCTCCAAACACTCAGCACTGAACACAGCTCCTGCTCAAAACACTCGGAACTGAACACAGACCCTGCTCCAAACACTCGGATCTGACCACAGCTCCTGCTCCAAACACTCTGCACTGAGCACAGCTCCTGCTCCAAACACTCAGCAGTGAACACAGCTCCTGCTCCAAACACTCAGCACTCAACACAGCTCCTGCTCCGAACTCTCAGCACTCAACACAGCTCCTGCTCCAAATACTCAGCACTCAACACAGCTCCTGTTCCAAACATTCAGCACTGAACACAGCTCCTGCTCCAAAGACTTAGCACTCAACACAGCTCCCGCTCCAAACACTCAGCACTGAAAATAGCTCCTGCTCCAAACAGTCAGCAGTGAGCACAGCTCCTGCTCCAAACACTCAGCACTGAACACAGATCCTGCTCCAAAAACTCAGCACTCAATACAGCCCCTGCTCCAAACACTCAGCACTGAACACAGATCCTGCTCCAAACACTCAGCACTCAACACAGCTCCTGCTCGAAACACTCACCACTCAACACAGCTCCTGCTCCAAGCACTCACCACTCAACACAGCTCCTGTTCCAAACTTTCAGCACTGAACACAGCCTCTGCTCCAAACACTTAGCACTCAACACAGCTCCTGCTCCAAAAACTATAAACTGAACACCTCTCCGGCTCCAAACACCCAGCACTCAACACAGGTCCTGCTCCATACACTCAGCACTGAACAGAGCACCTGCTCCAAACACTCAGCACTGAAAAAAGCTCCTGCTCCAAACACTCAGCACTGAAAACAGATCCAGCTCCAAACACTCAGCACTGAAAACAGCTCCCGCTCCAAACACTCAGCACTGAACACAGCTCCTGCTCAAAACACTCGGAACTGAACACAGCTCCTGCTCAAAACACTCGGAACTGAACACAGCTCCTGCTCCAAAGACTTAGCACTCAACACAGCTCCTGCTCCAAACACTTAGCACTGAAAACAGCTCCTGCTCCAAACACTCAGCAGTGAGCACAGCTCCTGCTCCAAACACTCAGCACTCAACACAGCTCCTGCTCCAAACACTCAGCACTCAACACAGCTCCTGCTCCAAACACTCAGCACTCAACACAGCTCCTGCTCCAAACACTCAGCACTCAACACAGCTCCTGCTCCACTCAGCACTCAACACAGATCCTGCTCCAAACACTCAGCACTGAACACAGACCCTGCTCCAAACACTCAGCACTGAACACAGACCCTGCTCCAAACACTCAGCACTGAACACAGCTCCTGCTCCAAAAACTCAGCACTCAATACAGCCCCTGCTCCAAACACTCAGCACTGAACACAGATCCTGCTCCAAACACTCAGCACTCAACACAGCTCCTGCTCGAAACAATCAGCACTGAGCACAGCTCCTGCTCCAAACAGTCAGCACTGAACACAGCTCCTGCACCAAACAGTCAGCAATGAACACAGCTCCTGCTCCAAACACACAGCACTCAACACAGCTCCTGCTCCAAAAACTCAGCACTGAATACAGATCCTGCTCGAAACACAGTGCACAGAACAGAGCTCCTGCTCCACACAGCACTCAACACAGCTCCTGCTCCAAACACTCAGCACTGAATACAGATCCTGCTCCAAACACAGAGCACAGAACAGAGCTCCTGCTCCACACAGCACTCAACACAGCTCCTGCTCCAAACACTCAGCACTCAACACAGCTCCTGCTCCAAACACTCAGCACTCAACACAGCTCCTGCTCCAAACACTCAGCAATGAGCAAAGCTCCTGCTCCAAACACTCACCACTCAACACAGCTCCTGTTTCAAACATTCAGCACTGAACACAGCCTCTGCGCCAAACACTGAGCACTCAACACAGCTCCTGCTCCAAACACTATACACTGAACACCTCTCCAGTTCCAAACACTCAGCACTCAACACAGATCCTGCTCCAAACACTCAGCACTGAACAGAGCACCTGCTCCAAACACTCAGCACTGAAAAAAGCTCCTGCTCCAAACACTCAGCACTGAAAACAGATCCTGCTCCAAACACTCAGCACTGAACACAGCTCCCGCTCCAAACACTCAGCACTGAACACAGCTCCTGCTCAAAACACTCGGAACTGAATACAGCTCCTGCTCAAAACACTCGGAACTGAACACAGCCTCTGCGCCAAACACTGAGCACTCAACACAGCTCCTGCTCCAAACACTATACACTGAATACCTCTCCTGCTCCAAACACTCAGCACTGAACACAGATCCTGCTCCAAAAACTCAGCACTCAATACAGCCCCTGCTCCAAACACTCAGCACTGAACACAGATCCTGCTCCAAACACTCAGCACTCAACACAGCTCCTGCTCGAAACAATCAGCACTGAGCACAGCTCCTGCTCCAAACAGTGAGCACTGAACACAGCTCCTGCTCCAAACACTATACACTGAACACCTCTCCGGCTCCAAACACTCAGCACTCAACACAGATCCTGCTCCAAACACTCAGCACTGAACAGAGCACCTGCTCCAAACACTCAGCACTGAAAAAAGCTCCTGCTCCAAACACTCAGCACTGAAAACAGATCCTGCTCCAAACACTGAGCACTGGACACAGCTCCTGCTCCAAACACTCCGCACTGAACACAGCCTCTGCGCCAAACACTGAGCACTCAACACAGCTCCTGCTCCAAACACTATACACTGAACACCTCTCCGGCTCCAAACACTCAGCACTCAACACAGATCCTGCTCCAAACACTCAGCACTGAAGAGAGCACCTGCTCCAAACACTCAGCACTGAAAAAAGCTCCTGCTCCAAACACACAGCACTGAAAACAGATCCTGCTCCAAACACTCAGCACTGAACACAGCTCCCGCTCCAAACACTCAGCACTGAACACAGCTCCTGCTCCAAACACTCTGCACTGAGCACAGCTCCTGCTCCAAACACTCAGCAGTGAACACAGCTCCTGCTCCAAACACTCAGCAGTGAACACAGCTCCTGTTCCAAACATTCAGCACTGAACACAGCTCCTGCTCCAAAGACTTAGCACTCAACACAGCTCCTGCTCCAAACACTCAGCACTGAAAACAGCTCCTGCTCCAAACAGTCAGCAGTGAGCACAGCTCCTGCTCCAAACACTCAGCACTGAACACAGATCCTGCTCCAAACACTCAGCACTCAACACAGCTCCTGCTCGAAACAATCAGCACTGAGCACAGCTCCTGCTCCAAACAGTGAGCACTGAACACAGCTCGTGCTCCAAACACTCACCACTCAACACAGCACCTGCTCCAAACACTCACCAGTCAACACAGCTCCTGTTCCAAGCACTCAGCACTGAACACAGCCACTGCTCCAAACACTAAGCACTCAACACAGCTCCTGCTCCAAACACTCAGCACTGAACAGAGCACCTGCTCCAAACACTCAGCACTGAACAGAGCTCCTGCTCCAAACACACAGCACTGAAAACAGATCCTGCTCCAAACACTCAGCACTGAACACAGCTCCCGCTCCAAACACTCAGCACTGAACACAGCTCCTGCTGAAAACACTCGGAATTGAACACAGCTCCTGCTCCAAACACTCTGCACTGAGCACAGCTCCTGCTCCAAACACTCAGCAGTGAACGCAGCTCCTGCTCCAAACACTCAGCAGTGAACACAGCTCCTGTTCCAAACATTCAGCACTGAACACAGCTCCTGCTCCAAAGACTTAGCACTCAACACAGCTCCTGCTCCAAACACTCAGCACTGAAAACAGCTCCTGCTCCAAACAGTCAGCAGTGAGCACAGCTCCTGCTCCAAACACTCAGCACTGAACACAGATCCTGCTCCAAACACTCAGCACTCAACACAGCTCCTGCTCGAAACAATCAGCACTGAGCACAGCTCCTGCTCCAAACAGTGAGCACTGAACACAGCTCGTGCTCCAAACACTCACCACTCAACACAGCACCTGCTCCAAACACTCACCAGTCAACACAGCTCCTGTTCCAAGCACTCAGCACTCAACACAGCTCCTGTTCCAAACATTCAGCACTGAACACAGCCACTGCTCCAAACACTCAGCACTCAACACAGCTGCTGCTCCAAACACTCACCACTCAACACAGCTCCTGCTCCAAACACTCAGCACTGAACACAGCTCCTGCTCCAAACACTCAGCAGTCAACACAGCTCCCGCTCGAAACACTCAGCACTGAATACAGCTCCTGCTCCAAACAGTCAGCACTGAACACAGCTCCTGCTCCAAACACTCTGGACTGAACACAGCTCCTGCTCCAAACACTCTGGACTGAACACAGCTCCTGCTCCAAAGGGACTCAGCACTCAACACAGCCCCTGCTCCAAACACTCAGCTATGAACACAGCTCCTGCTCCAAAAACTCAGCACTCAACATAGCTCCTGCTCCAAACGCGCAGCAGTCAACACAGCTCCTGCTCCAAACTCTCAGCACTCAACACAGCTTCTGCTCCAAAAACTCAGCACTCAACACAGCTCCTGCTCCAAAAACTCAGCACTCAACACAGTTCCTGCTCCAAACACACAGCACTCAACACAGCTCCTGCTCCAAACACTCAGCACTCAACACAGCTCCTGCTCCAAACACGCAGCACTCAACACAGCTCCTGCTCCAAAAACTCAGCACTGAACACAGCTCCAGCTCCAAACACTCAGGACTCAACACAGCTCCTGCTCCAAACACTCAGCACTCAACACAGATCCTGCTCCAAACACTCAGCACTCAACACAGCTCCTGCTCCAAACACTCAGCACTCAACACAGCTCCTGCGGCAAACACTCAGCACTGAAAACAGCTCCTGCTCCAAACACTCAGCACTGAACACTGATCCTGCTCCAAACACTCAGCACTGAACACAGCTCTTGCTCCAAACACTCAGCACTGAAAACAGCTCCCGCTCCAGTCAGCACTGAACACAGCTCCTGCTCCAAACACTCAGCACTGAACACAGCTCCTGCTCCAAACACTCAGCACTGAACACAGCTCCTGCTCCAAACACTCTCCACTGAACACAGCTCCTGCTCCAAACACTCAGCACTGAACACAGCTCCTGCTCCAAACACTCAGCACTGAACACAGCTCCTGCTCCAAACACACAGCACTGAACACAGCTCCTGCTCCAAACAGTCAGCACTGAACACAGCTCTTGCTCCAAACACTCAGCACTGAAAACAGCTCCCGCTCCAGTCAGCACTGAACACAGCTCCTGCTCCAAACACTCTGCACTGAACACAGATCCTGCTCCAAACACTCAGCACTGAACACAGATCCTGCTCCAAACACTCAGCACTGAACACAGTTCCTGCTCCAAACACTCAGCACAGCTCCTGCTCCAAACAATCAGCACTGAGCACAGCTCCTGCTCCAAACGGTCAGCACTGAACACAGCTCCTGCTCCAAACACTCAGCATTGAACACAGCTCCTGCTCCAAACACTCAGCACAACACAGCTCCTGCTCGAAACACTCAGCACTCAATGCAGATCCTGCTCCAAACACTCAGCACTCAACGCAGATCCTGCTCCAAACAGTCCGCACTGAACACTGCTCCTGCTCCAAATTATTAGCACTCAACACAGCTCCTGCTCCAAACACTTAGCACTGAAAACAGCTACTGCTCCAGTCATCAGTGAGCACAGCTCCTGCTCCAAACACTCAGCACTCAACACAGCTCCTGCTCGAAACACTCAGCACTCAATGCAGATCCTGCTCCAAACACTCAGCACTCAACGCAGACCCTGCTCGAAACAGTCCGCACTTAACACAGCTCCTGCTCCAAACATTCATCACTGAACACAGCTCCTGCTCCAAACACTCAGCACTGAACACAGCCCCTGCACCAAACACTCAGCAATGAACACTGCTCCTAGTCCAAAGTATTAGCATTCAACACAGCTCCAGCTCCAAACACTTAGCACTGAAAACAGCTACTGCTCCAATCAGCAGTGAGCACAGCTCCTGCTCCAAACACTCAGCACTGAACACAGCTCCTGCTCCAAACACTCAGCACTCAACACAGCTCCTGCTCGAAACACTCAGTACTCAATGCAGATCCTGCTCCAAACACTCAACACTCAACGCAGATCCTGCTCCAAACTGTCCGCACTGAACACAGCTCCTGCTCCAAATACTCGGAACTGAACACAGCCCCTGCTCCAAACACTCGGAACTGAACACAACTCCTGCTCCAAACATTCATCACTGAACACAACTCCTGCTCCAAACACTCAGCATTGAACACAGCTCCTGCTCCAAACACTCAGCACTGAACAGAGCACCTGCTCCAAACACTCAGCACTGAACAGAGCACCTGCTCCAAACACTCAGCACTGAAAAAAGCTCCTGCTCCAAACACTCAGCACTGAAAACAGATCCTGCTCCAAACACACAGCACTGAACACAGCTCCCGCTCCAAACACTCAGCACTAAACACAGCTCCTGCTCAAAACACTCGGAACTGAACACAGCTCCTGCTCCAAACACTCAACACAGCTCCTGCTCGAAACACTCAGCACTCAATGCAGATCCTGCTCCAAACACTCAGCACTCAACGCAGATCATGCTCCAAACACTCAGCACTCAACGCAGATCCTGCTCCAAACAGTCCGCACTGAACACAGCTCCTGCTCCAAATACTCGGAACTGAACACAGCTCCTGCTCCAAACACTCGGAACTGAACACAGCCCCTGCACCAAACACTCAGAACTGAACACAGCTCCTGCTCCAAACATTCATCACTGAACACAGCTCCTGCTCCAAACACTCGGAACTGAACACAGCTCCTGCTCCAAACACTCGGAACTGAACACAGCTCCTGCTCCAAACACTCGGAACTGAACACAGCTCCTGCTCCAAACACTCGGAACTGAACACAGCTCCTGCTCCAAACATTCATCAATGAACACAGCTCCTGCTCCAAACACTCAGCATTGAACACAGCTCCTGCTCCAAAAACTCAGCACTGAACACAGCTCCTGCTCCAAACACTCAGCACTGAACACAGCTCCTGCTCCAAACAGTCAGCAATGAATACAGCTCCTGCTCCAAACACACAGCACTCAACACAGCTCCTGCTCCAAACACTCAGAACTCAACACAGGTCCTGCTCCAAACACTCAGCACTGAACAGAGCACCTGCTCCAAACACTCTACACTGACAAAAGCTCCTGCTCCAAACACTCAGCACTGAAAACAGATCCTGCTCCAAACACTCAGCACTGAACACGGCTCCTACTCCAAACACTCAGCACTGAACACAGCTCCTGCTCCAAACACTCAGCACTGAACACAGCTCCTGCTCCAAACACTCAGCACTGAACACAGCCCCTGCACCAAACACTCAGCACTCAACACAGCTCCTGCTCCAAACACTCAGCACTGAACACTGCTCCTGCTCCAAAGTATTAGCATTCAACACAGCTCCTGCTCCAAACACTTAGCACTGAAAACAGCTACTGCTCCAGTCAGCAGTGAGCAAAGCTCCTGCTCCAAACACTCAGCACTCAACACAGCTCCTGCTCCAAACACTCAGCACTCAACGCAGATCCTGCTCCAAACACTCAGCACTCAACGCAGATCCTGCTCCAAACACTCAGCACTGAACACTGCTCCTGCTCCAGACACTCAGCACTGAACACAGCCCCTGCTCCAAATACTCGGAACTGAACACAGCCCCTGCTCCAAACACTTGGAACTGAACACAGCTCCTGCTCCAAACATTCATCACTGAACACAGCTCCTGCTCCAAACACTCAGCATTGAACACAGCTCCTGCTCCAAACACTCTGCACTGAACACAGCTCCTGCTCCAAACACTCTGAACTGAACACAGCTCCTGCTCCAAACATTCATCAATGAACACAGCTCCTGCTCCAAACAATCAGCATTGAACACAGCTCCTGCTCCAAACACTCAGCACTGAACAGAGCACCTGCTCCAAACACTCAGCACTGAAAAAAGCTCCTGCTCCAAACACTCAGCACTGAACACAGCTCCCGCTCCAAACACTCAGCACTGAACACAGCTCCTGCTCAAAACACTCGGAACTGAACACAGCTCCTGCTCCAAACACTCAGCACTCAACACAGCTCCTGCTCGAAACACTCAGCACTCAATGCAGATCCTGCTCCAAACACTCAGCACTGAACACAGCCCCTGCTCCAAATACTCGGAACTGAACACAGCCCCTGCTCCAAACACTCGGAACTGAACACAGCTCCTGCTCCAAACACTCAGCATTGAACACAGCTCCTGCTCCAAACACTCAGCACTCAACACAGCTCCTGGTCCAAACACTCAGCACTCAACACAGCTCCTGCTCCAAACACTCAGCACTCAACACAGCTCCTGCTCCAAACACTCAGCACTCAACACAGCTCCTGCTCCAAAAACTCAACACTCAACACAGCTCCTGCTCCAAACACTCAGCACTCAACACAGCTCCTGCTCCAAACACTCAGCACTCAACACAGCTCCTGCTCCAAACACTCAGCACTCAACACAGCTCCTGCCCCAAACACTCAGCACTGAATACAGATCCTGCTCCACACAGCACTCAACACAGCTCCTGCTCCAAACACTCAGCACTCAACATAGCTCCTGCTCCAAACACTCAGCACTCAACACATCTCCTGCTCCAAACACTCAGCACTCAACACAGCTCCTGCTCCAAACACTCAGCAATGAGCACAGCTCCTGCTCCAAACATTCAGCACTCAACACAGCTCCTGCTCCAAACACTCAGCACTCAACACAGCTCCTGCTCCAAACACTCAGCACTCAACACAGCTGCTGCTCCAAACACTCAGCACTCAACACAGCTCCTGCTCCAAAAACTCAACACTCAACACAGCTCCTGCTCCAAACACTCAGCACTCAACACAGCTCCTGCTCCAAACACTCAGCACTCAACACAGCTCCTGCTCCAAACACTCAGCACTCAACACAGCTCCTGCTCCAAACACTGATCACTCAACACAGCTCCTGCTCCAAACACTCAGCACTGAATACAGATCCTGCTCCACACAGCACTCAACACAGCTCCTGCTCCAAACACTCAGCACTCAACATAGCTCCTGCTCCAAACACTCAGCACTCAACACATCTCCTGCTCCAAACACTCAGCACTGAACACAGCTCCTGCTCCAAACACTCAGCAATGAGCACAGCTCCTGCTCCAAACATTCAGCACTCAACACAGCTCCTGCTCCAAACACTCAGCACTGAACAGAGCACCTGCTCCAAACACTCAGCACTGAACAGAGCACCTGCTCCAAACACTCAGCACTGAAAAAAGCTCCTGCTCCAAACACTCAGCACTGAAAACAGCTCCTGCTCCAAACACACAGCACTGAACACAGCTCCCGCTCCAAACACTCAGCACTAAACACAGCTCCTGCTCAAAACACTCGGAACTGAACACAGCTCCTGCTCCAAACACTCAACACAGCTCCTGCTCGAAACACTCAGCACTCAATGCAGATCCTGCTCCAAACACTCAGCACTCAACGCAGATCATGCTCCAAACACTCAGCACTCAACGCAGATCCTGCTCCAAACAGTCCGCACTGAACACAGCTCCTGCTCCAAATACTCGGAACTGAACACAGCTCCTGCTCCAAACACTCGGAACTGAACACAGCCCCTGCACCAAACACTCAGAACTGAACACAGCTCCTGCTCCAAACATTCATCACTGAACACAGCTCCTGCTCCAAACACTCGGAACTGAACACAGCTCCTGCTCCAAACACTCGGAACTGAACACAGCTCCTGCTCCAAACACTCGGAACTGAACACAGCTCCTGCTCCAAACACTCGGAACTGAACACAGCTCCTGCTCCAAACATTCATCAATGAACACAGCTCCTGCTCCAAACACTCAGCATTGAACACAGCTCCTGCTCCAAAAACTCAGCACTGAACACAGCTCCTGCTCCAAACACTCAGCACTGAACACAGCTCCTGCTCCAAACAGTCAGCAATGAATACAGCTCCTGCTCCAAACACACAGCACTCAACACAGCTCCTGCTCCAAACACTCAGAACTCAACACAGGTCCTGCTCCAAACACTCAGCACTGAACAGAGCACCTGCTCCAAACACTCTACACTGACAAAAGCTCCTGCTCCAAACACTCAGCACTGAAAACAGATCCTGCTCCAAACACTCAGCACTGAACACGGCTCCTACTCCAAACACTCAGCACTGAACACAGCTCCTGCTCCAAACACTCAGCACTGAACACAGCTCCTGCTCCAAACACTCAGCACTGAACACAGCCCCTGCACCAAACACTCAGCACTCAACACAGCTCCTGCTCCAAACACTCAGCACTGAACACTGCTCCTGCTCCAAAGTATTAGCATTCAACACAGCTCCTGCTTCAAACACTTAGCACTGAAAACAGCTACTGCTCCAGTCAGCAGTGAGCAAAGCTCCTGCTCCAAACACTCAGCACTCAACACAGCTCCTGCTCCAAACACTCAGCACTCAACGCAGATCCTGCTCCAAACACTCAGCACTCAACGCAGATCCTGCTCCAAACACTCAGCACTCAACGCAGATCCTGCTCCAAACACTCAGCACTGAACACAGCCCCTGCTCCAAATACTCGGAACTGAACACAGCCCCTGCTCCAAACACTTGGAACTGAACACAGCTCCTGCTCCAAACATTCATCACTGAACACAGCTCCTGCTCCAAACACTCAGCATTGAACACAGCTCCTGCTCCAAACACTCTGCACTGAACACAGCTCCTGCTCCAAACACTCTGAACTGAACACAGCTCCTGCTCCAAACATTCATCAATGAACACAGCTCCTGCTCCAAACAATCAGCATTGAACACAGCTCCTGCTCCAAACACTCAGCACTGAACAGAGCACCTGCTCCAAACACTCAGCACTGAAAAAAGCTCCTGCTCCAAACACTCAGCACCGAACACAGCTCCCGCTCCAAACACTCAGCACTGAACACAGCTCCTGCTCAAAACACTCGGAACTGAACACAGCTCCTGCTCCAAACACTCAGCACTCAACACAGCTCCTGCTCGAAACACTCAGCACTCAATGCAGATCCTGCTCCAAACACTCAGCACTGAACACAGCCCCTGCTCCAAATACTCGGAACTGAACACAGCCCCTGCTCCAAACACTCGGAACTGAACACAGCTCCTGCTCCAAACACTCAGCATTGAACACAGCTCCTGCTCCAAACACTCAGCACTCAACACAGCTCCTGCTCCAAACACTCAGCACTCAACACAGCTCCTGCTCCAAACACTCAGCACTCAACACAGCTCCTGCCCCAAACACTCAGCACTGAATACAGATCCTGCTCCACACAGCACTCAACACAGCTCCTGCTCCAAACACTCAGCACTCAACATAGCTCCTGCTCCAAACACTCAGCACTCAACACATCTCCTGCTCCAAACACTCAGCACTGAACACAGCTCCTGCTCCAAACACTCAGCAATGAGCACAGCTCCTGCTCCAAACATTCAGCACTCAACACAGCTCCTGCTCCAAACACTCAGCACTCAACACAGCTCCTGCTCCAAACACTCAGCACTCAACACAGCTGCTGCTCCAAACACTCTGCACTCAACACAGCTCCTGCTCCAAAAACTCAACACTCAACACAGCTCCTGCTCCAAACACTCAGCACTCAACACAGCTCCTGCTCCAAACACTCAGCACTCAACACAGCTCCTGCTCCAAACACTCAGCACTCAACACAGCTCCTGCTCCAAACACTGAGCACTCAACACAGCTCCTGCTCCAAACACTCAGCACTGAATACAGATCCTGCTCCACACAGCACTCAACACAGCTCCTGCTCCAAACACTCAGCACTCAACATAGCTCCTGCTCCAAACACTCAGCACTCAACACATCTCCTGCTCCAAACACTCAGCACTGAACACAGCTCCTGCTCCAAACACTCAGCAATGAGCACAGCTCCTGCTCCAAACATTCAGCACTCAACACAGCTCCTGCTCCAAACACTCAGCACTCAACAGAGCTCCTGCTCCAAACACTCAGCACTCAACACAGCTGCTGCTCCAAACACTCAGCACTCAACACAGTTGCGGCTCCAAACACTCAGCACTCAACACAGCTCCTGCTCCAAACACTCAGCACTCAACACCTCTCCGGCTCCAAACACTCAGCACTCAACACAGATCCTGCTCCAAACACTCAGCACTGAACACAGCTCCCGCTCCAAACACTCAGCACTGAACACAGCTCCTGCTCAAAACACTCGGAACTGAACACAGCTCCTGCTCAAAACACTCGGAACTGAACACAGACCCTGCTCCAAACACTCGGATCTGACCACAGCTCCTGCTCCAAACACTCTGCACTGAGCACAGCTCCTGCTCCAAACACTCAGCAGTGAACACAGCTCCTGCTCCAAACACTCAGCACTCAACACAGCTCCTGCTCCGAACTCTCAGCACTCAACACAGCTCCTGCTCCAAATACTCAGCACTCAACACAGCTCCTGTTCCAAACATTCAGCACTGAACACAGCTCCTGCTCCAAAGACTTAGCACTCAACACAGCTCCCGCTCCAAACACTCAGCACTGAAAATAGCTCCTGCTCCAAACAGTCAGCAGTGAGCACAGCTCCTGCTCCAAACACTCAGCACTGAACACAGATCCTGCTCCAAAAACTCAGCACTCAATACAGCCCCTGCGCCAAACACTCAGCACTGAACACAGATCCTGCTCCAAACACTCAGCACTCAACACAGCTCCTGCTCGAAACACTCACCACTCAACACAGCTCCTGCTCCAAGCACTCACCACTCAACACAGCTCCTGTTCCAAACTTTCAGCACTGAACACAGCCTCTGCTCCAAACACTTAGCACTCAACACAGCTCCTGCTCCAAAAACTATAAACTGAACACCTCTCCGGCTCCAAACACCCAGCACTCAACACAGGTCCAGCTCCATACACTCAGCACTGAACAGAGCACCTGCTCCAAACACTCAGCACTGAAAAAAGCTCCTGCTCCAAACACTCAGCACTGAAAACAGATCCAGCTCCAAACACTCAGCACTGAAAACAGCTCCCGCTCCAAACACTCAGCACTGAACACAGCTCCTGCTCAAAACACTCGGAACTGAACACAGCTCCTGCTCAAAACACTCGGAACTGAACACAGCTCCTGCTCCAAAGACTTAGCACTCAACACAGCTCCTGCTCCAAACACTTAGCACTGAAAACAGCTCCTGCTCCAAACAGTCAGCAGTGAGCACAGCTCCTGCTCCAAACACTCAGCACTCAACACAGCTCCTGCTCCAAACACTCAGCACTCAACACAGCTCCTGCTCCAAACACTCAGCACTCAACACAGCTCCTGCTCCAAACACTCAGCACTCAACACAGCTCCTGCTCCACTCAGCACTCAACACAGATCCTGCTCCAAACACTCAGCACTGAACACAGACCCTGCTCCAAACACTCAGCACTGAACACAGCTCCTGCTCCAAAAACTCAGCACTCAATACAGCCCCTGCTCCAAACACTCAGCACTGAACACAGATCCTGCTCCAAACACTCAGCACTCAAAACAGCTCCTGCTCGAAACAATCAGCACTGAGCACAGCTCCTGCTCCAAACAGTCAGCACTGAACACAGCTCCTGCACCAAACAGTCAGCAATGAACACAGCTCCTGCTCCAAACACACAGCACTCAACACAGCTCCTGCTCCAAAAACTCAACACTCAACACATCTCCTGCTCCAAACACTCAGCACTGAATACAGATCCTGCTCGAAACACAGTGCACAGAACAGAGCTCCTGCTCCACACAGCACTCAACACAGCTCCTGCTCCAAACACTCAGCACTGAATACAGATCCTGCTCCAAACACAGAGCACAGAACAGAGCTCCTGCTCCACACAGCACTCAACACAGCTCCTGCTCCAAACACTCAGCACTCAACACAGCTCCTGCTCCAAACACTCAGCAATGAGCAAAGCTCCTGCTCCAAACACTCAGCACTCAACACAGCTGCTGCTCCAAACACTCAGCACTCAACACAGCTGCTGCTCCAAACACTCACCACTCAACACAGCTCCTGCTCCAAACACTCACCACTCAACACAGCCCCTGCTTCAAACACTCACCACTCAACACAGCTCCTGTTTCAAACATTCAGCACTGAACACAGCCTCTGCGCCAAACTCTGAGCACTCAACACAGCTCCTGCTCCAAACACTATACACTGAACACCTCTCCAGTTCCAAACACTCAGCACTCAACACAGATCCTGCTCCAAACACTCAGCACTGAACAGAGCACCTGCTCCAAACACTCAGCACTGAAAAAATCTCCTGCTCCAAACACTCAGCACTGAAAACAGATCCTGCTCCAAACACTCAGCACTGAACACAGCTCCCGCTCCAAACACTCAGCACTGAACACAGCTCCTGCTCAAAACACTCGGAACTGAATACAGCTCCTGCTCAAAACACTCGGAACTGAACACAGCCTCTGCGCCAAACACTGAGCACTCAACACAGCTCCTGCTCCAAACACTATACACTGAATACCTCTCCTGCTCCAAACACTCAGCACTGAACACAGATCCTGCTCCAAAAACTCAGCACTCAATACAGCCCCTGCTCCAAACACTCAGCACTGAACACAGATCCTGCTCCAAACACTCAGCACTCAACACAGCTCCTGCTCGAAACAATCAGCACTGAGCACAGCTCCTGCTCCAAACAGTGAGCACTGAACACAGCTCCTGCTCCAAACACTGAGCACTCTACATAGCTCCTGCTCCAAACACTATACACTGAACACCTCTCCGGCTCCAAACACTCAGCACTCAACACAGATCCTGCTCCAAACACTCAGCACTGAACACAGCTCCTGCTCCAAACACTCCGCACTGAACACAGCCTCTGCGCCAAACACTGAGCACTCAACACAGCTCCTGCTCCAAACACTATACACTGAACACCTCTCCGGCTCCAAACACTCAGCACTCAACACAGATCCTGCTCCAAACACTCAGCACTGAACAGAGCACCTGCTCCAAACACTCAGCACTGAAAAAAGCTCCTGCTCCAAACACTCAGCACTGAACACAGCTCCCGCTCCAAACACTCAGCACTGAACACAGCTCCTGCTCAAAACACTCGGAATTGAACACAGCTCCTGCTCCAAACACTCTGCACTGAGCACAGCTCCTGCTCCAAACACTCTGCACTGAGCACAGCTCCTGCTCCAAACACTCAGCAGTGAACACAGCTCCTGTTCCAAACATTCAGCACTGAACACAGCTCCTGCTCCAAAGACTTAGCACTCAACACAGCTCCTGCTCCAAACACTCAGCACTGAAAACAGCTCCTGCTCCAAACAGTCAGCAGTGAGCACAGCTCCTGCTCCAAACACTCAGCACTGAACACAGATCCTGCTCCAAACACTCAGCACTCAACACAGCTCCTGCTCGAAACAATCAGCACTGAGCACAGCTCCTGCTCCAAACAGTGAGCACTGAACACAGCTCGTGCTCCAAACACTCACCACTCAACACAGCACCTGCTCCAAACACTCACCAGTCAACACAGCTCCTGTTCCAAGCACTCAGCACTCAACAGAGCTCCTGTTCCAAACATTCAGCACTGAACACAGCCACTGCTCCAAACACTAAGCACTCAACACAGCTCCTGCTCCAAACACTCAGCACTGAACAGAGCTCCTGCTCCAAACACTCAGCACTGAACACAGCTCCTGCTCCAAAAACTCAGCACTGAAAACAGCTCCTGCTCCAAACAGTCAGCAGTGAGCACAGCTCCTGCTCCAAACACTCAGCACTCAACACAGCTCCTGCTCCTAACACTCAGCACTCAACACAGCTCCTGCTCCAAACACTCAGCACTCAACACAGCTCCTGCTCCAAACACTCAGCACTCAACACAGCTCCTGCTCCAAACACTCAGCACTCAACACAGCTGCTGCTCCACTCAGCACTCAACACAGCTGCTGCTCCAAACACACAGCACTGAACACAGACCCTGCTGCATACACTCAGCAATGAACACAGCTCCTGCTCCAAAAACTCAGCACTCAATACAGCCCCTGCTCCAAACACTCAGCACTGAACACAGATCCTGCTCCAAACACTCAGCACTCAACACAGCTCCTGCTCGAAACAATCAGCACTGAGCACAGCTCCTGCTCCAAATAGTCAGCACTGAACACAGCTCCTGCTCCAAACAGTCAGCAATGAATACAGCTCCTGCTCCAAACAGTCAGCAATGAATACAGCTCCTGCTCCAAACACACAGCACTCAACACAGCTCCTGCTCCAAACACTCAGCACTGAACACTGCTCCTGCTCCAAACACTCAGCACTGAACACAGCTCCTGCTCCAAACACTATACACTGAACACCTCTCCGGCTCCAAACACTCAGCACTGAACACAGCTCCTGCTCCAAACACTCAGCTCTGAACACAGCTCCTGCTCGAAACACTCAGCACTGAACACAGCCCCTGCACCAAACACTCAGCACTCAACACAGCTCCTGCTCCAAACACTCAGCACTGAACACTGCTCCTGCTCCAAAGTATTAGCACTCAACACAGCTCCTGCTCCAAACACTTAGCACTGCAAACAGCTACTGCTCCAGTCAGCAGTGAGCACAGCTCCTGCTCCAAACACTCAGCACTCAACACAGCTCCTGCTCGAAACACTCAGCACTCAATGCAGATCCTGCTCCAAACACTCAGCACTCAACGCAGATCCTGCTCCAAACACTCAGCACTCAACGCAGATCCTGCTCCAAACAGTCCGCACTGAACACAGCTCCTGCTCCAAATACTCGGAACTGAACACAGCCCCTGCTCCAAACACTCGGAACTGAACACAGCTCCTGCTCCAAACATTCATCACTGAACACAGCTCCAGCTCCAAACACTCAGCATTGAACACAGCTCCTGCTCCAAACACTCTGCACTGAACACAGCTCCTGCTCCAAACACTCAGCACTGAACACAGATCCTGCTCCAAACACTCACCACTCAACGCAGCTCCTGCTCCAAACACACACCACTCAACACAGCTCCTGTTCCAAACATTCAGCACTGAACACAGCCTCTGCTCCAAACACTTAGCACTCAACACAGCTCCTGCTCCAAACACACAAAACTGAATACAACTCCTGCTCCAAACACTATACACTGAACACCTCTCCGGCTCCAAACACTCAGCACTCAACACAGGTCCTGCTCCAAACACTCAGCACTGAACAGAGCACCTGCTCCAAACACTCTACACTGACAAAAGCTCCTGCTCCAAACACTCAGCACTGAAAACAGATCCTGCTCCAAACACTCAGCACTGAACACGGCTCCTACTCCAAACACTCAGCACTGAACACAGCTCCTGCTCCAAACACTCAGCACTGAACACAGCTCCTGCTCCAAACACTCAGCACTGAACACAGCCCCTGCACCAAACACTCAGCACTCAACACAGCTCCTGCTCCAAACACTCAGCACTGAACACTGCTCCTGCTCCAAAGTATTAGCATTCAACACAGCTCCTGCTCCAAACACTTAGCACTGAAAACAGCTACTGCTCCAGTCAGCAGTGAGCACAGCTCCTGCTCCAAACACTCAGCACTGAACACAGCTCCTGCTCCAAACACTCAGCACTCAACGCAGATCCTGCTCCAAACACTCAGCACTCAACGCAGATCCTGCTCCAAACAGTCCGCACTGAACACTGCTCCTGCTCCAGACACTCAGCACTGAACACAGCCCCTGCTCCAAATACTCGGAACTGAACACAGCCCCTGCTCCAAACACTCGGAACGGAACACAGCTCCTGCTCCAAACATTCATCACTGAACACAGCTCCTGCTCCAAACACTCAGCATTGAACACAGCTCCTGCTCCAAACACTCTGCACTGAACACAGCTCCTGCTCCAAACACTCTGAACTGAACACAGCTCCTGCTCCAAACATTCATCAATGAACACAGCTCCTGCTCCAAACACTCAGCATTGAACACAGCTCCTGCTCCAAACACTCAGCACTGAACAGAGCACCTGCTCCAAACACTCAGCACTGAAAAAAGCTGCTGCTCCAAACACTCAGCACTGAACACAGCTCCCGCTCCAAACACTCAGCACTGAACACAGCTCCTGCTCAAAACACTCGGAACTGAACACAGCTCCTGCTCAAAACACTCGGAACTGAACACAGCTCCTGCTCCAAACACTCAGCACTCAACACAGCTCCTGCTCGAAACACTCAGCACTCAATGCAGATCCTGCTCCAAACACTCAGCACTGAACACAGGCCCTGCTCCAAATACTCGGAACTGAACACAGCCCCTGCTCCAAACACTCGGAACTGAACACAGCTCCTGCTCCAAACACTCAGCATTGAACACAGCTCCTGCTCCAAACACTCAGCACTCAACACAGCTCCTGGTCCAAACACTCAGCACTCAACACAGCTCCTGCTCCAAACACTCAGCACTCAACACAGCTCCTGCTCCAAACACTCAGCACTCAACACAGCTCCTGCTCCAAACACTCAGCACTGAACACAGCTCCTGCTCCAAACACTCAGCAATGAGCACAGCTCCTGCTCCAAACATTCAGCACTCAACACAGCTCCTGCTCCAAACACTCAGCACTCAACACAGCTCCTGCTCCAAACACTCAGCACTCAACACAGCTGCTGCTCCAAACACTCAGCACTCAACACAGTTGCGGCTCCAAACACTCAGCACTCAACACAGCTCCTGCTCCAAACACTCAGCACTCAACACCTCTCCGGCTCCAAACACTCAGCACTCAACACAGATCCTGCTCCAAACACTCAGCACTGAACACAGCTCCCGCTCCAAACACTCAGCACTGAACACAGCTCCTGCTCAAAACACTCGGAACTGAACACAGCTCCTGCTCAAAACACTCGGAACTGAACACAGACCCTGCTCCAAACACTCGGATCTGACCACAGCTCCTGCTCCAAACACTCTGCACTGAGCACAGCTCCTGCTCCAAACACTCAGCAGTGAACACAGCTCCTGCTCCAAACACTCAGCACTGAGCACAGCTCCTGCTCCAAACACTCAGCACTCAACACAGCTCCTGCTCCAAACACTCAGCACTGAGCACAGCTCCTGCTCCAAAGACTTAGCACTCAACACAGCTCCCGCTCCAAACACTCAGCACTGAAAATAGCTCCTGCTCCAAACAGTCAGCAGTGAGCACAGCTCCTGCTCCAAACACTCAGCACTGAACACAGATCCTGCTCCAAAAACTCAGCACTCAATACAGCCCCTGCTCCAAACACTCAGCACTGAACACAGATCCTGCTCCAAACACTCAGCACTCAACACAGCTCCTGCTCGAAACACTCACCACTCAACACAGCTCCTGCTCCAAGCACTCACCACTCAACACAGCTCCTGTTCCAAACTTTCAGCACTGAACACAGCCTCTGCTCCAAACACTTAGCACTCAACACAGCTCCTGCTCCAAAAACTATAAACTGAACACCTCTCCGGCTCCAAACACCCAGCACTCAACACAGGTCCAGCTCCATACACTCAGCACTGAACAGAGCACCTGCTCCAAACACTCAGCACTGAAAAAAGCTCCTGCTCCAAACACTCAGCACTGAAAACAGATCCAGCTCCAAACACTCAGCACTGAAAACAGCTCCCGCTCCAAACACTCAGCACTGAACACAGCTCCTGCTCAAAACACTCGGAACTGAACACAGCTCCTGCTCAAAACACTCGGAACTGAACACAGCTCCTGCTCCAAAGACTTAGCACTCAACACAGCTCCTGCTCCAAACACTTAGCACTGAAAACAGCTCCTGCTCCAAACAGTCAGCAGTGAGCACAGCTCCTGCTCCAAACACTCAGCACTCAACACAGCTCCTGCTCCAAACACTCAGCACTCAACACAGCTCCTGCTCCAAACACTCAGCACTCAACACAGCTCCTGCTCCAAACACTCAGCACTCAACACAGCTCCTGCTCCACTCAGCACTCAACACAGATCCTGCTCCAAACACTCAGCACTGAACACAGCTCCTGCTCCAAACACTCAGCACTGAACACAGCCCCTGCACCAAACACTCAGCACTCAACACAGCTCCTGCTCCAAACACTGAGCACTGAACACTGCTCCTGCTCCAAAGTATTAGCATTCAACACAGCTCCTGCTCCAAACACTTAGCACTGAAAACAGCTACTGCTCCAGTCAGCAGTGAGCACAGCTCCTGCTCCAAACACTCAGCACTCAACACAGCTCCTGCTCCAAACACTCAGCACTCAACGCAGATCCTGCTCCAAACACTCAGCACTCAACGCAGATCCTGCTCCAAACAGTCCGCACTGAACACTGCTCCTGCTCCAGACACTCAGCACTGAACACAGCCCCTGCTCCAAATACTCGGAACTGAACACAGCCCCTGCTCCAAACACTCGGAACTGAACACAGCTCCTGCTCCAAACATTCATCACTGAACACAGCTCCTGCTCCAAACACTCAGCATTGAACACAGCTCCTGCTCCAAACACTCTGCACTGAACACAGCTCCTGCTCCAAACACTCTGAACTGAACACAGCTCCTGCTCCAAACATTCATCAATGAACACAGCTCCTGCTCCAAACACTCAGCATTGAACACAGCTCCTGCTCCAAACACTCAGCACTGAACAGAGCACCTGCTCCAAACACTCAGCACTGAAAAAAGCTCCTGCTCCAAACACTCAGCACTGAACACAGCTCCCGCTCCAAACACTCAGCACTGAACACAGCTCCTGCTCAAAACACTCGGAACTGAACACAGCTCCTGCTCCAAACACTCAGCACTCAACACAGCTCCTGCTCGAAACACTCAGCACTCAATGCAGATCCTGCTCCAAACACTCAGCACTGAACACAGCCCCTGCTCCAAATACTCGGAACTGAACACAGCCCCTGCTCCAAACACTCGGATCTGAACACAGCTCCTGCTCCAAACACTCAGCATTGAACACAGCTCCTGCTCCAAACACTCAGCACTCAACACAGCTCCTGGTCCAAACACTCAGCACTCAACACAGCTCCTGCTCCAAACACTCAGCACTCAACACAGCTCCTGCTCCAAACACTCAGCACTCAACACAGCTCCTGCTCCAAAAACTCAACACTCACAGCTCCTGCTCCAAACACTCAGCACTCAACACAGCTCCTGCTCCAAACACTCAGCACTCAACACAGCTCCTGCTCCAAACACTCAGCACTCAACACAGCTCCTGCTCCAAACACTCAGCACTCAACACAGCTCCTGCTCCAAACACTCAGCACTCAACACAGCTCCTGCTCCAAACACTCAGCACTGAATACAGATCCTGCTCCACACAGCACTCAACACAGCTCCTGCTCCAAACACTCAGCACTCAACATAGCTCCTGCTCCAAACACTCAGCACTCAACACATCTCCTGCTCCAAACACTCAGCACTGAACACAGCTCCTGCTCCAAACACTCAGCAATGAGCACAGCTCCTGCTCCAAACATTCAGCACTCAACACAGCTCCTGCTCCAAACACTCAGCACTCAACACAGCTCCTGCTCCAAACACTCAGCACTCAACACAGCTGCTGCTCCAAACACTCAGCACTCAACACAGTTGCGGCTCCAAACACTCAGCACTCAACACAGCTCCTGCTCCAAACACTCAGCACTCAACACCTCTCCGGCTCCAAACACTCAGCACTCAACACAGATCCTGCTCCAAACACTCAGCACTGAACACAGCTCCCGCTCCATACACTCAGCACTGAACACAGCTCCTGCTCAAAACACTCGGAACTGAACACAGCTCCTGCTCAAAACACTCGGAACTGAACACAGACCCTGCTCCAAACACTCGGATCTGACCACAGCTCCTGCTCCAAACACTCTGCACTGAGCACAGCTCCTGCTCCAAACACTCAGCAGTGAACACAGCTCCTGCTCCAAACACTCAGCACTCAACACAGCTCCTGCTCCGAACTCTCAGCACTCAACACAGCTCCTGCTCCAAATACTCAGCACTCAACACAGCTCCTGTTCCAAACATTCAGCACTGAACACAGCTCCTGCTCCAAAGACTTAGCACTCAACACAGCTCCCGCTCCAAACACTCAGCACTGAAAATAGCTCCTGCTCCAAACAGTCAGCAGTGAGCACAGCTCCTGCTCCAAACACTCAGCACTGAACACAGATCCTGCTCCAAAAACTCAGCACTCAATACAGCCCCTGCTCCAAACACTCAGCACTGAACACAGATCCTGCTCCAAACACTCAGCACTCAACACAGCTCCTGCTCGAAACACTCACCACTCAACACAGCTCCTGCTCCAAGCACTCACCACTCAACACAGCTCCTGTTCCAAACTTTCAGCACTGAACACAGCCTCTGCTCCAAACACTTAGCACTCAACACAGCTCCTGCTCCAAAAACTATAAACTGAACACCTCTCCGGCTCCAAACACCCAGCACTCAACACAGGTCCAGCTCCATACACTCAGCACTGAACAGAGCACCTGCTCCAAACACTCAGCACTGAAAAAAGCTCCTGCTCCAAACACTCAGCACTGAAAACAGATCCAGCTCCAAACACTCAGCACTGAAAACAGCTCCCGCTCCAAACACTCAGCACTGAACACAGCTCCTGCTCAAAACACTCGGAACTGAACACAGCTCCTGCTCCAAAGACTTAGCACTCAACACAGCTCCTGCTCCAAACACTTAGCACTGAAAACAGCTCCTGCTCCAAACAGTCAGCAGTGAGCACAGCTCCTGCTCCAAACACTCAGCACTCAACACAGCTCCTGCTCCAAACACTCAGCACTGAACACAGCTCCTGCTCCACTCAGCACTCAACACAGATCCTGCTCCAAACACTCAGCACTGAACACAGACCCTGCTCCAAACACTCAGCACTGAACACAGCTCCTGCTCCAAAAACTCAGCACTCAATACAGCCCCTGCTCCAAACACTCAGCACTGAACACAGATCCTGCTCCAAACACTCAGCACTCAACACAGCTCCTGCTCGAAACAATCAGCACTGAGCACAGCTCCTGCTCCAAACAGTCAGCACTGAACACAGCTCCTGCACCAAACAGTCAGCAATGAACACAGCTCCTGCTCCAAACACACAGCACTCAACACAGCTCCTGCTCCAAAAACTCAACACTCAACACATCTCCTGCTCCAAACACTCAGCACTGAATACAGATCCTGCTCGAAACACAGTGCACAGAACAGAGCTCCTGCTCCACACAGCACTCAACACAGCTCCTGCTCCAAACACACAGCACTGAATACAGATCCTGCTCCAAACACAGAGCACAGAACAGAGCTCCTGCTCCACACAGCACTCAACACAGCTCCTGCTCCAAACACTCAGCACTCAACACAGCTCCTGCTCCAAACACTCAGCACTCAACACAGCTCCTGCTCCAAACACTCAGCACTCAACACAGCTCCTGCTCCAAACACTCAGCAATGAGCAAAGCTCCTGCTCCAAACACTCACCACTCAACACAGCTCCTGTTTCAAACATTCAGCACTGAACACAGCCTCTGCGCCAAACACTGAGCACTCAACACAGCTCCTGCTCCAAACACTATACACTGAACACCTCTCCAGTTCCAAACACTCAGCACTCAACACAGATCCTGCTCCAAACACTCAGCACTGAACAGAGCACCTGCTCCAAACACTCAGCACTGAAAAAAGCTCCTGCTCCAAACACTCAGCACTGAAAACAGATCCTGCTCCAAACACTCAGCACTGAACACAGCTCCCGCTCCAAACACTCAGCACTGAACACAGCTCCTGCTCAAAACACTCGGAACTGAATACAGCTCCTGCTCAAAACACTCGGAACTGAACACAGCCTCTGCGCCAAACACTGAGCACTCAACACAGCTCCTGCTCCAAACACTATACACTGAATACCTCTCCTGCTCCAAACACTCAGCACTGAACACAGATCCTGCTCCAAAAACTCAGCACTCAATACAGCCCCTGCTCCAAACACTCAGCACTGAACACAGATCCTGCTCCAAACACTCAGCACTCAACACAGCTCCTGCTCGAAACAATCAGCACTGAGCACAGCTCCTGCTCCAAACAGTGAGCACTGAACACAGCTCCTGCTCCAAACACTGAGCACTCAACATAGCTCCTGCTCCAAACACTATACACTGAACACCTCTCCGGCTCCAAACACTCAGCACTCAACACAGATCCTGCTCCAAACACTCAGCACTGAACAGAGCACCTGCTCCAAACACTCAGCACTGAAAAAAGCTCCTGCTCCAAACACTCAGCACTGAAAACAGATCCTGCTCCAAACACTCAGCACTGAAAACAGATCCTGCTCCAAACACTCAGCACTGAACACAGCTCCTGCTCCAAACACTCCGCACTGAACACAGCCTCTGCGCCAAACACTGAGCACTCAACACAGCTCCTGCTCCAAACACTATACACTGAACACCTCTCCGGCTCCAAACACTCAGCACTCAACACAGATCCTGCTCCAAACACTCAGCACTGAACAGAGCACCTGCTCCAAACACTCAGCACTGAAAAAAGCTCCTGCTCCAAACACACAGCACTGAAAACAGATCCTGCTCCAAACACTCAGCACTGAGCACAGCTCCTGCTCCAAACACTCAGCAGTGAACACAGCTCCTGCTCCAAACACTCAGCAGTGAACACAGCTCCTGTTCCAAACATTCAGCACTGAACACAGCTCCTGCTCCAAAGACTTAGCACTCAACACAGCTCCTGCTCCAAACACTCAGCACTCAACACAGCTCCTGCTCGAAACAATCAGCACTGAGCACAGCTCCTGCTCCAAACAGTGAGCACTGAACACAGCTCGTGCTCCAAACACTCACCACTCAACACAGCACCTGCTCCAAACATTCAGCACTGAACACAGCCACTGCTCCAAACACTAAGCACTCAACACAGCTCCTGCTCCAAACACTCAGCACTGAACAGAGCACCTGCTCCAAACACTCAGCACTGAAAAAAGCTCCTGCTCCAAACACACAGCACTGAAAACAGATCCTGCTCCAAACACTCAGCACTGAACACAGCTCCCGCTCCAAACACTCAGCACTGAACACAGCTCCTGCTCAAAACACTCGGAATTGAACACAGCTCCTGCTCCAAACACTCTGCACTGAGCACAGCTCCTGCTCCAAACACTCAGCAGTGAACGCAGCTCCTGCTCCAAACACTCAGCAGTGAACACAGCTCCTGTTCCAAACATTCAGCACTGAACACAGCTCCTGCTCCAAAGACTTAGCACTCAACACAGCTCCTGCTCCAAACACTCAGCACTGAAAACAGCTCCTGCTCCAAACAGTCAGCAGTGAGCACAGCTCCTGCTCCAAACACTCAGCACTGAACACAGATCCTGCTCCAAACACTCAGCACTCAACACAGCTCCTGTTCGAAACAATCAGCACTGAGCACAGCTCCTGCTCCAAACAGTGAGCACTGAACACAGCTCGTGCTCCAAACACTCACCACTCAACACAGCACCTGCTCCAAACACTCACCAGTCAACACAGCTCCTGTTCCAAGCACTCAGCACTCAACACAGCTCCTGTTCCAAACATTCAGCACTGAACACAGCCACTGCTCCAAACACTCAGCACTCAACACAGCTGCTGCTCCAAACACTCACCACTCAACACAGCTCCTGTTCCAAACATTCAGCACTGAACACAGCCTCTGCGCCAAACACTGAGCACTCAACACAGCTCCTGCTCCAAACACTATACACTGAACACCTCTCCGGCTCCAAACACTCAGCACTCAACACAGATCCTGCTCCAAACACTCAGCACTGAACAGAGCACCTGCTCCAAACACTCAGCACTGAAAAAAGCTCCTGCTCCAAACACTCAGCACTCAACACAGATCCTGCTCCAAACACTCAGCACTCAACACAGATCCTGCTCCAAACACTCAGCACTGAACAGAGCACCTGCTCCAAACACTCAGCACTGCAAAAAGCTCCTGCTCCAAACACTCAGCACTGAACACAGATCCTGCTCCAAACACTCAGCACTGAACACAGCTCCCGCTCGAAACACTCAGCACTGCACACAGCTCCTGCTCAAAACACTCGGAACTGAACACAGCTCCTGCTCAAAACACTCGGAACTGAACACAGCCCCTGCTCCAAACACTCGGAACTGAACACAGCTCCTGCTCCAAACACTCTGCAATGAGCACATCTCCTGCTCCAAACACTCAGCAGTGAACACAGCTCCTGCTCCAAACACTCAGCAGTGAACACAGTTCCTGTTCCAAACATTCAGCACTGAACACAGCTCCTGCTCCAAAGACTTAGCACTCAACACAGCTCCTGCTCCAAACACTCAGCACTGAAAACAGCTCCTGCTCCAAACACTCAGCACTGAACACAGCTCCTGCTCCAAACACTCAGCACTGAACACAGATCCTGCTCCAAAAACCCAGCACTCAATACAGCCCCAGCTCCAAGCACTCAGCACTGAACACAGATCCTGCTCCAAACACTCACACTCAACACAGCACCTGCTCGAAACAATCAGCACTGAGCACAGCTCCTGCTCCAAACAGTGAGCACTGAACACAGCTCGTGCTCCAAACACTCACCACTCAACACAGCACCTGCTCCAAACACTCACCAGTCAACACAGCTCCTGCTCCAAGCACTCAGCACTCAACACAGCTCCTGTTCCAAACATTCAGCACTGAACACAGCCTCTGCTCCAAAAACTATACACTGAACACCTCTCCGGCTCCAAACACTCAGCACTCAACACAGGTCCTGCTCCAAACACTCAGCACTGAACACAGCTCCTGCTCCAGACACTCAGAACTGAACACAGCCCCTGCTCCAAACACTCAGCACTGAACACAGCTCCTGCTCCAAACACTCAGCACTGAACACAGCTCCTGCTCCAAACACTCAGCATTGAACACAGCTCCTGCTCCAAACACTCAGCACTCAATACAGATCCTGCTCCAAACACACAGCACTGAACACATCTCCTGCGCCACACAGCACTCAACACAGCTCCTGCTCCAAACACTCCGCACTGAAAACAGATCCTGCTCCAAACACTCAGCACTGAACACAGCTCCCGCTCCGAACACTCAGCACTGAACACAGCTCCTGCTCCAAACACTCAGCACTGAACACATCTCCTGCTCCAAACACTCAGCACTGAACACAGCTCCTGATCCAAACACTCAGCACTGAACACAGCTCCTGATCCAAACACTCAGCACTGAACACAGCTCCTGATCCAAACACTCAGCACTGAACACAGCTCCTGATCCAAACACTCAGAACTCAACAGAGCTCCTGCTCCAAACACTCAGCTCTCAACACACTCCAGCTCCCAACACTCAGCACTCAACACAGCTCCTGCTCCAAACACTCAGCACTGGGCACAGGTCCTGCTCCTAACAGTCAGCACTGAACACAGCTCCTGCTCCAGACACTCAGAACTGAAGACAGCCCCTGCTCCAAACACTCGGAACGGAACACAGCCCCTGCTCCCAACAATCGGAACAGAACACAGCTCCTACTCCAAACACACAACACTGAACACAGCTCCTGCTCCAAACACTCAGCATTGAACACAGCTCCTGCTCCAAACACTCAGCACTCAACACAGCTCCTGCTCCAAACACGCAGCACTGAATACAGATCCTGCTCCAAACACACAGCACTGAACACATCTCCTGCGCCACACAGCACTCAACACAGCTCCTGCTTCAAACAATCAGCGCTGAGCACAGCTCCAGCTCCAAACACTCAGCACTCAACACAGCTCCTGCTCCAAACACTCAGCACTCAACACAGCTGCTGCTCCAAACACTCACCACTCAACACAGATCCTGCTCCAAATACTCAGCACTCAACACAGCTCCTGTTCCAAACATTCAGCACTGAACACAGCTCCTGCTCCAAAGACTTAGCACTCAACACAGCTTCTGCTCCAAACACTCAGCACTGAACACAGCTCCTGCTCCAAACACTCAGCACTGAACACAGCTCCTGCTCCAAACACTCAGCACTGAACACAGCTCCTGTTCCAAACATTCAGCACTGAACACAGCTCCTGCTCCAAAGACTTAGCACTGAAAACGTCTCCTGATCCAAACAGTCAGCATTGAGCACAGCTCCTGCTCCAAACACTCAGCACTGAACACAGCTCCTGCTCCAAACACTCAGCACTGAACACAGCTCCTGCTCCAAACACTCGGCACTCAACACAGCTCCTGCTCCAAACACTCAGCACTCAACACAGCTCCTGCTCCAAACACTCAGCACTCAACACAGCTCCTGCTCCAAACACTCAGCACTCAACACAGCTCCTGCTCCAAACACTCAGCACTCAACACAGCTCCTGCTCCAAACACTCAGCACTCAACACAGCTCCTGCTCCAAACACTCAGCACTCAACACAGCTCCTGCTCCAAACACTCAGCACTCAACACAGCTCCTGCTCCAAACACTCAGCACTCAACACAGCTCCTGCTCCAAACACTCAGCACTCAACACAGCTCCTGCTCCAAACACTCAGCACTCAACACAGCTCCTGCTCCAAACACTCAGCACTCAACACAGCTCCTGCTCCAAACACTCAGCACTCAACACAGCTCCTGCTCCAAACACTCAGCACTCAACACAGCTCCTGCTCCAAACACTCAGCACTCAACACAGCTCCTGCTCCAAACACTCACCACTCAACACAGCCCCTGCTCCAAACCCTCAGAACTGAGCACAGCTCCTGCTCCAAATATTCATCACTGAACACAGCTCCTGCTCCAAACAATCTGCACTGAACACAGCTCCTGCTCCAAACACTCGGAACTGAACACAGCTCCTGCTCCAAACACTCAGCACTGAACACAGCTCCTGCTCTAAACACTCAGCACTGAACACAGCTCCTGCTCCAAACACTCAGCACTGAACACAGCTCCTGCTCCAAACACTCAGTACTGAAAAGAGCTCCTGCTCCAAACACTCAGTACTGAAAAGAGCTCCTGCTCCAAACACTCAGTACTGAAAAGAGCTCCTGCTCCAAACACTCAGCACTCAACACAGCTCCTGCTCCAAACAGTTAGCACTCAACACAGATCCTGCTCCAAACATTCAGCATTCAACACAGCTCCTGATCCAAACACTCAGAACTCAACACAGCTCCTGCTCGAAACACTCAGCTCTCAATGCAGATCCTGCTCCAAACACTCAGCACTCAACACACACCAGCTCCCAACACTCAGCACTCAACACAGCTCCTGCTCCAAACACTCAGCACTGGGCACAGGTCCTGCTCCAAACAGTCAGCACTGAACACAGCTCCTGCTCCAGACACTCAGAACAGAACACAGCCCCTGCTCCAAACACTCGGAACTTAACACAGCCCCTGCTCCCAACACTCGGAACTGAACACAGCTCCTACTCCAAACACACAATACTGAACACAGCTCCTGCTCCAAACACTCAGCATTGAACACAGCTCCTGCACCAAACACTCAGCTCTCAACACAGCCCCTGCTCCAAACACGCAGCACTGAGTACAGATCCTGCTCCAAACACACAGCACTGAACACATCTCCTGCGCCACACAGCACTCAACACAGCTCCTGCTTCAAACAATCAGCGCTGAGCACAGCTCCTGCTCCAAACACTCAGCACTCAACACAGCTCCTGCTCCAAACACTCAGCAATGAACACAGCTCCTGCTCCAAACACGCAGCACTCAACACAGCTCCTGCTCCAAAAACTCAGCACTCAACACAGCTCCTGCTCCAAAAACTCTGCACTCAACACAGCTGCTGCTCCAAACACTCACCACTCAACACAGATCCTGCTCCAAATACTCAGCACTCAACACAGCTCCTGTTCCAAACATTCAGCACTGAACACAGCTCCTGCTCCAAAGACTTAGCACTCAACACAGCTTCTGCTCCAAACACTCAGCACTGAACACAGCTCCTGCTCCAAAAAGACAGCATTGAGCACAGCTCCTGCTCCAAACACTCAGCACTGAACACAGCTCCTGCTCCAAAGACTTAGCACTGAAAACGTCTCCTGCTCCAAACACTCAGCACTCAACACAGCTCCTGCTCCAAACACTCAGCACTCAACACAGCTCCTGCTCCAAACACTCAGCACTCAACACAGCTCCTGCTCCAAACACTCAGCACTCAACACAGCTCCTGCTCCAAACACTCACCACTCAACACAGCTCCTGCTCCAAACATTCACCACTCAACACAGCCCCTGTTCCAAACCCTCGGAACTGAAAAGAGCTCCTGCTCCAAACACTCAGCACTCAACACAGCTCCTGCTCCAAACAGTCAGCACTCAACACAGATCCTGCTCCAAACATTCAGCATTCAACACAGCTCCTGCTCCAAACACTCAGCACTCAACACAGCTCCTGCCCCAAACACGCAGCACTCAACACAGCTCCTGCTCCAAACACTCTGCACTCAACACAGCTGCTGCTCCAAACACTCACCACTCAACACAGATCCTGCTCCAAATACTCAGCACTCAACACAGCTCCTGTTCCAAACATTCAGCACTGAACACAGCTCCTGCTCCAAAGACTTAGCACTCAACACAGCTTCTGCTCCAAACACTCAGCATTGAACACAGCTCCTGCTCCAAATAGTCAGCATTGAGCACAGCTCCTGCTCCAAACACTCAGCACTGAACACAGCTCCTGCTCCAAACACTCAGCACTGAACACAGCTCCTGCTCCAAACACTCAGCACTCAACACAGCTCCTGCTCCAAACACTCAGCACTGAACACAGCTCCTGCTCCAAACACTCAGCACTCAACACAGCTCCTGCTCCAAACACTCAGCACTCAACACAGCTCCTGCTCCAAACACTCAGCACTCAACACAGCTCCTGCTCCAAACACTCACCACTCAACACAGCTCCTGCTCCAAACACTCACCACTCAACACAGCTCCTGCTCCAAACATTCACCACTCAACACAGCCCCTGTTCCAAATACTCAGCACTCAACACAGCTCCTGTTCCAAACATTCAGCAATGAAAACAGCTCCTGCTCCAAACAGTCAGCAGTGAGCACAGCTCCTGCTCCAAACACTCAGCACTGAACACAGCTCCTGCTCCAAACACTCAGCACTGAACACAGATCCTGTTCCAAACACTCAGCACTGAACACAGACGTGTTCCAAACACTCAGCAATGAACACAGCTCCTGCTCCAAAAACTCAGCACTCAATACAGCCCCTGCTCCAAACACTCAGCACTGAACACAGCTCCTGCTCCAAACACTCAGCATTGAACACAGATCCTGCTCCAAACACACATTACTGAACACATCTCCTGCGCCACACAGCACTCAACACAGCTCCTGCTCCAAACACTCAGCACTGAAAACAGATCCTGCTCCAAACACTCAGCACTGAACACAGCTCCCGCTCCGAACACTCAGCACTGAACACAGCTCCTGCTCCAGACACTCAGCACTGAACACAGCTCCTGCTCCAAACACTCAGCACTGAACACAGCTCCTGATCCAAACACTCAGAACTCAACACAGCCCCTGCTCGAAACACTCAGCACTCAATGCAGATCCTGCTCCAAACACTCAGCACTCAACACACTCCAGCTCCCAACACTCAGCACTCAACACAGCTCCTGCTCCAAACACTCAGCACTGGGCACAGGTCCTGCTCCAGACACTTAGAACTGAACACAGCCCCTGCTCGAAACACTCGGAACTGAACACAGCCCCTGCTCCCAACACTCGGAACTGAACACAGCTCCTGCTCCAAACACACAACACTGAACACAGCTCCTGCTCCAAACACTCAGCACTCAACACAGCTCCTGCTCCAAACACGCAGCACTGAATACAGATCCTGCTCCAAACACACAGCACTGAACACATCTCCTGCGCCACACAGCACTCAACACAGCTCCTGCTTCAAACAATCAGCGCTGAGCACAGCTCCTGCTCCAAACACTCAGCACTCAACACAGCTCCTGTTCCAAACACTCAGCAATGAACACAGCTCCTGCTCCAAAAACTCAGCACTGAACACGGCTCCTGCTCCAAACAATCAGCACTGAACACAGCTCCGGCTCCAAACACTCAGCAATGAGCACAGCTCCTGCTCCAAACACTCAGCACTCAACACAGCTCCAGCTCCAAACATTCAGCACTCAACACTGCTCCTGCTCCAAACACTCACCACTCAACACAGCTCCTGCTCCAAACACTCACCACTCAACACAGCTCCTGCTCCAAACACTCAGCACTCAACACAGCTCCTGTTCCAAACATTCAGCACTGAACACAGCTCCTGCTCCAAAGACTTAGCACTCAACACAGCTTCTGCTCCAAACACTCAGCACTGAACACAGCTCCTGTTCCAAACATTCAGCACTGAACACAGCTCTTGCTCCAAAGACTTAGCACTGAAAACGTCTCCTGCTCCAAACAGTCAGCATTGAGCACAGCTCCTGCTCTAAACACTCAGCACTCAACATAGCTCCTGCTCCAAACACTCAGCACTCAACACAGCTCCTGCTCCAAACACTCAGCACTCAACACAGCTCCTGCTCCAAACACTCAGCACTCAACACAGCTCCTGCTCCAAACACTCAGCACTCAACACAGCTCCTGCTCCAAACACTCAGCACTCAACACAGCTCCTGCTCCAAACACTCAGCACTCAACACAGCTCCTGCTCCAAACACTCAGCACTCAACACAGCTCCTGCTCCAAACACTCACCACTCAACACAGCACCTGCTCCAAACATTCACCACTCAACACAGCTCCTGCTCCAAATATTCATAACTGAACACAGCACCTGCTCCAAACAATCTGCACTGAACACAGCTCCTGCTCCAAACACTCGGAACTGAACACAGCTCCTGCTCCAAACACTCGGAACTGAACACAGCTCCTGCTCCAAACACTCAGCACTGAACACAGCTCCTGCTCCAAACACTCAGCACTGAACACAGCTCCTGCTCCAAACACTCAGCACTGAACACAGCTCCTGCTCCAAACACTCAGCACTGAACACAGCTCCTGCTCCAAACACTCAGTACTGAAATGAGCTCCTGCTCCAAACACTCAGCACTCAACACAGCTCCTGCTCCAAACAGTCAGCACTCAACACAGATCCTGCTCCAAACATTCAGCATTCAACACAGCTCCTGATCCAAACACTCAGAACTCAACACAGCTCCTGCTCGAAACACTCAGCTCTCAATGCAGATCCTGCTCCAAACACTCAGCACTCAACACACTCCAGCTCCCAACACTCAGCACTGGGCACAGGTCCTGCTCCAAACAGTCAGCACTGAACACAGCTCCTGCTCCAGACACTCAGAACTGAACACAGCCCCTGCTCCAAACACTCGGAACTTAACACAGCCCCTGCTCCCAACACTCGGAACTGAACACAGCTCCTACTCCAAACACACAACACTGAACACAGCTCCTGCTCCAAACACTCAGCATTGAACACAGCTCCTGCTCCAAACACTCAGCACTCAACACAGCCCCTGCTCCAAACACGCAGCACTGAGTACAGATCCTGCTCCAAACACACAGCACTGAACACATCTCCTGCGCCACACAGCACTCAACACAGCTCCTGCTTCAAACAATCAGTGCTGAGCACAGCTCCTGCTCCAAACACTCAGCACTCAACACAGCTCCTGCTCCAAACACTCAGCAATGAACACAGCTCCTGCTCCAAAAACTCAGCACTGAACACGGCTCCTGCTCCAAACAATCAGCAATGAGCACAGCTCCTGCTCCAAACACTCAGCACTCAACACAGCTCCAGCTCCAAACATTCAGCACTCAACACTGCTCCTGCTCCAAACACGCAGCACTCAACACAGCTCCTGCTCCAAAAACTCAGCACTCAACACAGCTCCTGCTCCAAACACTCTGCACTCAACACAGCTGCTGCTCCAAACACTCACCACTCAACACAGATCCTGCTCCAAATACTCAGCACTCAACACAGCTCCTGTTCCAAACATTCAGCACTGAACACAGCTCCTGCTCCAAAGACTTAGCAATCAACACAGCTTCTGCTCCAAACACTCAGCACTGAACACAGCTCCTGCTCCAAACAGTCAGCATTGAGCACAGCTCCTGCTCCAAACACTCAGCACTGAACACAGCTCCTGCTCCAAAGACTTAGCACTGAAAACGTCTCCTGCTCCAAACACTCAGCACTCAACACAGCTCCTGCTCCAAACACTCAGCACTCAACACAGCTCCTGCTCCAAACACTCAGCACTCAACACAGCTCCTGCTCCAAACACTCAGCACTCAACACAGCTCCTGCTCCAAACACTCAGCACTCAACACAGCTCCTGCTCCAAACACTCAGCACTCAACACAGCTCCTGCTCCAAACACTCAGCACTCAACACAGCTCCTGCTCCAAACACTCACCACTCAACACAGCTCCTGCTCCAAACACTCACCACTCAACACAGCTCCTGCTCCAAACATTCACCACTCAACACAGCCCCTGTTCCAAACCCTCGGAACTGAAAAGAGCTCCTGCTCCAACCACTCAGCACTCAACACAGATCCTGCTCCAAACATTCAGCACTCAACACAGCTCCTGCTCCAAACACTCAGCACTCAACACAGCTCCTGCTCCAAACACGCAGCACTCAACACAGCTCCTGCTCCAAAAACTCAGCACTCAACACAGCTCCTGCTCCAAACACTCTGCACTCAACACAGCTGCTGCTCCAAACACTCACCACTCAACACAGATCCTGCTCCAAATACTCAGCACTCAACACAGCTCCTGTTCCAAACATTCAGCACTGAACATAGCTCCTGCTCCAAAGACTTAGCACTCAACACAGCTTCTGCTCCAAACACTCAGCACTGAACACAGCTCCTGCTCCAAACAGTCAGCAGTGAGCACAGCTCCTGCTCCAAACACTCAGCACTGAACACAGCTCCTGCTCCGAACACTCAGCACTCAACACAGCTCCTGCTCCAAACACTCAGCACTCAACACAGCTCCTGCTCCAAACACTCAGCACTCAACACAGCTCCTGCTCCAAACACTCAGCACTCAACACAGCTCCTGCTCCAAACACTCAGCACTCAACACAGCTCCTGCTCCAAACACTCAGCACTCAACACAGCTCCTGCTCCAAACACTCAGCACTCAACACAGCTCCTGCTCCAAACACTCATCACTCAACACAGCTCCTGCTCCAAACACTCACCACTCAACACAGCACCTGCTCCAAACCCTCAGAACTGAGCACAGCTCCTGCTCCAAATATTCATCACTGAACACAGCTCCTGCTCCAAACACTCGGAACTGAACACAGCTCCTGCTCCAAACACTCAGCACTGAACACAGCTCCTGCTCCAAACACTCAGCACTGAACACAGCTCCTGCTCCAAACACTCAGCACTGAACACAGCTCCTGCTCCAAACACTCAGCACTGAACACAGCTCCTGCTCCAAACACTCAGCACTGAACACAGCTCCTGCTCCAAACACTCAGCACTGAACACAGCTCCTGCTCCAAACACTCAGCACTGAACACAGCTCCTGCTCCAAACACTCAGCACTGAACACAGCTCCTGCTCCAAACACTCAGCCCTGAACACAGCCCCTGCTCCAAACACTCAGCACTGAACACAGCTCCTGCTCCAAACACTCAGCACTGAACACAGCTCCTGCTCCAAAAACTCAGCACTGAACACAGCTCCTGCTCCAAACACTCAGCACTGAACACAGCTCCTGCTCCAAACACTCAGCACTGAAAACAGCTCCTGCTCCAAACACTCAGCACTGAACACAGCTCCTGCTCCAAACACTCAGTACTGAAAAGAGCTCCTGCTCCAAACACTCAGCACTCAACACAGCTCCTGCTCCAAACATTCAGCATTCAACACAGCTCCTGATCCAAACACTCAGAACTCAACACAGCTCCTGCTCGAAACAATCAGCTCTCAATGCAGATCCTGCTCCAAACACTCAGCACTGGGCACAGGTCCTGCTCCAAACAGTCAGCACTGAACACAGCTCCTGCTCCAGACACTCAGAACTGAACACAGCCCCTGCTCCAAACACTCGGAACTTAACACAGCCCCTGCTCCCAACACTCGGAACTGAACACAGCTCCTACTCCAAACACACAACACTGAACACAGCTCCTGCTCCAAACACTCAGCATTGAACACAGCTCCTGCTCCAAACACTCAGCACTGAGTACAGATCCTGCTCCAAACACACAGCACTGAACACATCTCCTGCGCCACACAGCACTCAACACAGCTCCTGCTTCAAACAATCAGCGCTGAGCACAGCTCCTGCTCCAAACACTCAGCACTCAACACAGCTCCTGCTCCAAACACTCAGCAATGAACACAGCTCCTGCTCCAAAAACTCAGCACTGAACACGGCTCCTGCTCCAAACAATCAGCAATGAGCACAGCTCCTGCTCCAAACACTCAGCACTCAACACAGCTCCTGCTCCAAACACGCAGCACTCAACACAGCTCCTGCTCCAAACACTCTGCACTCAACACAGCTCCTGCTCCAAACACTCTGCACTCAACACAGCTGCTGCTCCAAACACTCACCACTCAACACAGATCCTGCTCCAAATACTCAGCACTCAACACAGCTCCTGTTCCAAACATTCAGCACTGAACACAGCTCCTGCTCCAAAGACTTAGCACTCAACACAGCTTCTGCTCCAAACACTCAGCACTGAACACAGCTCCTGCTCCAAACAGTCAGCATTGAGCACAGCTCCTGCTCCAAACATTCAGCACTGAACACAGCTCCTGCTCCAAACACTCAGCACTGAACACAGCTCCTGCTCCAAACACTCAGCACTCAACACAGCTCCTGCTCCAAACACTCAGCACTCAACACAGCTCCTGCTCCAAACACTCAGCACTCAACACAGCTCCTGCTCCAAACACTCAGCACTCAACACAGCTCCTGCTCCAAACACTCACCACTCAACACAGCTCCTGCTCCAAACATTCACCACTCAACACAGCCCCTGTTCCAAACCCTCGGAACTGAAAAGAGCTCCTGCTCCAAACACTCAGCACTCAACACAGCTCCTGCTCCAAACAGTCAGCACTCAACACAGATCCTGCTCCAAACATTCAGCATTCAACACAGCTCCTGCTCCAAACACTCAGCACTCAACACAGCTCCTGCTGCAAACACTCAGCACTCAACTCAGCTCCTGCTCCAAACACTCAGCACTCAACACAGCTCCTGCTCCAAACACTCAGCACTCAACACAGCTCCTGCTCCAAATACTCAGCACTCAACACAGCTCCTGCTCCAAACATTCAGCACTCAACACAGCTCCTGCTCCAAAGACTCAGCAATGAAAACAGCTCCTGCTCCAAACAGTCAGCAGTGAGCACAGCTCCTGCTCCAAACACTCAGCACTGAACACAGCTCCTGCTCCAAACACTCAGCACTGAACACAGATCCTGTTCCAAACACTCAGCACTGAACACAGACATGTTCCAAACACTCAGCAATGAACACAGCTCCTGCTCCAAAAACTCAGCACTCAATACAGCCCCTGCTCCAAACACTCAGCACTGAACCCAGCTCCTGCTCAAAACACTCTGCACTGAACACAGCTCCTGCTCCAAACACTCAGCATTGAACACAGATCCTGCTCCAATCACACAGCACTGAACACATCTCCTGCGCCACACAGCACTCAACACAGCTCCTGCTCCAAACACTCAGCACTGAAAACAGATCCTGCTCCAAACACTCAGCACTGAACACAGCTCCCGCTCCGAACACTCAGCACTGAACACAGCTCCTGCTCCAGACACTCAGCACTGAACACAGCTCCTGCTCCAAACACTCAGCACTCAACACAGCTCCTGCTCCAAACACTCAGCACTGGGCACAGGTCCTGCTCCAGACACTCAGAACTGAACACAGCCCCTGCTCCAAACACTCGGAACTGAACACAGCCCCTGCTCCCAACACTCGGAACTGAACACAGCTCCTGCTCCAAACACACAACACTGAACACAGCTCCTGCTCCAAACACTCAGCACTCAACACAGCTCCTGCTCCAAACACGCAGCACTGAATACAGATCCTGCTCCAAACACACAGCACTGAACACATCTCCTGCGCCACACAGCACTCAACACAGCTCCTGCTTCAAACAATCAGCGCTGAGCACAGCTCCTGCTCCAAACACTCAGCACTCAACACAGCTCCTGCTCCAAACACTCAGCAATGAACACAGCTCCTGCTCCAAAAACTCAGCACTGAACACGGCTCCTGCTCCAAACAATCAGCACTGAACACAGCTCCTGCTCCAAACAATCAGCACTGAACACAGCTCCGGCTCCAAACACTCAGCAATGAGCACAGCTCCTGCTCCAAACACTCAGCACTCAACACAGCTCCAGCTCCAAACATTCAGCACTCAACACAGATCCTGCTCCAAATACTCAGCACTCAACACAGCTCCTGTTCCAAACATTCAGCACTGAACACAGCTCCTGCTCCAAAGACTTAGCACTCAACACAGCTTCTGCTCCAAACACTCAGCACTGAACACAGCTCCTGTTCCAAACATTCAGCACTGAACACAGCTCCTGCTCCAAAGACTTAGCACTGAAAACGTCTCCTGCTCCAAACAGTCAGCATTGAGCACAGCTCCTGCTCCAAACACTCAGCACTGAACACAGCTCCTGGTCTAAACACTCAGCACTCAACATAGCTCCTGCTCCAAACACTCAGCACTCAACACAGCTCCTGCTCCAAACACTCAGCACTCAACACAGCTCCTGCTCCAAACACTCAGCAATGAGCACAGCTCCTGCTCCAAACACTCAGCAATGAGCACAGCTCCTGCTCCAAACACTCAGCAATGAGCACAGCTCCTGCTCCAAACATTCAGCACTCAACACAGCTCCTGCTCCAAACATTCAGCACTCAACACAGCTCCTGCTCCAAACACTCAGCACTCAACACAGCTCCTGCTCCAAACAATCAGCACTCAACACAGCTGCTGCTCCAAACACTCAGCACTCAACACAGCTGCTGCTCCAAACACTCACCACTCAACACAGCTCCTGCTCCAAACACTCACCACTCAACACAGCCCCTGCTTCAAACACTCACCACTCAACACAGCTCCTGTTCCTAACATTTAGCACCGAACACAGCCTCTGCGCCAAACACTGAGCACTCAACACAGCTCCTGCTCCAAACACTATACACTGAACACCTCTCCGGCTCCAAACACTCAGCACTCAACACAGATCCTGCTCCAAACACTCAGCACTCAACACAGATCCTGCTCCAAACACTCAGCACTGAAAAAAGCTCCTGCTCCAAACACTCAGCACTGAAAACAGATCCTGCTCCAAACACTCAGCACTGAACACAGCTCCCGCTCCAAAAACTCAGCACTGAACACAGCTCCTGCTCAAAACACTCGGAACTGAACACAGCTCCTGCTCAAAACACTCGGAACTGAACACAGCCCCTGCTCCAAACACTCGGAACTGAACACAGCTCCTGCTCCAAACACTCTGCAATGAGCACAGCTCCTGCTCCAAACACTCAGCAGGAACACAGCTCCTGCTCCAAACACTCAGCAGTGAACACAGCTCCTGTTCCAAACATTGAGCACTGAACACAGCTCCTGCTCCAAAGACTTAGCACTCAACACAGCTCCTGCTCCAAACACTCAGCACTGAAAACAGCTCCTGCTCCAAACACTCAGCACTGAACACAGCTCCTGCTCCAAACACTCAGCACTGAACACAGATCCTGCTCCAAAAACCCAGCACTCAATACAGCCCCTGCTCCAAGCACTCAGCACTGAACACAGATCCTGCTCCAAACACTCAGCACTCAACACAGCTCCTGCTCGAAACAATCAGCACTGAGCACAGCTCCTGCTCCAAACAGTGAGCACTGAACACAGCTCGTGCTCCAAACACTCACCACTCAACACAGCACCTGCTCCAAACACTCACCAGTCAACACAGCTCCTGCTCCAAGCACTCAGCACTCAACACAGCTCCTGTTCCAAACATTCAGCACTGAACACAGACTCTGCTCCAAACACTTAGCACTCAACACATCTCCTGCTCCAAACACTCAACACTGAACACAGCTCCTGCTCCAAAAACTATACACTGAACACCTCTCCGGCTCCAAACACTCAGCACTCAACACAGGTCCTGCTCCAAACACTCAGCACTGAACAGAGCACGTGCTCCAAACACTCAGCACTGAAAAAAGCTCCTGCTCCAAACACTCAGCACCGAACACAGCTCCCGCTCCAAAAACTCAGCACTGAACACAGCTCCTGCTCGAAACACTCAGCACTCAATGCAGATCCTGCTCCAAACACTCAGCACTCAACACAGCTCCTGCTCCAAACACTCTGCACTCAACACAGCTGCTGCTCCAAACACTCTGCACTCAACACAGCTCCTGCTCCAGACACTCAGAACTGAACACAGCCCCTGCTCCCAACACTCGGAACTGAACACAGCTCCTGCTCCAAACACACAACACTGAACACAGCTCCTGCTCCAAACACTCTGCACTGAACACAGCTCCTGCTCCAAACACTCAGCATTGAACACAGCTCCTGCTCCAAACACTCAGCACTGAAAACAGATCCTGCTCCAAACACTCAGCACTCAACACAGCTCCTGCTCGAAACAATCAGCACTGAGCACAGCTCCTGCTCCAAACAGTGAGCACTGAACACAGCTCGTGCTCCAAACACTCACCACTCAACACAGCACCTGCTCCAAACACTCACCAGTCAACACAGCTCCTGTTCCAAGCACTCAGCACTCAACACAGCTCCTGTTCCAAACATTCAGCACTGAACACAGCCACTGCTCCAAACACTCAACACTGAACACAGCTCCTGCTCCAAAAACTATACACTGAACACCTCTCCTGCTCCAAACACTCAGCACTGAATACAGATCCTGCTCCAAACACACAGCACTGAACACAGCTCCTGCTCTAAACACTCAGCACTCAACACAGCTCCTGCTCCAAACACTCAGCACTCAACACAGCTCCTGCTCCAAACACTCAGCAATGCGCACAGCTCCTGCTCCAAACACTCAGCAATGAGCACAGCTCCTGCTCCAAACACTCAGCAATGAGCACAGCTCCTGCTCCAAACATTCAGCACTCAACACAGCTCCTGCTCCAAACACTCAGCACTCAACACAGCTCCTGCTCCAAACACTCAGCACTCAACACAGCTGCTGCTCCAAACACTCAGCACTCAACACAGCTGCTGCTCCAAACACTCACCACTCAACACAGCCCCTGCTTCAAACATTCAGCACTGAACACAGCCTCTGCGCCAAACACTGAGCACTCAACACAGCTCCTGCTCCAAACACTCAGCACTCAACACAGCTCCTGCTCCAAACACTCAGCACTCAACACAGCTGCTGCTCCAAACACTCAGCACTCAACACAGCTGCTGCTCCAAACACTCAGCACTCAACACAGCTGCTGCTCCAAACACTCACCACTCAACACAGCTCCTGCTCCAAACACTCACCACTCAACACAGCCCCTGCTTCAAACACTCACCACTCAACACAGCTCCTGTTCCAATCATTCAGCACTGAACACAGCCTCTGCGCCAAACACTGAGCACTCAACACAGATCCTGCTCCAAACACTCAGCACTGAACAGAGCACCTGCTCCAAACACTCAGCACTGAAAAAAGCTCCTGCTCCAAACACTCAGCACTCAACACAGATCCTACTCCAAACACTCAGCACTGAACAGAGCACCTGCTCCAAACACTCAGCACTGAAAAAAGCTCCTGCTCCAAACACTCAGCACTGAAAACAGATCCTGCTCCAAACACTCAGCACTGAAAACAGATCCTGCTCCAAACACTCAGCACTGAACACAGCTCCTGCTCAAAACACTCAGCACTGAACACAGCTCCTGCTCAAAACACTCAGCACTGAACACAGCTCCTGCTCAAAACACTCGGAACTGAACACAGCCCCTGCTCCAAACACTCGGAACTGAACACAGCTCCTGCTCCAAACACTCTGCAATGAGCACATCTCCTGCTCCAAACACTCAGCAGTGAACACAGCTCCTGCTCCAAACACTCAGCAGTGAACACAGCTCCTGTTCCAAACATTCAGCACTGAACACAGCTCCTGCTCCAAAGACATAGCACTCAACACAGCTCCTGCTCCAAACACTCAGCACTGAAAACAGCTCCTGCTCCAAACACTCAGCACTGAACACAGCTCCTGCTCCAAACACTCAGCACTCAACACAGCTGCTGCTCCAAACACTCAGCACTCAACACAGCTGCTGCTCCAAACACTCAGCACTCAACACAGCTGCTGCTCCAAACACTCACCACTCAACACAGCTCCTGCTCCAAACACTCACCACTCAACACAGCCCCTGCTTCAAACACTCACCACTCAACACAGCTCCTGTTCCAAACATTCAGCACTGAACACAGCCTCTGCGCCAAACACTGAGCACTCAACACAGATCCTGCTCCAAACACTCAGCACTGAACAGAGCACCTGCTCCAAACACTCAGCACTGAAAAAAGCTCCTGCTCCAAACACTCAGCACTTAACACAGATCCTACTCCAAACACTCAGCACTGAACAGAGCACCTGCTCCAAACACTCAGCACTGAAAAAAGCTCCTGCTCCAAACACTCAGCACTGAAAACAGATCCTGCTCCAAACACTCAGCACTGAAAACAGATCCTGCTCCAAACACTCAGCACTGAACACAGCTCCTGCTCAAAACACTCGGAACTGAACACAGCTCCTGCTCAAAACACTCGGAACTGAACACAGCCCCTGCTCCAAACACTCGGAACTGAACACAGCTCCTGCTCCAAACACTCTGCAATGAGCACATCTCCTGCTCCAAACACTCAGCAGTGAACACAGCTCCTGCTCCAAACACTCAGCAGTGAACACAGCTCCTGCTCCAAACACTCAGCAGTGAACACAGCTCCTGTTCCAAACATTCAGCACTGAACACAGCTCCTGCTCCAAAGACTTAGCACTCAACACAGCTCCTGCTCCAAACACTCAGCACTGAAAACAGCTCCTGCTCCAAACACTCAGCACTGAACACAGCTCCTGCTCCAAACACTCAGCACTGAACACAGCTCCTGCTCCAAAAACCCAGCACTCAATACAGCCCCTGCTCCAAGCACTCAGCACTGAACACAGATCCTGCTCCAAACACTCAGCACTCAACACAGCTCCTGCTCGAAACAATCAGCACTGAGCACAGCTCCTGCTCCAAACAGTGAGCACTGAACACAGCTCGTGCTCCAAACACTCACCACTCAACACAGCACCTGCTCCAAACACTCACCAGTCAACACAGCTCCTGCTCCAAGCACTCAGCACTCAACACAGCTCCTGTTCCAAACATTCAGCACTGAACACAGCCTCTGCTCCAAAAACTATACACTGAACACCTCTCCGGCTCCAAACACTCAGCACTCAACACAGGTCCTGCTCCAAACACTCAGCACTGAACAGAGCACGTGCTCCAAACACTCAGCACTGAAAAAAGCTCCTGCTCCAAACACTCAGCACCGAACACAGCTCCCGCTCCAAACACTCAGCACTGAACACAGCTCCTGCTCCAAACACTCAGCACTGAACACAGCTCCTGCTCCAAACACTCAGCACTGAACACAGCTCCTGCTCCAAACACTCAGCACTGAACACAGCTCCTGCTCCAAACACTCAGCACTGAACACAGCTCCTGATCCAAACACTCAGCACTGAACACAGCTCCTGATCCAAACACTCAGCACTCAACACAGCTCCTGCTCGAAACACTCAGCACTGAATACAGATCCTGCTCCAAACAGTCAGCACTGAACACAGCTCCTGCTCCAGACACTCAGAACTGAACACAGCCCCTGCTCCCAACACTCGGAACTGAACACAGCTGCTGCTCCAAACACACAACACTGAACACAGCTCCTGCTCCAAACACTCAGCACTCAACACAGCTCCTGCTCCAAACACGCAGAACTGAATACAGATCCTGCTCCAAACACACAGCACTGAACACATCTCCTGCGCCACACAGCACTCAACACAGCTCCTGCTTCAAACAATCAGCGCTGAGCACAGCTCCTGCTCCAAACACTCAGCACTCAACACAGCTCCTGCTCCAAACACTCAGCAATGAACACAGCTCCTGCTCCAAAAACTCAGCACTGAACACGGCTCCTGCTCCAAACAATCAGCACTGAACACAGCTCCTGCTCCAAACAATCAGCACTGAACACAGCTCCGGCTCCAAACACTCAGCACTGAACACAGCTCCTGTTCCAAACATTCAGCACTGAACACAGCTCCTGCTCCAAAGACTTTGCACTGAAAACGTCTCCTGCTCCAAACAGTCAGCATTGAGCACAGCTCCTGCTCCAAACACTCAGCACTGAACACAGCTCCTGCTCTGAACACTCAGCACTCAACATAGCTCCTGCTCCAAACACTCAGCACTCAACACAGCTCCTGCTCCAAACACTCAGCAATGAGCACAGCTCCTGCTCCAAACACTCAGCAATGAGCACAGCACCTGCTCCAAACATTCAGCACTCAACACAGCTCCTGCTCCAAACAATCAGCACTCAACACAGCTGCTGCTCCAAACACTCAGCACTCAACACAGCTGCTGCTCCAAACACTCACCACTCAACACAGCTCCTGCTCCAAACACTCACCACTCAACACAGCCCCTGCTTCAAACACTCACCACTCAACACAGCTCCTGTTCCAAACATTTAGCACCGAACACAGCCTCTGCGCCAAACACTGAGCACTCAACACAGCTCCTGCTCCAAACACTATACACTGAACACCTCTCCGGCTCCAAACACTCAGCACTCAACACAGATCCTGCTCCAAACACTCAGCACTGAACAGAGCACCTGCTCCAAACACTCAGCACTGAAAAAAGCTCCTGCTCCAAACACTCAGCACTGAAAACAGATCCTGCTCCAAACACTCAGCACTGAACACAGCTCCCGCTCCAAACACTCAGCACTGAACACAGCTCCTGCTCAAAACACTCGGAATTGAACACAGCTCCTGCTCAAAACACTCGGAACTGAACACAGCCCCTGCTCCAAACACTCGGAACTGAACACAGCTCCTGCTCCAAACACTCTGCAATGAGCACAGCTCCTGCTCCAAACACTCAGCAGGAACACAGCTCCTGCTCCAAACACTCAGCAGTGAACACAGCTCCTGTTCCAAACATTCAGCACTGAACACAGCTCCTGCTCCAAAGACTTAGCACTCAACACAGCTCCTGCTCCAAACACTCAGCACTGAAAACAGCTCCTGCTCCAAACACTCAGCACTGAACACAGCTCCTGCTCCAAACACTCAGCACTGAACACAGCTCCTGCTCCAAAAACCCAGCACTCAATACAGCCCCTGCTCCAAGCACTCAGCACTGAACACAGATCCTGCTCCAAACACTCAGCACTCAACACAGCTCCTGCTCCAAATACTCACCACTCAACACAGCACCTGCTCCAAACACTCACCAGTCAACACAGCTCCTGCTCCAAGCACTCAGCACTCAACACAGCTCCTGTTCCAAACATTCAGCACTGAACACAGCCTCTGCTCCAAACACTTAGCACTCAACACAGCTCCTGCTCCAAACACTCAACAATGAACACAGCTCCTGCTCCAAAAACTATACACTGAACACCTCTCCGGCTCCAAACACTCAGCACTCAACACAGGTCCTGCTCCAAACACTCAGCACTGAACAGAGCACGTGCTCCAAACACTCAGCACTGAAAAAAGCTCCTGCTCCAAACACTCAGCACCGAACACAGCTCCAGCTCCAAAAACTCAGCACCGAACACAGCTCCTGCTCGAAACACTCAGCACTCAATGCAGATCCTGCTCCAAACACTCAGCACTCAACACAGCTCCTGCTCCAAACACTCAGCACTGGGCACAGCTCCTGCTCGAAACACTCAGCACTCAATGCAGATCCTGCTCCAAACACTCAGCACTCAACACAGCTCCTGCTCCAAACACTCAGCACTGAACACAGCTCCTGCTCCAAACACTCAGCACTGAACACAGCTCCTGCTCCAAACACTCAGCACTGAACACAGCTCCTGCTCCAAACACTCAGCACTGAACACAGCTCCTGATCCATACACTCAGAACTCAACACAGCTCCTGCTCGAAACACTCAGCACTCAATGCAGATCCTGCTCCAAACACTCAGCACTCAACACACTCCAGCACCCAACACTCAGCACTCAACACAGCTCCTGCTCCAAACACTCAGCACTGGGCACAGGTCCTGCTCCTAACAGTCAGCACTGAACACAGCTCCTGCTCCAGACACTCAGAACTGAACACAGCCCCTGCTCCAAACACTCGGAACTGAACACAGCCCCTGCTGCCAACACTCGGAACTGAACACAGCTCCTACTCCAAACACTCAGCATTGAACACAGCTGCTGCTCCAAACACTCAGCACTCAACACAGCTCCTGCTCCAAACACGCAGCACTGAATACAGATCCTGCTCCAAACACACAGCACTGAACACATCTCCTGCGCCACACAGCACTCAACACAGCTCCTGCTTCAAACAATCAGCGCTGAGCACAGCTCCTGCTCCAAACACTCAGCACTCAACACAGCTCCTGCTCCAAACACTCAGCACTCAACACAGCTCCTGCTCCAAACATTCAGCACTCAACACAGCTCCTGCTCCAAACAATCAGCACTGAACACAGCTCCGGCTCCAAACACTCAGCACTGAACACAGCTCCTGTTCCAAACATTCAGCACTGAACACAGCTCCTGCTCCAAAGACTTTGCACTGAAAACGTCTCCTGCTCCAAACAGTCAGCATTGAGCACAGCTCCTGCTCCAAACACTCAGCACTGAACACAGCTCCTGCTCTGAACACTCAGCACTCAACATAGCTCCTGCTCCAAACACTCAGCACTCAACACAGCTCCTGCTCCAAACACTCAGCACTCAACACAGCTCCTGCTCCAAACACTCAGCAATGAGCACAGCTCCTGCTCCAAACACTCAGCAATGAGCACAGCTCCTGCTCCAAACATTCAGCACTCAACACAGCTCCTGCTCCAAACACTCAGCACTCAACACAGCTCCTGCTCCAAACAATCAGCACTCAACACAGCTGCTGCTCCAAACACTCAGCACTCAACACAGCTGCTGCTCCAAACACTCACCACTCAACACAGCTCCTGCTCCAAACACTCACCACTCAACACAGCCCCTGCTTCAAACACTCACCACTCAACACAGCTCCTGTTCCAAACATTTAGCACCGAACACAGCCTCTGCGCCAAACACTGAGCACTCAACACAGCTCCTGCTCCAAACACTATACACTGAACACCTCTCCGGCTCCAAACACTCAGCACTCAACACAGATCCTGCTCCAAACACTCAGCACTGAACAGAGCACCTGCTCCAAACACTCAGCACTGAAAAAAGCTCCTGCTCCAAACACTCAGCACTGAAAACAGATCCTGCTCCAAACACTCAGCACTGAAAACAGATCCTGCTCCAAACACTCAGCACTGAACACAGCTCCCGCTCCAAACACTCAGCACTGAACACAGCTCCTGCTCAAAACACTCGGAATTGAACACAGCTCCTGCTCAAAACACTCGGAACTGAACACAGCCCCTGCTCCAAACACTCGGAACTGAACACAGCTCCTGCTCCAAACACTCTGCAATGAGCACAGCTCCTGCTCCAAACACTCAGCAGGAACACAGCTCCTGCTCCAAACACTCAGCAGTGAACACAGCTCCTGTTCCAAACATTCAGCACTGAACACAGCTCCTGCTCCAAAGACTTAGCACTCAACACAGCTCCTGCTCCAAACACTCAGCACTGAAAACAGCTCCTGCTCCAAACACTCAGCACTGAACACAGCTCCTGCTCCAAACACTCAGCACTGAACACAGCTCCTGCTCCAAAAACCCAGCACTCAATACAGCCCCTGCTCCAAGCACTCAGCACTGAACACAGATCCTGCTCCAAACACTCAGCACTCAACACAGCTCCTGCTCGAAACAATCAGCACTGAGCACAGCTCCTGCTCCAAACAGTGAGCACTGAACACAGCTCGTGCTCCAAATACTCACCACTCAACACAGCACCTGCTCCAAACACTCACCAGTCAACACAGCTCCTGCTCCAAGCACTCAGCACTCAACACAGCTCCTGTTCCAAACATTCAGCACTGAACACAGCCTCTGCTCCAAACACTTAGCACTCAACACAGCTCCTGCTCCAAACACTCAACAATGAACACAGCTCCTGCTCCAAAAACTATACACTGAACACCTCTCCGGCTCCAAACACTCAGCACTCAACACAGGTCCTGCTCCAAACACTCAGCACTGAACAGAGCACGTGCTCCAAACACTCAGCACTGAAAAAAGCTCCTGCTCCAAACACTCAGCACCGAACACAGCTCCAGCTCCAAAAACTCAGCACTGAACACAGCTCCTGCTCGAAACACTCAGCACTCAATGCAGATCCTGCTCCAAACACTCAGCACTCAACACAGCTCCTGCTCCAAACACTCAGCACTGGGCACAGCTCCTGCTCGAAACACTCAGCACTCAATGCAGATCCTGCTCCAAACACTCAGCACTCAACACAGCTCCTGCTCCAAACACTCAGCACTGAACACAGCTCCTGCTCCAAACACTCAGCACTGAACACAGCTCCTGCTCCAAACACTCAGCACTGAACACAGCTCCTGATCCAAACACTCAGAACTCAACACAGCTCCTGCTCGAAACACTCAGCACTCAATGCAGATCCTGCTCCAAACACTCAGCACTCAACACACTCCAGCTCCCAACACTCAGCACTCAACACAGCTCCTGCTCCAAACACTCAGCACTGGGCACAGGTCCTGCTCCTAACAGTCAGCACTGAACACAGCTCCTGCTCCAGACACTCAGAACTGAACACAGCCCCTGCTCCAAACACTCGGAACTGAACACAGCCCCTGCTGCCAACACTCGGAACTGAACACAGCTCCTACTCCAAACACACAACACTGAACACAGCTCCTGCTCCAAACACTCAGCATTGAACACAGCTCCTGCTCCATACACTCAGCACTCAACACAGCTCCTGCTCCAAACACGCAGCACTGAATACAGATCCTGCTCCAAACACACAGCACTGAACACATCTCCTGCGCCACACAGCACTCAACACAGCTCCTGCTTCAAACAATCAGCGCTGAGCACAGCTCCTGCTCCAAACACTCAGCACTCAACACAGCTCCTGCTCCAAACACTCAGCACTCAACACAGCTCCTGCTCCAAACACTCAGCAATGAACACGGCTCCTGCTCCAAAAACTCAGCACTGAACACGGCTCCTGCTCCAAACAGTCAGCATGGAGCACAGCTCCTGCTCCAAACACTCAGCACTCAACACAGCTCCTGCTCCAAACACTCACCACTCAACACAGCTCCTGCTCCAAACATTCACCACTCAACACAGCCCCTGTTCCAAACCTTCGGAACTGAGCACAGCTCCTGCTCCAAACAGTCAGCACTCAACACAGCTCCTGCTCCAAACACTCAGCACTCAACACAGCTCCTGCTCCAAACACTCAGCACTCAACACAGCTCCTGCTCCAAACACTCAGCACTCAACACAGCTCCTGCTCCAAACACTCAGCACTCAACACAGCTCCTGCTCCAAACACTCAGCACTCAACACAGCTCCTGCTCCAAACACTCAGCACTCAACACAGCTCCTGCTCCAAACACTCAGCACTCAACACAGCTCCTGCTCCAAACACTCAGCACTCAACACAGCTCCTGCTCCAAACACTCAGCACTCAACACAGCTCCTGCTCCAAACACTCAGCACTCAACACAGCTCCTGTTCCAAACATTCAGCACTCAACACAGCTCCTGCTCCAAACACTCACCACTCAACACAGATCCTGCTCCAAACACTCAGCACTCAACACAGCTCCTGCTCCAAAGACTCAGCACTCAACACAGCTTCTGCTCCAAACACTCAGCACTCAACACAGCTCCTGCTCCAAACACTCAGCACTCAACACAGCTCCTGCTCCAAACACTCAGCACTCAACACAGCTCCTGCTCCAAACACTCAGCACTCAACACAGCTCCTGCTCCAAACACTCAGCACTCAACACAGCTCCTGCTCCAAACACTCAGCACTCAACACAGCTCCTGCTGCAAACACTCAGCACTCAACACAGCTCCTGCTCCAAACACTCAGCACTCAACACAGCTCCTGCTCCAAACACTCAGCACTCAACACAGCTCCTGTTCCAAACATTCAGCACTCAACACAGCTCCTGCTCCAAAGACTTAGCACTCAACACTGCTCCTGCTCCAAACACTCAGCAGTGAAAACAGCTCCTGCTCCAAACTCTCAGCACATGAACACAGCTCCTGCTCCACTCAGCACTGAACACAGCTCCTGCTCCAAACACTCAGCACTGAACACAGCTATACTCCAAACACTCAGCACTGAACACAGCTGCTGCTCCAAACTCTCAGCACATGAACACAGCTCCTGCTCCAAACACTCAGCACTGAACACAGCTCTGCACCAAACACTCAGCACAGCTCCTGGAAGTAACACTCAGCACAGCTGCAGCTCCAAACACTCAGCACAGCGCCTGCTCCAAACACTCAGCACAGCGCCTGCTCCAAACACTCAGCACAGCGCCTGCTCCAAACACTCAGCACAGCTCCTGCTCCAAACACTCAGCACAGCTCCTGCTCCAAACACTCAGCACAGCTCCTGCTCCAAACACTCAGCACAGCTCCTGCTCCAAACACTCAGCACAGCTCCTGCTCCAAACACTCAGCACAGCTCCTGCTCCAAACACTCAGCACAGCTCCTGCTCCAAACACTCAGCACAGCTCCTGCTCCAAACACTCAGCACAGCTCCTGCTCCAAACACTCAGCACAGCTCCTGCTCCAAACACTCAGCACAGCTCCTGCTCCAAACACTCAGCACAGCTCCTGCTCCAAACACTCAGCACAGCTCCTGCTCCAAACACTCAGCACAGCTCCTGCTCCAAACACTCAGCACAGCTCCTGCTCCAAACACTCAGCACTGAGCACAGCTCCTGCTCCAAACAATCAGCACTGAACACAGCTGCTGCTCCAAACTCTCAGCACATGAACACAGCTCCTGCTCCAAACACTCAGCACTGAACACAGCTCTGCACCAAACACTCAGCACAGCTCCTGGAAGTAACACTCAGCACAGCTGCAGCTCCAAACACTCAGCACAGCGCCTGCTCCAAACACTCAGCACAGCGCCTGCTCCAAACACTCAGCACAGCGCCTGCTCCAAACACTCAGCACAGCGCCTGCTCCAAACACTCAGCACAGCTCCTGCTCCAAACACTCAGCACAGCTCCTGCTCCAAACACTCAGCACAGCTCCTGCTCCAAACACTCAGCACAGCTCCTGCTCCAAACACTCAGCACAGCTCCTGCTCCAAACACTCAGCACAGCTCCTGCTCCAAACACTCAGCACAGCTCCTGCTCCAAACACTCAGCACAGCTCCTGCTCCAAACACTCAGCACAGCTCCTGCTCCAAACACTCAGCACAGCTCCTGCTCCAAACACTCAGCACAGCTCCTGCTCCAAACACTCAGCACTGAGCACAGCTCCTGCTCCAAACACTCAGCACTGAGCACAGCTCCTGCTCCAAACAATCAGCACTGAAAACAGCTCCTGCTCCAAACTCTCAGCACATGAACACAGCTCCTGCTCCACTCAGCACTGAACACAGCTCTGCACCAAACACTCAGCACTGAACACAGCTATGCTCCAAACACTCAGCACTGAACACAGCTGCTGCTCCAAACTCTCAGCACATGAACACAGCTCCTGCTCCAAACACTCAGCACTGAACACAGCTCTGCACCAAACACTCAGCACTCAACACAGCTCCTGCTCCAAACACTCAGCACAGCTGCAGCTCCAAACACTCAGCACAGCGCCTGCTCCAAACACTCAGCACAGCGCCTGCTTCAAACACTCAGCACAGCTACTGCTCCAAACACACAGCACAGCGCCTGATCCAAACACTCAGCACAGCTCCTGCAACAAACACGCAGCACAGCTCCTGCTCCAAACACTCAGCACAGCTCCTGCTCCAAACACTCAGCACAGCTCCTGCTCCAAACACTCAGCACAGCTCCTGCTCCAAACACTCAGCACAGCGCCTGCTCCAAACACTCAGCACAGCGCCTGCTCCAAACACTCAGCACAGCGCCTGCTCCAAACACTCAGCACAGCTCCTGCTCCAAACACTCAGCACAGCTCCTGCTCCAAACACTCAGCACAGCTCCTGCTCCAAACACTCAGCACAGCTCCTGCTCCAAACACTCAGCACAGCTCCTGCTCCAAACACTCAGCACAGCTCCTGCTCCAAACACTCAGCACAGCTCCTGCTCCAAACACTCAGCACAGCTCCTGCTCCAAACACTCAGCACAGCTCCTGCTCCAAACACTCAGCACAGCTCCTGCTCCAAACACTCAGCACAGCTCCTGCTCCAAACACTCAGCACAGCTCCTGCTCCAAACACTCAGCACAGCGCCTGCTCCAAACACTCAGCACAGCGCCTGCTCCAAACACTCAGCACAGCGCCTGCTCCAAACACTCAGCACAGCGCCTGCTCCGAGCACACAACATAGCTCCTTCTCCAAACACTCAGCACAGCTCCAGCTCCTAACACTCCACATAACTGCTGCTCCAACATTCGACACAGCTCCTGCTCCAAACAGTCAGCACAGTTCCTGCTCCAAACACTCAGCACAGCTCCTGCTCCAAACACTCGGCACAGCTCCTGCTCCGAGCACTCAACACAGCTCCTGCTCCGAACACTCAACACAGCTCCTGCTCGAAGCACTCAACACAGCTCTTGCTCCGAGAACTCAACACAGCTCCTGCTCCAAGCACTCAACACAGCTCCTGCTCCAAACAGTCAGCACAGCTCCAGCGCCAAACATGCAGCACAGCTCCCGCTCCAAACACTTGGCACAGCTCCTGCTCCAAACAGTCAGCACAGCTCCTGCTCCAAACACTCAGCACAGCTCCTGCTCCAAACACTCAGCACAGCTCCTGCTCCAAACACTCAGCACAGCTCCTGCTCCAAACCCTCAGCACAGCTCCTGCTCCGATGCCTCAACAGAGCTCCTGCTCCGAGGACTCAGCACAGCTCCTGCTCCGAGCATTCAACACAGCTCCTGCTGCAAAGAGTCAACACACCTTCTGCACCAAAGAGTCAACACAGCTCCTGCTCGAGACACTCAACACAGCTCCTGCTCCTAACACTTAGCACAGCTCCTGCTCCAAATACCCAGCACAGCTGCTGTTTCAAACACTGAACACAGCTCCTGCCCTGCACTCAGCAGTAAATACAGCTGTAGCCCCACTGTACTCAGCTGCTGCTCCCAACACTCTACACAGATGCTGCTCCCAACACTCTACACAGCTGCTGCTCCCAACACTCTACACAGCTCCTAGTCCGAATGCGCAACACAGCTCCTGCTCCACTCAGCACAGCTCCTGCTCCAAACACTCAGCACAGCTCCTGCTCCAAACACTCAGCACAGCTCCTGCTCCAAACACTCAGCACAGCTCCTGCTCCAAACACTCAGCACAGCTCCTGCTCCAAACACTCAGCACTGAACACAGCCCCTGCTCCAAACACTCAGCACTGAACAATGAACTCAGATCATTTACGAAAATATGAATACAGCTCCTGCTCAAAACACTGAACACCGATCCCTCTCCATCCACTGAACACATGTCCTGCTGCGAGCACTCAACACAGCTCCTGCTCCGAGCACTCAATACAGCTCCTGCTCCGATCACACAACATAGCTCCTGCTCCAAACACTCAGCACAGCTCCAGCTCCTAACACTCCACATAACTGCTGCTCCAACATTCGACACACCTCCTGCTCCAAACACTCAGCACAGCTCCTGCTCCACACAGTCAGCACAGTTCCTGCTCCAAATACTCAGCACAGCTCCTGCTCCAAACACACAGCAGAGCTCCTGCTCCAAACACGCAGCAGAGCTCCTGCTCCAAACCCTCAGCACAGGTCCTGCTCCAAACATACAGCACAGCTTCTGCTCCGAACACTCAGCACAGGTCCTGCTCCGAACACTCAGCACAGCTCCTGCTCCAAACAGTCAGCACAGCTCCAGCGCCAAACATGCAGCACAGCTCCTGCTCCAAACACTCAGGACAGCACCTGCTCCAAACACAAGGCCCAGCTCCTGCTCCAAACACTCAGCACAGCTCCTGCTCCAAACACTCAGCACAGCTCCGGCTCCAAACACTCAGCACAGCTCCTGCTACAAACACTCAGCACAGCTCCTGCTCCAAACACTCAGCACAGCTCCTGCTCCAAACACTCAGCACAGCTCCTGCTCCAAACACTCAGCACAGCTCCTGCTCCAAACACTCAGCACAGCTCCTGCTCCAAACACTCAGCACAGCTCCTGCTCCAAACACTCAGCACAGCTCCTGCTCCAAACACTCAGCACAGCTCCTGCTCCAAACACTCAGCACAGCTCCTGCTCCAAACACTCAACACAACTCCTGCTCCAAACACTCAGCACAGCTCCTGCTCCAAACACTCAGCACAGCTCCTGCTCCAAACACTCAGCACAGCTCCTGCTCCGAGGACTCAACACAGCTCCTGCTCCGAGCATTCAACATAGCTCCTGCTCCGAGAACTCAACACAGTTCCTGCTCCGAGCACTCAACATAGCTCCTGCTCCAAACAGTCAGCACAGCTCCTGCTCCAAACACTCAGCACAGCTCCTGCTCCAAACACTCAGCACAGCTCCTGCTCCAAACACACAGCACCGCTCCGGCTCCAAACACTCGGCACAGCTCCTGCTCCAAGCACTTAGCACAGCTCCTGCTCCAAACACTCAGCACAGCTCCTGCTCCGATGCCTCAACAGAGCTCCTGCTCCGAGGACTCAGCACAGCTCCTGCTCCGAGCTCTCAACACAGCTCCTGCTGCAAAGAGTCAACACACCTTCTGCACCAAAGAGTCAACACAGCTCCTGCTCGAGACACTCAACACAGCTCCTGCTCCCAACACTTAGCACAGCTCCTGCTCCAAATACCCAGCACAGCTGCTGTTTCAAACACTGAACACAGCTCCTGCCCTACACTCAGCAGTAAATACAGCTGTAGCCCCACTGTACTCAGATGCTGCTCCAAACCACCTACACTGCTGCTGCTCTAAACGCTGTACAGAGCTGCTGTTCCCAATACTCGACACAGCTGCTGTTCCCAACACTCTACACAGCTGCTGTTCCCAACACTCTACACAGCTGCTGTTCCCAACACTCTACACAGCTGCTGTTCCCAACACTCTACACAGCTGCTGTTCCCAACACTCTACACAGCTGCTGTTCCCAACACTCTACACAGCTGCTGTTCACAACACTCTACACAGCTGCTGTTCACAACACTCGACACAGCTGCTGTTCACAACACTCGACACAGCTGCTGTTCACAACACTCGACACAGCTGCTGTTCACAACACTCTACACAGCTGCTGTTCCCAACACTCTACACAGCTGCTGTTCCCAACACTCTACACAGCTGCTGTTCCCAACACTCTACACAGCTGCTGTTCCCAACACTCTACACAGCTGCTGCTCCCAACATTCTACACAGCTGCTGCTCCCAACAATCTACACAGCTGCTACTCCCAACACTCTACACAGCTCCCAGTCCGAACGCGCAACACAGCTCCTGCTCCACGCAGCACAGCTTCTGCTCCAAACACTCAGCACAGCTCCTGCTACAAACACTCAGCACTGAACACAGCTCCTGCTCCAAACACTCGGCACAGCTCCTGCTCCAAACAGTCAGCACAGCTCCAGAGCCAAACATGGAGCACAGCTCCTGCTCCAAACACTCAGCACAGCTCCTGCTCTGAGCACTCAACACAGCTCCTTCTCCGAGCACTCAACAGAGCTCCTGCGCCGAGCACTCAACATAGCTCCTGCTCCAAACAGTCAGCACAGCTCCAGAGCCAAACATGCAGCACAGCTCCTGCTCCAAACACTCAGCACAGCTCCTGCTCCAAACACTCAGCACAGCTCCTGCTCCAAACACTCAGCACAGCTCCAGCTCCTAACACTCAGCACAGCTCCAGCTCCTAACACTCAGCACAGCTCCAGCTCCTAACACTCCACATAACTGCTGCTCCAACATTCGACACAGCTCCTGCTCCAAACACTCAGCACAGCTCGTGCTCCAAACAATCAGCACAGTTCCTGCTCCAAACAGTCAGCACAGCTCCTGCTCCAAACACTCAGCAGAGCTCCTGCTCCAAACACTCAGCACAGCTCCTGCTCCAAACACTCAGCACAGCTCCTGCTCCAAACACTCAGCACAGCTACTGCTCCAAACACTCAGCACAGCTCCTACTCCAAACACTCAGCACAGCTCCTGCTCCAAACACTCAGCACAGCTCCTGCTCCAAACACTCAGCACAGCTCCTGCTCCAAACACTCAGCACAGCTCCTGCTTCAAACACTCAGCACAGCTCCTGCTCCAAACACTCAGCACAGCTCCTGCTCCAAACACTCAGCACAGCTCCTGCTCCAAACACTCAGCACAGCTCCTGCTCCAAACACTCAGCACAGCTCCTGCTCCAAACACTCAGCACAGCGCCTGATCCAAACACTCAGCACAGCTCCTGCAACAAACACGCAGCACAGCTCCTGCTCCAAACACTCAGCACAGCTCCTGCTCCAAACACTCAGCACAGCTCCTGCTCCAAACACTCAGCACAGCTCCTGCTCCAAACACTCAGCACAGTTCCTGCTCCAAACAATCAGCACAGCTCCTGCTCCAAACACTCAGCACAGCTCCTGCTCCAAACACTCAGCACAGCTCCTGCTCCAAACACTCAGCACAGCTCCTGCTCCAAACACTCAGCACAGCTCCTGCTCCAAACACTCAGCACAGCTCCTGCTCCAAACACTCAGCACAGCTCCTGCTCCGAGCACTCAACACAGCTCCTTCTCCGAGCACTCAACAGAGCTCCTGCGCCGAGCACTCAACATAGCTCCTGCTCCAAACAGTCAGCACAGCTCCAGAGCCAAACATGCAGCACAGCTCCTGCTCCAAACACTCGGCACAGCTCCTGCTCCAAACAGTCAGCACAGCTCCAGAGCCAAACATGCAGCACAGCTCCTGCTCCAAACACTCAGCACAGCTCCTGCTCTGAGCACTCAACACAGCTCCTTCTCCGAGCACTCAACAGAGCTCCTGCGCCGAGCACTCAACAGAGCTCCTGCGCCGAGCACTCAACATAGCTCCTGCTCCAAACAGTCAGCACAGCTCCAGAGCCAAACATGCAGCACAGCTCCTGCTCCAAACACTCAGCACATCTCCTGCTCCAAACACTCAGCACAGCTCCTGCTCCAAACACTCAGCACTGCTCCTGCTCCAAACACTCAGCACAGCTCCAGCTCCTAACACTCAGCACAGCTCCAGCTCCTAACACTCCACATAACTGCTACTCCAAACACTCAGCACAGCTCCTGCTCCAAACACTCAGCACAGATCCTGCTTCAAACACTCAGCACAGCTCCTGCTCCAAACACTCAGCACAGCTACTGCTCCAAACACTCAGCACAGCGCCTGATCCAAACACTCAGCACAGCTCCTGCAACAAACACGCAGCACAGCTCCTGCTCCAAACACTCAGCACAGCTCCTGCTCCAAACACTCAGCACAGCTCCTGCTCCAAACACTCAGCACAGCTCCTGCTCCAAACACTCAGCACAGCGCCTGATCCAAACACTCAGCACAGCTCCTGCAACAAACACGCAGCACAGCTCCTGCTCCAAACACTCAGCACAGCTCCTGCTCCAAACACTCAGCACAGCTCCTGCTCCAAACACTCAGCACAGCTCCTGCTCCAAACACTCAGCACAGCTCCTGCTCCAAACACTCAGCACAGCTCCTGCTCCAAACACTCAGCACAGCTCCTGCTCCAAACACTCAGCACAGCTCCTGCTCCAAACACTCAGCACAGCTCCTGCTCCAAACACTCAGCACAGCACCTGCTCCAAACACTCAGCACAGCTCCTGCTCCAAACACTCAGCACAGCTCCTGCTCCAAACACTCAGCACAGCTCCTGCTCCAAACATACAGCACAGCTCCTGCTCCAAACACTCAGCACAGCTCCTGCTCCAAACACTCAGCACAGCTCCTGCGCCAAACACTCAGCACAGCTCCTGCTCCAAACACTCAGCACAGCTACTGCTCCAAACACTCAGCACAGCGCCTGATCCAAACACTCACCGCAGCTCCTGCAACAAACACGCAGCACAGCTCCTGCTCCAAACACTCAGCACAGCTCCTGCGCCAAACACTCAGCACAGCTCCTGCTCCAAACACTCAGCACAGCTACTGCTCCAAACACTCAGCACAGCGCCTGATCCAAACACTCACCGCAGCTCCTGCAACAAACACGCAGCACAGCTCCTGCTCCGAGCACTCAACACAGCTCCTGCTCCAAACACTCAACAGAGCTCCTGCGCCGAGCACTCAACATAGCTCCTGCTCCAAACAGTCAGCACAGCTCCAGAGCCAAACATGCAGCACAGCTCCTGCTCCAAACACTCGGCACAGCTCCTGCTCCAAACAGTCAGCACAGCTCCTGCCCCAAACACTCGGCACAGCTCCTGCTCCAAACACTCAGCACAGCTCCTGCTCCGAGCACTCAACACAGCTCCTGCTCCAAGCACTCAACACAGCTCCTGCTCCGAGCACTCAACACAGCTCCTGCTCCAAACAGTCAGCACAGCTGCAGCGCCAAACATGCAGCACAGCTCCCGCTCCAAACACTTGGCACAGCTCCTGCTCCAAACAGTCAGCACAGCTCCTGCTCCAAACACTCAGCACAGCTCCTGCTCCAAACACTCAGCACAGCTCCTGCTCCAAACAATCAGCACAGCTCCTGCTCCAAACACTCAGCACAGCTCCTGCTCCAAACACTCAGCACAGCTCCTGCTCCAAACACTCAGCACAGCTACTGCTCCAAACACTCAGCACAGCTCCTGCTCCAAACACTCAGCACAGCTACTGCTCCAAACACTCAGCACAGCTCCTGCTCCAAACACTCGGCACAGCTCCTGCTCCGAGCACTCAACACAGCTCCTGCTCCGAGCACTCAACACAGCTCCTGCTCCGAGCACTCAACACAGCCCTTGCTCCGAGAACTCAACACAGCTCCTGCTCCAAGCACCCAACACAGCTCCTGCTCCAAACAGTCAGCACAGCTCCAGCGCCAAACATGCAGCACAGCTCCCGCTCCAAACACTTGGCACAGCTCCTGCTCCAAACAGTCAGCACAGCTCCTGCTCCAAACACTCAGCACAGCTCCTGCTCCAAACACTCAGCACAGCTCCTGCTCCAAACACTTGGCACAGCTCCTGCTCCAAACAGTCAGCACAGCTCCTGCTCCAAACAGTCAGCACAGCTCCTGCTCCAAACACTCAGCACAGCTCCTGCTCCAAACACTCAGCACAGCTCCTGCTCCAAACAGTCAGCACTGAACACAGCCCCTGCTCCAAACACTCAGCACTGAACCATGAACTCAGATCATTTACGAAAATCTGAATACAGCTCCTGCTCAAAACACTGAACACCGATCCATCTCCATCCACTGAACACATGTCCTGTTGCGAGCACTCAACACAGCTCCTGCTCCAAACACTCAACACAGCTCCTGCTCCGAGCACACAACATAGCTCCTTCTCCAAACACTCAGCACAGCTCCAGCTCCTAACACTCCACATAACTGCTGCTCCAACATTCGACACAGCTCCTGCTCCAAACAGTCAGCACAGTTCCTGCTCCAAACACTCAGCACAGCTCCTGCTCCAAACACTCAGCACAGCTCCTGCTTCAAACACTCAGCACAGCTCCTGCTCCAAACACTCAGCACAGCTACTGCTCCAAACACACAGCACAGCGCCTGATCCAAACACTCAGCACAGCTCCTGCAACAAACACGCAGCACAGCTCCTGCTCCAAACACTCAGCACAGCTCCTGCTCCAAACACTCAGCACAGCTCCTGCTCCAAACACTCAGCACAGCTCCTGCTCCAAACACTCAGCACAGCTCCTGCTCCAAACACTCAGCACAGCTCCTGCTCCAAACACTCAGCACAGCTCCTGCTCCAAACACTCAGCACAGCTCCTGCTCCAAACACTCAGCACAGCTCCTGCTCCAAACACTCAGCACAGCTCCTGCTCCAAACACTCAGCACAGCTCCTGCTCCAAACACTCAGCACAGCTCCTGCTCCAAACACTCAGCACAGCTCCTGCTCCAAACACTCAGCACAGCTCCTGCTCCAAACACTCAGCACAGCTCCTGCTCCAAACACTCAGCACAGCTCCTGCTCCAAACACTCAGCACAGCTCCTGCTCCAAACACTCAGCACAGCTCCTGCTCCAAACACTCAGCACAGCTCCTGCTCCAAACACTCAGCACAGCTCCTGCTCCAAACACTCAGCACAGCTCCTGCTCCAAACACTCAGCACAGCTCCTGCTCCAAACACTCAGCACAGCTCCTGCTCTGAGCACTCAACACAGCTCCTTCTCCAAGCACTCAACAGAGCTCCTGCGCCGAGCACTCAACATAGCTCCTGCTCCAAACAGTCAGCACAGCTCCAGAGCCAAACATGCAGCACAGCTCCTGCTCCAAACACTCGGCACAGCTCCTGCTCCAAACAGTCAGCACAGCTCCTGCCCCAAACACTCGGCACAGCTCCTGCTCCAAACACTCGGCACAGCTCCTGCTCCGAGCACTCAACACAGCTCCTGCTCCGAACACTCAACACAGCTCCTGCTCGAAGCACTCAACACAGCTCTTGCTCCGAGAACTCAACACAGCTCCTGCTCCAAGCACTCAACACAGCTCCTGCTCCAAACAGTCAGCACAGCTCCAGCGCCAAACATGCAGCACAGCTCCCGCTCCAAACACTTGGCACAGCTCCTGCTCCAAACAGTCAGCACAGCTCCTGCTCCAAACACTCAGCACAGCTCCTGCTCCAAACACTCAGCACAGCTCCTGCTCCAAACACACAACACAGCTCCGGCTCCAAACACTCTGCACAGCTCCAGCTCCAAACACTCAGCACAGCTCCTGCTCCAAACCCTCAGCACAGCTCCTGCTCCGATGCCTCAACAGAGCTCCTGCTCCGAGGACTCAGCACAGCTCCTGCTCCGAGCATTCAACACAGCTCCTGCTGCAAAGAGTCAACACACCTTCTGCACCAAAGAGTCAACACAGCTCCTGCTCGAGACACTCAACACAGCTCCTGCTCCTAACACTTAGCACAGCTCCTGCTCCAAATACCCAGCACAGCTGCTGTTTCAAACACTGAACACAGCTCCTGCCCTGCACTCAGCAGTAAATACAGCTGTAGCCCCACTGTACTCAGCTGCTGCTCCCAACACTCTACACAGATGCTGCTCCCAACACTCTACACAGCTGCTGCTCCCAACACTCTACACAGCTGCTGCTCCCAACACTCTACACAGCTCCTAGTCCGAATGCGCAACACAGCTCCTGCTCCACTCAGCACAGCTCCTGCTCCAAACACTCAGCACAGCTCCTGCTCCAAACACTCAGCACAGCTCCTGCTCCAAACACTCAGCACAGCTCCTGCTCCAAACACTCAGCACAGCTCCTGCTCCAAACACTCAGCACTGAACACAGCCCCTGCTCCAAACACTCAGCACTGAACAATGAACTCAGATCATTTACGAAAATATGAATACAGCTCCTGCTCAAAACACTGAACACCGATCCCTCTCCATCCACTGAACACATGTCCTGCTGCGAGCACTCAACACAGCTCCTGCTCCGAGCACTCAATACAGCTCCTGCTCCGATCACACAACATAGCTCCTGCTCCAAACACTCAGCACAGCTCCAGCTCCTAACACTCCACATAACTGCTGCTCCAACATTCGACACACCTCCTGCTCCAAACACTCAGCACAGCTCCTGCTCCACACAGTCAGCACAGTTCCTGCTCCAAATACTCAGCACAGCTCCTGCTCCAAACACACAGCAGAGCTCCTGCTCCAAACACGCAGCAGAGCTCCTGCTCCAAACCCTCAGCACAGGTCCTGCTCCAAACATACAGCACAGCTTCTGCTCCGAACACTCAGCACAGGTCCTGCTCCGAACACTCAGCACAGCTCCTGCTCCAAACAGTCAGCACAGCTCCAGCGCCAAACATGCAGCACAGCTCCTGCTCCAAACACTCAGGACAGCACCTGCTCCAAACACAAGGCCCAGCTCCTGCTCCAAACACTCAGCACAGCTCCTGCTCCAAACACTCAGCACAGCTCCGGCTCCAAACACTCAGCACAGCTCCTGCTCCAAACACTCAGCACAGCTCCTGCTCCAAACACTCAGCACAGCTCCTGCTCCAAACACTCAGCACAGCTCCTGCTCCAAACACTCAGCACAGCTCCTGCTCCAAACACTCAGCACAGCTCCTGCTCCAAACACTCAGCACAGCTCCTGCTCCAAACACTCAGCACAGCTCCTGCTCCAAACACTCAGCACAGCTCCTGCTCCAAACACTCAGCACAGCTCCTGCTCCAAACACTCAACACAACTCCTGCTCCAAACACTCAGCACAGCTCCTGCTCCAAACACTCAGCACAGCTCCTGCTCCAAACACTCAGCACAGCTCCTGCTCCGAGGACTCAACACAGCTCCTGCTCCGAGCATTCAACATAGCTCCTGCTCCGAGCATTCAACATAGCTCCTGCTCCGAGAACTCAACACAGTTCCTGCTCCGAGCACTCAACATAGCTCCTGCTCCAAACAGTCAGCACAGCTCCTGCTCCAAACACTCAGCACAGCTCCTGCTCCAAACACTCAGCACAGCTCCTGCTCCAAACACACAGCACCGCTCCGGCTCCAAACACTCGGCACAGCTCCTGCTCCAAGCACTTAGCACAGCTCCTGCTCCAAACACTCAGCACAGCTCCTGCTCCGATGCCTCAACAGAGCTCCTGCTCCGAGGACTCAGCACAGCTCCTGCTCCGAGCTCTCAACACAGCTCCTGCTGCAAAGAGTCAACACACCTTCTGCACCAAAGAGTCAACACAGCTCCTGCTCGAGACACTCAACACAGCTCCTGCTCCCAACACTTAGCACAGCTCCTGCTCCAAATACCCAGCACAGCTGCTGTTTCAAACACTGAACACAGCTCCTGCCCTACACTCAGCAGTAAATACAGCTGTAGCCCCACTGTACTCAGATGCTGCTCCAAACCACCTACACTGCTGCTGCTCTAAACGCTGTACACAGCTGCTGTTCCCAATACTCGACACAGCTGCTGTTCCCAACACTCTACACAGCTGCTGTTCCCAACACTCTACACAGCTGCTGTTCCCAACACTCTACACAGCTGCTGTTCCCAACACTCTACACAGCTGCTGTTCCCAACACTCTACACAGCTGCTGTTCCCAACACTCTACACAGCTGCTGTTCCCAACACTCTACACAGCTGCTGTTCACAACACTCTACACAGCTGCTGTTCACAACACTCGACACAGCTGCTGTTCACAACACTCGACACAGCTGCTGTTCACAACACTCGACACAGCTGCTGTTCACAACACTCTACACAGCTGCTGTTCCCAACACTCTACACAGCTGCTGTTCCCAACACTCTACACAGCTGCTGTTCCCAACACTCTACACAGCTGCTGTTCCCAACACTCTACACAGCTGCTGCTCCCAACATTCTACACAGCTGCTGCTCCCAACAATCTACACAGCTGCTACTCCCAACACTCTACACAGCTCCCAGTCCGAACGCGCAACACAGCTCCTGCTCCACGCAGCACAGCTTCTGCTCCAAACACTCAGCACAGCTCCTGCTACAAACACTCAGCACTGAACACAGCTCCTGCTCCAAACAGTCAGCACTGAACACAGCCCCTGCTCCAAACACTCAGCACTGAACAATGAACTCAGAACATTTAGAAAATCTGAATACAGCTCCTGCTCAAAACACTGAACACCGATCCCTCTCCATCCACTGAACACATGTCCTGCTGCGAGCACTCAACACAGCTCCTGCTCCGAGCACTCAACACAGCTCCTGCTCCGAGCACACAACATAGCTCCTGCTCCAAACACTCAGCACAGCTCCAGCTCCTAACACTCCACATAACTGCTGCTCCAACATTCGACACAGCTCCTGCTCCAAACACTCAGCACAGTTCCTGCTCCAAATACTCAGCACAGCTCCTGCTCCAAACACTCAGCAGAGCTCCTGCTCCAAACACGCAGCACAGCTCCTGCTCCAAACCCTCAGCACAGCTCCTGCTCCAAACATACAGCACAGCTCCTGCTCCAAACACTCAGCACAGGTCCTGCTCCAAACACTCAGCACAGCTCCTGCTCCAAACACTCAGCACAGCTCCAGCTCCAAACACTCAGCACAGCTCCTGCTCCAAACACTCAAACAGCTCCTGATCCAAACACTCAGCAAAGCTCCTTCTCCAAACTCAACTGTGAATACAACTGTAGCTCCCAACAGCGTACACAGCTGCTGCTCCAAACGCCTAACGCAGCTGCTGCTCCCAACACTCAACACTGAACACAGCTCTTGCTCCAGTCAACACTGCTCCTGCACCGAGCACTCAACACTGCTCCTGCTCCGAGCACGCAGCACAGCTCCTGCTCCAAACCCTCAGCACAGCTCCTGCTTCAAACACTCAGCACAGCTCCTGCTCCAAACACTCAGCACAGATCCTGCTCCAAACACTCAGCACAGCTCCTGCTCCAAACACTCAGCACAGCTCCTGCTCCGATGCCTCAACAGAGCTCCTGCTCCGAGGACTCAGCACAGCTCCTGCTCGAGACACTCAACACAGCTCCTGCTCCCAACACTTAGCACAGCTCCTGCTCCAAATACCCAGCACAGCTGCTGTTTCAAACACTGAACACAGCTCCTGCCCTACACTCAGCAGTAAATACAGCTGTAGCCCCACTGTACTCAGATGCTGCTCCAAACCACCTACACTGCTGCTGCTCTAAACGCTCTACACAGCTGCTGCTCCCAACACTCTACACAGCTGCTGTTCCCAACACTCTACACAGCTGCTGTTCCCAACACTCTACACAGCTGCTGTTCCCAACACTCTACACAGCTGCTGTTCCCAACACTCTACACAGCTGCTTTTCCCAACACTCTACACAGCTGCTGTTCACAACACTCTACACAGCTGCTGTTCACAACACTCTACACAGCTGGTGTTCCCAACACTCGACACAGCTGCTGTTCCCAACACTCTACACAGCTGCTGTTCCCAACACTCTACACAGCTGCTGTTCCCAACACTCTACACAGCTGCTGTTCCCAACACTCTACACAGCTGCTGTTCCCAACACTCTACACAGCTGCTGCTCCAAACACTCAGCACAGCTCCTGCTCCAAACACTCAGCACAGCTCCTGCTCCCAACAATCTACACAGCTGCAGCTTCCAACAATCTACACAGCTGCTGCTCCCAACACTCTACACAGCTGCTGCTCCCAACACTCTACACAGATGCTGCTCCCAACACTATACACAGCTGCTGCTCCCAACACTCTACACAGCTGCTGCTCCCAACACTCTACACAGCTGCTGCTCCCAACACTCTACACAGCTGCTGCTCCCAACACTCTACACAGCTGCTGCTCCCAACACTCTACACAGCTACTGCTCCCAACACTCTACACAGCTGCTGCTCCCAACACTCTGCACAGCTGCTGCTCCCAACACTCCACACAGCTGCTGCTCCCAACACTCTACACAGCTGCTGCTCCCAACACTCTACACAGCTGCTGCTCCCAACACTCAACACAGCTCCTAGTCCGAACGCGCAACACAGCTCCTGCTGCACACAGCACAGCTCCTGCTCCAAACACTCAGCACAGCTTCTGCTCCAAACACTCAGCACAGCTCCTGCTACAAACACTCAGCACTGAACACAGCTCCTGCTCCAAACAGTCAGCACTGAACACAGCCCCTGCTCCAAACACTCAGCACTGAACAATGAACTCAGAACATTTACGACAATCTGAATACAGCTCCTGCTCAAAACACTGAACACCGATTCCTCTCCATCCACTGAACACATGTCCTGCTGCGAGCACTCAACACAGCTCCAGCTCCGAGCACTCAACACAGCTCCTGCTCCGAGCACACAACATAGCTCCTGCTCCGAGCACACAGCATAGCTCCAGCTCCAAACACTCCACATAACTGCTGCTCCAACATTCAACACAGCTCCTGTTCCAAACACTCAGCACAGTTCCTGCTCCAAATACTCAGCACAGCTCCTGCTCCAAACACTCAGCAGAGCTCCTGCTCCAAACACGCAGCACAGCTCCTGCTCCAAACCCTCAGCACAGCTCCTGCTCCAAACATACAGCACAGCTCCTGCTCCGAACACTCAGCACAGGTCCTGCTCCAAACACTCAGCACAGCTCCTGCTCCAAACACTCAGCACAGCTCCTGCTCCAAACACTCAGCACAGCTCCTGCTCCAAACACTCAAACAGCTCCTGATCCAAACACTCAGCAAAGCTCCTTCTCCAAACTCAGCTGTGAATACAACTGTAGCTCCCAACAGTGTACACAGCTGCTGCTCCAAACGCTAAACGCAGCTGCTGCTCCCAACACTCAACACTGAACACAGCTCTTGCTCCAGTCAACACTGCTCCTGCACCGAGCACTCAACACTGCTCCTGCTCCGAGCACGCAGCACAGCTCCTGCTCCAAACCCTCAGCACAGCTCCTGCTTCAAACACTCAGCACAGCTCCTGCTCCAAACACTCAGCACAGATCCTGCTCCAAACACTCAGGACAGCGCCTGATCCAAACACTCAGCACAACTCCTGCACCAAACACTCAGCACAGCTCCTGCTCCAAACACTCAGCACAGCTCCTGCTCCAAACACTCAGCAGAGCTCCTGCTCCAAACCCTCAGCACAGCTCCTGCTCCAAACATACAGCACAGCTCCTGCTCCAAACACTCAGCACAGCTCCTGCTCCAAACACTCAGCACAGCTCCTGCTCCAAACACTCAGCACAGCTCCTGCTCCAAACACTCAGCACAGCTCCTGCTCCAAACACTCAGCACAGCTCCTGCTCCAAACACTCAACACACCTCCTGCTCCGAGCAATCAACAATACTCCTGCTCCGAGCACTCAACATACCTCCTGCTCCAAGCACTCAACATAGCTCCTGCTGCGAGCACTCACAGCTCCTGCTCCAAACACTCAGCACAGCTCCTGCTCCAAACACTCAGCACAGCTCCTGCTCCAAACACTCAGCACAGCTCCTGCTCCAAACACTCAGCACAGCTCCTGCTCCAAACACTCAGCACAGCTCCTGCTCCAAACACTCAGCACAGATCCTGCTCCAAACACTCAGGACAGCGCCTGATCCAAACACTCAGCACAGCTCCTGCACCAAACACTCAGCACAGCTCCTGCTCCAAACACTCAGCAGAGCTCCTGCTCCAAACACGCAGCACAGCTCCTGCTCCAAACCCTCAGCACAGCTCCTGCTCCAAACATACAGCACAGCTCCTGCTCCAAACACTCAGCACAGCTCCTGCTCCAAGCACTCAGCACAGCTCCTGCTCCAAACACTCAGCACAGCTCCTGCTCCAAACACTCAACACACCTCCTGCTCCGAGCAATCAACAATACTCCTGCTCCGAGCACTCAACACACCTCCTGCTCCAAGCACTCAACATAGCTCCTGCTGCGAGCACTCACAGCTCCTGCTCAAAACACTCAGCACAGCTCCTGCTCCAAACACTCAGCACAGCTCCTGCTCCAAACACTCAGCACAGCTCCTGCTCCAAACACTCAGCACAGCTCCTGCTCCAAACACTCAGCACAGCTCCTGCTCCAAACACTCAGCACAGCTCCTGCTCCAAACACTCAGCACAGCTCCTGCTCCAAACACTCAGCACAGCTCCTGCTCCAAACACTCAGCACAGCTCCTGCTCCAAACACTCAGCACAGCTGCTGCTCCAAGCACTCAACATAGCTCCTGCTCCGAGAACTCAACACAGTTCCTGCTCCGAGCACTCAACATAGCTCCTGCTCCAAACAGTCAGCACAGCTCCAGCGCCAAACATGCAGCACAGCTCCTGCTCCAAACACTCAGCACAGCGCCTGCTCCAAACACAAGGCACAGCTCCTGCTCCAAACACAAGGCACAGCTCCTGCTCCAAACACTCAGCACAGCTCCTGCTCCAAACACTCAGCACAGCTCCTGCACCAAACACTCAGCACAGCTCCTGCACCAAACACTCAGCACAGCTCCTGCTCCAAACACTCAGCACAGCTCCTGCTCCAAACAGTCAGAACAGCTCCTGCTCCGAGCACATAACACAGCTCCTGCTGCAAAGACTCAACACACCTCCTGCACCAAAGACTCAACACTGCTCTTGCTTGAGACACTCAACACAGCTCCTGCTCCCAACACTTAGCACAGCTCCTGCTCCAAACACCCAGCACAGCTGCTGTTTCAAACACTGAACACAGCTCCTGCTCTACACTCAGCAGGAAATACAGCTGTAGCCCCACTGTACTCAGATGCTGCTCCAAACCACCTACACAGCTGCTGCTCTAAACGCTCTACACAGCTGCTGCTCCCAACACTCTACACAGCTGCTGTTCCCAACACTCTACACAGCTGCTGCTCCCAACAATCTACACAGCTGCTGCTCCCAACACTCTACACAGCTGCTGCTCCCAACATTCTACACAGCTGCTGCTCCCAACACTCTACACAGCTGCTGCTCCCAACACTCTACACAGCTGCTGTTCCCAACACTCTACACAGCTGCTGCTCCCAACATTCTACACAGCTGCTGCTCCCAACACTCTACACAGCTGCTGCTCCCAACACTCTACACAGCTGCTAGTCCGAACGCGCAACACAGCTCCTGCTCCACTCAGCACAGCTCCTGCTCCAAACACTCAGCACAGCTCCTGCTACAAACACTCAGCACTGAACACAGCTCCTGCTCCAAACAGTCAGCACTGAACACAGCCCCTGCTCCAAACACTCAGCACTGAACAATGAACTCAGATCATTTACGAAAATCTGAATACAGCTCCTGCTCAAAACACTGAACACCGATCCCTCTCCATCCACTGAACACATGTCCTGCTGCGAGCACTCAACACAGCTCCTGCTCCGAGCACTCAACACAGCTCCTGCTCCGAGCACACAACATAGCTCCTGCTCCAAACACTCAGCACAGCTCCTGCTCCAAACACTCAGCACAGCTCCAGCTCCTAACACTCCACATAACTGCTGCTCCAACATTCGACACAGCTCCTGCTCCAAACACTCAGCACAGTTCCTGCTCCAAATACTCAGCACAGCTCCTGCTCCAAACACTCAGCAGAGCTCCTGCTCCAAACACGCAGCACAGCTCCTGCTCCAAACACTCAGCACAGCTCCTGCTCCAAACACTCAGCACAGCTCCTGCTCCAAACACTCAGCAGAGCTCCTGCTCCAAACACGCAGCACAGCTCCTGCTCCAAACACTCAGCACAGCTCCTGCTCCAAACACTCAGCACAGCTCCTGCTCCAAACACTCAGCACAGCTCCTGCTCCGAACACTCAGCACAGCTCCTGCTCCGAACACTCAGCACAGGTCCTGCTCCAAACACTCAGCACAGCTCCTGCTCCAAACACTCAGCACAGCTCCTGCTCCAAACACTCAGCACAGCTCCTGCTCCAAACACTCAGCACAGCGCCTGATCCAAACACTCAGCACAGCTCCTGCTCCAAAGATTCAGCATAGCTCCTGCACCAAACACTCAGCACAGCTCCTGCTCCAAGCACTCAAACAGCTCCTGATCCAAACACTCAGCAAAGCTCCTTCTCCAAACTCAGCTGTGAATACAACTGTAGCTCCCAACACTGTACACAGCTGCTGCTCCAAACGCTAAACCCAGCTGCTGCTCCCAACACTCAACACTGAACACAGCTCTTGCTCCAAACAGTCAACACTGCTCCTGCTCCGAGCAATCAACACAGCTCCTGCTCCGAGCACTCAACATAGATCCTGCTCCGAGCACTCAACATATCTCCTGCTCCTAGCACTCCACATAGCTCCTGCTCCGAGAACTCAACACAGCTCCTGCTCCGAGCACTCAAAAACTGCTCCAGCTCCAAACACTAAGCAGAGCTCCTGCTCCAAAGACTGAACACAGCTCCTGCTCCAAACTGTCAGCACAGCTCCTGCTCCAAATACTCAGCACAGCTCCTGCTCCAAATACTCAGCACAGCTCCTGCTCCAAACACTCAGCACAGCTCCTGCTCCAAACACTCAGCACAGCTCCAGCTCCAAACACACAGCACAGATCCTGCTCCAAACACTCAGGACAGCGCCTGATCCAAACACTCAGCACAGCTCCTGCACCAAACACTCAGCACAGCTCCTGCTCCAAACACTCAGCAGAGCTCCTGCTCCAAACACTCAGCACAGCTCCAGCTCCAAACACTCAGCACAGATCCTGCTCCAAACACTCAGGACAGCGCCTGATCCAAACACTCAGCACAGCTCCTGCACCAAACACTCAGCACAGCTCCTGCTCCAAACACTCAGCAGAGCTCCTGCTCCAAACACGCAGCACAGCTCCTGCTCCAAACCCTCAGCACAGCTCCTGCTCCAAACACTCAGCACAGCTCCTGCTCCAAGCACTCAGCACAGCTCCTGCTCCAAACACTCAGCACAGCTCCTGCTCCAAACACTCAACACACCTCCTGCTCCGAGCAATCAACAATACTCCTGCTCCGAGCACTCAACACACCTCCTGCTCCAAGCACTCAACATAGCTCCTGCTGCGAGCACTCACAGCTCCTGCTCCAAACACTCAGCACAGCTCCTGCTCCAAACACTCAGCACAGCTCCTGCTACAAACACTCAGCACTGAACACAGCTCCTGCTCCAAACAGTCAGCACTGAACACAGCCCCTGCTCCAAACACTCAGCACTGAACAATGAACTCAGATCATTTACGAAAATCTGAATACAGCTCCTGCTCAAAACACTGAACACCGATCCCTCTCCATCCACTGAACACATGTCCTGCTGCGAGCACTCAACACAGCTCCTGCTCCGAGCACTCAACACAGCTCCTGCTCCGAGCACACAACATAGCTCCTGCTCCAAACACTCAGCACAGCTCCAGCTCCTAACACTCCACATAACTGCTGCTCCAACATTCGACACAGCTCCTGCTCCAAACACTCAGCACAGTTCCTGCTCCAAATACTCAGCACAGCTCCTGCTCCAAACACTCAGCAGAGCTCCTGCTCCAAACACTCAGCACAGCTCCTGCTCCGAACACTCAGCACAGGTCCTGCTCCAAACACTCAGCACAGCTCCTGCTCCAAACACTCAGCACAGCTCCTGCTCCAAACACTCAGCACAGCGCCTGATCCAAACACTCACCACAGCTCCTGCTCCAAAGATTCAGCATAGCTCCTGCACAAAACACTCAGCACAGCTCCTGCTCCAAGCACTCAAACAGCTCCTGATCCAAACACTCAGCAAAGCTCCTTCTCCAAACTCAGCTGTGAATACAACTGTAGCTCCCAACACTGTACACAGCTGCTGCTCCAAACGCTAAACCCAGCTGCTGCTCCCAACACTCAACACTGAACACAGCTCTTGCTCCAAACAGTCAACACTGCTCCTGCTCCGAGCAATCAACACAGCTCCTGCTCCGAGCACTCAACATAGATCCTGCTCCAAGCACTCAACATATCTCCTGCTCCTAGCACTCCACATAGCTCCTGCTCCGAGAACTCAACACAGCTCCTGCTCCGAGCACTCAAAAACTGCTCCAGCTCCAAACACTAAGCAGAGCTCCTGCTCCAAAAACTGAACACAGCTCCTGCTCCAAACTGTCAGCACAGCTCCTGCTCCAAATACTCAGCACAGCTCCTGCTCCAAATATTCAGCACAGCTCCTGCTCCAAATACTCAGCACAGCTCCTGCTCCAAACATACAGCACAGCTGCTGCTCCCAACACTCAACACAGCTCCTGCTCCGAGCACTCAACACAGCTCCTGCTCCGAGCACTCAACACAGCTCCTGCTCCGAGCACTCAACACAGCACTTGCTCCGAGCACTCAGCACAGCTCCTGCTCCGAGCACTCAACACAGTCAGCACAGCTCCAGAGCCAAACATGCAGCACAGCTCCTGCTCCAAACACTCGGCACAGCTCCTGCTCCAAACAGTCAGCACAGCTCCTGCCCCAAACACTCGGCACAGCTCCTGCTCCAAACACTCGGCACAGCTCCTGCTCCGAGCACTCAACACAGCTCCTGCTCCGAGCACTCAACACAGCTCCTGCTCCGAGCACTCAACACAGCTCCTGCTCCGAGCACTCAACACAGCACTTGCTCCGAGCACTCAACACAGCTCCTGCTCCGAGCACTCAACACAGCACTTGCACCGAGGACTCAACACAGCTCCTGATCCGAGCACTCAACACAGCTCCTGATCCGAGGACTCAACACAGCTCCTGCTCCAGACATTCAACAAATATCGTGCTCCAAACACTCAACACAGTTCCTGCTCTGAGCACTCAACACAGCTCCTATTCTAGGCACTCAACACATCTCCTACTCTGAGCACTCAACTCAGCTCCTGCTCCAAACATTCAACACAGCTCATGCTCCAAAAACTCAACACAGCTCCTGCTCCGAGCACTCAACAGAGCTCCTGCTTCAAGCACTCAACACAGCTCTTACTCCGAGCACTCAACACAGCTCCTACTCCGAGTACTCAACACAGCTCCTGCTTCGAGCACTCAACACAGCTCCTGCTCCAAACACTCAGCACAGATCCTGCTCGAAAAACTCAGCACAGATCCAGCTCCAAGCACTCAAGACAGCTCCTGCTCCAAACACTCAGCACAAATCCTGCACCAAACACTCAGCACAGCTCCTGCTCCAAACACTCAGCACAGATCCTGCCTCAAACACTCAGAACTGAACACAGATCCTGCTCCAAACAGTCAGCACTGAACACAGCCCCTGCTCCAAACACTCAGCACTGAACACAGCTCCTGCTCCAAACACTCAGCACTGAACACAGCACCTGCTCCAAACACTCTGCACTGAACAAAGCTCCTGCTCCAAACACTCTGCAAAGAACACAGCTCCTGCTCCAAACACTCAGCAATGAACACAGCTCCTGCTCCAAACACTCAGCACTGAACACAGCCCCTGCTCCAAACAGTCAGCACTGAACACATGTCCTGCTCCAAACACTCAACACAGCTCCTGCTGCGAGCACTCAACACAGCTCCTGCTCCGAGCACTCAACATAGCTCCTGCTCCAAACACTCAGCACAGCTCCTGCTCCAAACACTCCACACAACTGCTGCTCCCAACATTCTACACAGCTACTGCTCCAAACACTCAGCACAGCTCCTGCTCCAAACACACAACAGAGCTCCTGCTCCAAACACGCTGCACAGCTCCTGCTCCAGTCAGCACAGATCCTGCTACAAACACACAGCACAGCTCCTGCACCAAACAGTCAGCACAGCTCCTGCTCCAAACAGTCAGCACAGCTCCTGCTCCAAACAGTCAGCACAGCTCCTGCTCCAAACAGTCAGCACAGCTCCTGCTCCAAACAGTCAGCACAGCTCCTGCTCCAAACATTCAGCACAGCTCCTGCTCCAAACACTCAGCACAGCTCCTGCTCCAAACACTCAGCACAGCTCCTGCTCCAAACACTCAGCACAGCTCCTGCTCCAAACACTCAGCACAGCTCCTGCTCCAAACACTCAGCACAGCTCCTGCTCCAAACACTCAGCACAGCTCCTGCTCCAAACACTCAGCACAGCTCCTGCTCCAAACACTCAGCACAGCTCCTGCTCCCAACACGAAACACAGCTCATGCCCCAAACATTCAGCACAGCTCCAGCTCCAGACACTCAGCACAGCTCCTGCTCCAAACACTCAGCACAGCTCCTGCTCCAAACATACAGCACAGCTCCTGCTCCAAACACACAGCACAGCTGCTGCTCCAAACACTCAGCACAGCTCCAGCTCCAAACACTCAGCACAGCTCCTGCTCCAAACACACAGCACAGCTGCTGCTCCAAACACTCAGCACAGCTCCTGCTCCAAACACTCAGCACAGCTCCTGCTACAAACACTCAGCACTGAACAATGAACACAGATCATTTACCAAAATCCGAACACAGATCCTGCTCAAAACACTGAACAGAGATCCTTCTCCATCCACTGAACACATGTCCAGCTTCAAACACTGAACACAGCTCCTGCTCCGAGCACTCAACGCACCTCCTGCGCCGAGGACTCAACACAGATCCTACTACAAACACTGAACACAGCTCCTGCTCCGAGCACTCAACACAGCTCCAGCTCTGAGCACTCAACACAGCTCCAGCTCTGAGCACTCAACACAGCTCCAGCTCTGAGCACTCAACACAGCTCCTCCTCCGAGCGCTCAACAGAACTCCTGCTCCAAACACTCAGCACAGTTCCTGCTTCGAGCACTCAACAGAACTCCTGCTCCAAACACTCAGCACAGCTCCTGCGCCAAACACTCAGCACAGATCCTGCCCCAAACACACAGAACGGAACACATATCCTGCTCCAAACACTCAGCACTGAACAGAGCCCCTGCTCCAAACACTCAGCACTAAAAACAGCTCCTGCTACAAATACTCAGCACTGAACAATGAACACAGATCTTTTACCAAAATCTAAACACAGATCCTGCTCAAAACACTGAACACACATCCTTCTCCATCCACTGAACACATGTCCTGCCCAAACAATGAACACAGCTCCTGGGCCGAGCACTCAACACAGCTCCTGCTCCGAGCACTCAACACAGCACTTGCTCCGAGCACTCAACACAGCACTTGCTCCGAGCACTCAACACAGCTCCTGCTCCGAGCACTCAACACAGCTCCTGCTTCGAGCAGTCAACACAGCTCCTGCTCCGAGAACTCAACACAGCTCCTGCTCCGACCACTCAACACAGCTCCTGCTCCGACCACTCAACACAGCTCCTGCTCCGAGCAGACAACACAGCTCCTGCTGCAAAGATTCAACACAGCTCCTGCACCAAAGGCTCAACATAGCTCCTGCTCCAGACAATCAACACAGCTCCTGCTCCAGACACTCAACACAGCTCCTGCTCCAGACATTCAACAAATATCCTGCTCCAAACACTCAACACAGCTCCTGTTCCAAACGCTCAACACAGATCCTGCTCCAAACACTGAGCACAGCTCCTGCTCCGAGCACTCAACACAGCTCCTGCTCCGAGCACTCAACACAGCTCCTGCTCCGAGCACTCAACACAGCTCCTGCTCCGAGCACTCAACACAGCTCCTGCTCCGAGCACTCAACATAGCTCCTGCTCCAAACACTCAGCACAGCTCCTGCTCCAAACACTCCACACAACTGCTGCTCCCAACATTCCACACAGCTACTGCTCCAAACACTCAACATAGCTCCTGCTCCAAACACTCAGCACAGCTCCTGCTCCAAACACTCCACACAACTGCTGCTCCCAACATTCCACACAGCTCCTGCTCCAAACACGCTGCACAGCTCCTGCTCCAGTCAGCACTGATCCTGCTACAAACACACAGCACAGCTTCTGCTCCAAGCACTCAGCACAGCTCCTGCTCCAAACAGTCAGCACAGCTCCTGCTCCAAACACTCAGCACAGCTTCTGCTCCAAACACTGAACACAGCTCCTGCTCCAAACACTGAACACAGGTCCTGCTCCAAACCCAGCAGTGAATACAGCTGTAGCTCCCAACACTGTACACAGATGCTGCTCCAAACAATATACACAGCTCCTGCTCTGAACACTGAACATAGCTCCTGCTCCAAACACTCAGCACTGAACAGAGACCCTGCTCCAAACACTCAGCACTAAAAACAGCGCCTGCTACAAATACTCAGCACTGAACAATGAACACAGATCTTTTACCAAAATCTGAACACAGATCCTGCTCAAAACACTGAACACACATTCTTCTCCATCCACTGAACACATGTCCTGCCCAAACAATGAACACAGCTCCTGGTCCGAGCACTCAACACAGCTCCTGGTCCGAGCACTCAACACAGCTCCTGCACCGAGCACTCAACACAGCTCCTGCTCCGATCACTCAACACAGCTCCTGCTCCGAGTACTCAACACAGCTCCTGCTCCGAGCACTCAACACATCTCCTGCTTCGAGCACTCAACACAGCTCCTGCTCCAAACACTCAGCACAAATCCTGCACCAAACACTCAGCACAGCTCCTGCTCCAAACACTCAGCACAGATCCTGCCTCAAACACTCAGAACTGAACACAGATCCTGCTCCAAACAGTCAGCACTGAACACAGCCCCTGCTCCAAACACTCAGCACTGAACACAGCTCCTGCTCCAAACACTCAGCACTGAACACAGCTCCAGCTCCAAACACTCTGCACTGAACAAAGCTCCTGCTCCAAACACTCAGCAATGAACACAGCCCCTGCTCCAAACAGTCAGCACTGAACACATGTCCTGCTCCAAACACTCAACACAGCTCCTGCTCCGAGCACTCAACATAGCTCCTGCTCCAAACACTCAGCACAGCTGCTGCTCCAAACACTCCACACAACTGCTGCTCCCAACATTCTACACAGCTACTGCTCCAAACACTCAGCACAGCTCCTGCTCCAAACACACAGCAGAGCTCCTGCTCCAAACACGCTGCACAGCTCCTGCTCCAGTCAGCACAGATCCTGCTACAAACACACAGCACAGCTCCTGCACCAAACAGTCAGCACAGCTCCTGCTCCAAACAGTCAGCACAGCTCCTGGTCCAAACAGTCAGCACAGCTCCTGCTCCAAACATTCAGCACAGCTCCTGCTCCAAACACTCAGCACAGCTCCTGCTCCAAACACTCAGCACAGCTCCTGCTCCAAACACTCAGCACAGCTCCTGCTCCAAACACTCAGCACAGCTCCTGCTCCAAACACTCAGCACAGCTCCTGCTCCAAACACTCAGCACAGCTCCTGCTCCAAACACTCAGCACAGCTCCTGCTCCAAACACTCAGCACAGCTCCTGCTCCCAACACGAAACACAGCTCATGCCCCAAACATTCAGCACAGCTCCAGCTCCAGACACTCAGCACAGCTCCTGCTCCAAACACTCAGCACAGCTCCTGCTCCAAACATACAGCACAGCTCCTGCTCCAAACACACAGCACAGCTGCTGCTCCAAACACTCAGCACAGCTCCAGCTCCAAACACTCAGCACAGCTCCTGCTCCAAACACACAGCACAGCTGCTGCTCCAAACACTCAGCACAGCTCCTGCTCCAAACACTCAGCACAGCTCCTGCGACAAACACTCAGCACTGAACAATGAACACAGATCATTTACCAAAATCCGAACACAGATCCTGCTCAAAACACTGAACAGAGATCCTTCTCCATCCACTGAACACATGTCCAGCTTCAAACACTGAACACAGCTCCTGCTCCGAGCACTCAACGCACCTCCTGCGCCGAGGACTCAACACAGATCCTACTACAAACACTGAACACAGCTCCAGCTCTGAGCACTCAACACAGCTCCTGCTCCGAGCACTCAACACAGCTCCAGCTCTGAGCACTCAACACAGCTCCAGCTCTGAGCACTCAACACAGCTCCAGCTCTGAGCACTCAACACTGCTCCTGCACCGAGGAATCAACACAGCTCCTCCTCCGAGCGCTCAACAGAACTCCTGCTCCAAACACTCAGCACAGTTCCTGCTTCGAGCACTCAACAGAACTCCTGCTCCAAACACTCAGCACAGCTCCTGCACCAAACACTCAGCACAGATCCTGCCCCAAACACACAGAACGGAACACATATCCTGCTCCAAACACTCAGCACTGAACAGAGCCCCTGCTCCAAACACTCGGCACTAAAAACAGCTCCTGCTACAAATACTCAGCACTGAACAATGAACACAGATCTTTTACCAAAATCTAAACACAGATCCTGCTCAAAACACTGAACACACATCCTTCTCCATCCACTGAACACATGTCCTGCCCAAACAATGAACACAGCTCCTGGGCCGAGCACTCAACACAGCTCCTGCTCCGAGCACTCAACACAGCACTTGCTCCGAGCACTCAACACAGCACTTGCTCCGAGCACTCAACACAGCTCCTGCTCCGAGCACTCAACACAGCTCCTGCTTCGAGCAGTCAACACAGCTCCTGCTCCGAGAACTCAACACAGCTCCTGCTCCGACCACTCAACACAGCTCCTGCTCCGACCACTCAACACAGCTCCTGCTCCGAGCAGACAACACAGCTCCTGCTGCAAAGATTCAACACAGCTCCTGCACCAAAGGCTCAACATAGCTCCTGCTCCAGACAATCAACACAGCTCCTGCTCCAGACACTCAACACAGCTCCTGCTCCAGACATTCAACAAATATCCTGCTCCAAACACTCAACACAGCTCCTGTTCCAAACGCTCAACACAGATCCTGCTCCAAACACTGAGCACAGCTCCTGCTGCGAGCACTCAACACAGCTCCTGCTCCGAGCACTCAACACAGCTCCTGCTCCGAGCACTCAACACAGCTCCTGCTCCGAGCACTCAACATAGCTCCTGCTCCAAACACTCAGCACAGCTCCTGCTCCGAGCACTCCACACAACTGCTGCTCCCAACATTCCACACAGCTACTGCTCCAAACACTCAGCACAGCTCCTGCTCCAAACACACAGCAGAGCTCCTGCTCCAAACACGCTACACAGCTCCTGCTCCAGTCAGCACTGATCCTGCTACAAACACACAGCACAGCTTCTGCTCCAAGCACTCAGCACAGCTCCTGCTCCAAACAGTCAGCACAGCTCCTGCTCCAAACAGTCAGCACAGCTCCTGCTCCAAACACTCAGCACAGCTCCTGCTCCAAACACTCAGCACAGCTCCTGCTCCAAACACTCAGCACAGCTCCTGCTCCAAACACTCAGCACAGCTCCTGCTCCAAACACTCAGCACAGCTCCTGCTCCAAACTCTCAGCACAGCTCCTGATCCAAACACTCAGCACAGCTCCTGCTCCAAACACTCAGCACAGCTCCTGCTCCAAACACTCAGCACAGCTTCTGCTCCAAACACTGAACACAGCTCCTGCTCCAATCACTGAACACAGGTCCTGCTCCAAACCCAGCAGTGAATACAGCTGTAGCTCCCAACACTGTACACAGATGCTGCTCCAAACAATATACACAGCTCCTGCTCTGAACACTGAACATAGCTCCTGCTCCAAACACTCAGCACTGAACAGAGACCCTGCTCCAAACACTCAGCACTAAAAACAGCGCCTGCTACAAATACTCAGCACTGAACAATGAACACAGATCTTTTACCAAAATCTGAACACAGATCCTGCTCAAAACACTGAACACACATTCTTCTCCATCCACTGAACACATGTCCTGCCCAAACAATGAACACAGCTCCTGGTCCGAGCACTCAACACAGCTCCTGCACCGAGCACTCAACACAGCTCCTGCTCCGATCACTCAACACAGCTCCTGCTCCGAGTACTCAACACAGCTCCTGCTCCGAGCACTCAACACATCTCCTGCTTCGAGCACTCAACACAGCTCCTGCTCCAAACACTCAGCACAAATCCTGCACCAAACACTCAGCACAGCTCCTGCTCCAAACACTCAGCACAGATCCTGCCTCAAACACTCAGAACTGAACACAGATCCTGCTCCAAACAGTCAGCACTGAACACAGCCCCTGCTCCAAACACTCAGCACTGAACACAGCTCCTGCTCCAAACACTCAGCACTGAACACAGCTCCAGCTCCAAACACACTGCACTGAACAAAGCTCCTGCTCCAAACACTCTGCAAAGAACACAGCTCCTGCTCCAAACACTCAGCAATGAACACAGCCCCTGCTCCAAACAGTCAGCACTGAACACATGTCCTGCTCCAAACACTCAACACAGCTCCTGCTCCGAGCACTCAACATAGCTCCTGCTCCAAACACTCAGCACAACTGCTGCTCCCAACATTCTACACAGCTACTGCTCCAAACACTCAGCACAGCTCCTGCTCCAAACACACAGCAGAGCTCCTGCTCCAAACACGCTGCACAGCTCCTGCTCCAGTCAGCACAGATCCTGCTACAAACACACAGCACAGCTTCTGCTCCAAACACTCAGCACAGCTCCTGCTCCAAACAGTCAGCACAGCTCCTGCTCCAAACACTCAGCACAGCTCCTGCTCCAAACACTCAGCACAGCTCCTGCTCCAAACACTCAGCACAGCTCCTGCTCCAAACACTCAGCACAGCTCCTGCTCCAAACACTCAGCACAGCTCCTGCTCCAAGCACTCAGCACAGCTCCTGCTCCAAGCACTCAGCACAGCTCCTGCTCCAAACACTCAGCACAGCTCCTGCTCCAAACACTCAACACACCTCCTGCTCCGAGCAATCAACAATACTCCTGCTCCGAGCACTCAACACACCTCCTGCTCCGAGCACTCAACATAGCTCCTGCTGCGAGCACTCACAGCTCCTGCTCCAAACACTCAGCACAGCTCCTGCTCCAAACACTCAGCACAGCTCCTGCTCCAAACACTCAGCACAGCTCCTGCTCCAAACACTCAGCACAGCTCCTGCTCCAAACACTCAGCACAGCTCCTGCTCCAAGCACTCAACATAGCTCCTGCTCCGAGAACTCAACACAGTTCCTGCTCCGAGCACTCAACATAGCTCCTGCTCCAAACAGTCAGCACAGCTCCAGCGCCAAACATGCAGCACAGCTCCTGCTCCAAACACTCAGCACAGCGCCTGCTCCAAACACAAGGCACAGCTCCTGCTCCAAACACAAGGCACAGCTCCTGCTCCAAACACTCAGCACAGCTCCTGCTCCAAACACTCAGCACAGCTCCTGCACCAAACACTCAGCACAGCTCCTGCTCCAAACACTCAGCACAGCTCCTGCTCCAAACACTCAGCACAGCTCCTGCTCCAAACACTCAGCACAGCTCCTGCTCCGAGCACATAACACAGCTCCTGCTGCAAAGACTGAACACACCTCCTGCACCAAAGACTCAACACTGCTCTTGCTTGAGACACTCAACACAGCTCCTGCTCCCAACACTTAGCACAGCTCCTGCTCCAAACACCCAGCACAGCTGCTGTTTCAAACACTGAACACAGCTCCTGCTCTACACTCAGCAGGAAATACAGCTGTAGCCCCACTGTACTCAGATGCTGCTCCAAACCACCCGCACAGCTGCTGCTCTAAACGCTCTACACAGCTGCTGCTCCCAACACTCTACACAGCTGCTGCTCTAAACGCTCTACACAGCTGCTGCTCCCAACACTCTACACAGCTGCTGCTCCCAACATTCTACACAGCTGCTGCTCCCAACACTCTACACAGCTGCTGCTCCCAACACTCTACACAGCTCCTAGTCCGAACGCGCAACACAGCTCCTGCTCCACTCAGCACAGCTCCTGCTCCAAACACTCAGCACAGCTCCTGCTACAAACACTCAGCACTGAACACAGCTCCTGCTCCAAACAGTCAGCACTGAACACAGCCCCTGCTCCAAACACTCAGCACTGAACAATGAACTCAGATCATTTACGAAAATCTGAATACAGCTCCTGCTCAAAACACTGAACACCGATCCCTCTCCATCCACTGAACACATGTCCTGCTGCGAGCACTCAACACAGCTCCTGCTCCGAGCACTCAACACAGCTCCTGCTCCGAGCACACAACATAGCTCCTGCTCCAAACATTCAGCACAGCTCCAGCTCCTAACACTCCACATAACTGCTGCTCCAACATTCGACACAGCTCCTGCTCCAAACACTCAGCAAAGTTCCTGCTCCAAATACTCAGCACAGCTCCTGCTCCAAACACTCAGCAGAGCTCCTGCTCCAAACACGCAGCACAGCTCCTGCTCCAAACACTCAGCACAGCTCCTGCTCCAAACACTCAGCACAGCTCCTGCTCCGAGCACTCAACATAGCTCCTGCTCCAAACAGTCAGCACAGCTCCAGAGCCAAACATGCAGCACAGCTCCTGCTCCAAACACTCGGCACAGCTCCTGCTCCAAACAGTCAGCACAGCTCCTGCCCCAAACACTCGGCACAGCTCCTGCTCCAAACACTCGGCACAGCTCCTGCTCCGAGCACTCAACACAGCTCCTGCTCCGAGCACTCAACACAGCTCCTGCTCCGAGCACTCAACACAGCTCCTGCTCCGAGCACTCAACACAGCACTTGCTCCGAGCACTCAACACAGCTCCTGCTCCGAGCACTCAACAGAGCTCCTGCTTCAAGCACTCAACACAGCTCTTACTCCGAGCACTCAACACAGCTCCTACTCCGAGTACTCAACACAGCTCCTGCTCCGAGCACTCAACACATCTCCTGCTTCGAGCACTCAACACAGCTCCTGCTCCAAACACTCAGCACAAATCCTGCACCAAACACTCAGCACAGCTCCTGCTCCAAACACTCAGCACAGATCCTGCCTCAAACACTCAGAACTGAACACAGATCCTGCTCCAAACAGTCAGCACTGAACACAGCCCCTGCTCCAAACACTCAGCACTGAACACAGCTCCTGCTCCAAACACTCAGCACTGAACACAGCTCCAGCTCCAAACACTCTGCACTGAACAAAGCTCCTGCTCCAAACACTCTGCAAAGAACACAGCTCCTGCTCCAAACACTCAGCAATGAACACAGCCCCTGCTCCAAACAGTCAGCACTGAGCACATGTCCTGCTCCAAACACTCAACACAGCTCCTGCTCCGAGCACTCAACATAGCTCCTGCTCCAAACACTCAGCACAGCTCCTGCTCCAAACACTCCACACAACTGCTGCTCCCAACATTCTACACAGCTACTGCTCCAAACACTCAGCACAGCTCCTGCTCCAAACACACAGCAGAGCTCCTGCTCCAAACACGCTGCACAGCTCCTGCTCCAGTCAGCACAGATCCTGCTACAAACACACAGCACAGCTTCTGCTCCAAACACTCAGCACAGCTCCTGCTCCAAACAGTCAGCACAGCTCCTGCTCCAAACAGTCAGCACAGCTCCTGCTCCAAACACTCAGCACAGCTCCTGCTCCAAACACTCAGCACAGCTCCTGCTCCAAACACTCAGCACAGCTCCTGCTCCAAACACTCAGCACAGCTCCTGCTCCAAACACTCAGCACAGCTCCTGCTCCAAACACTCAGCACAGCTCCTGCTCCCAACACAAAACACAGCTCATGCCCCAAACACTCAGCACAGCTCCAGCTCCAGACACTCAGCACAGCTCCTGCTCCAAACACTCAGCACAGCTCCTGCTCCAAACATACAGCACAGCTCCTGCTCCAAACACACAGCACAGCTGCTGCTCCAAACACTCAGCACAGCTCCAGCTCCAAACACTCAGCACAGCTCCTGCTCCAAACACACAGCACAGCTGCTGCTCCAAACACTCAGCACAGCTCCTGCTCCAAACACTCAGCACAGCTCCTGCTACAAACACTCAGCACTGAACAATGAACACAGATCGTTTACCAAAATCTGAACACAGATCCTGCTCAAAACACTGAACACAGATCCTTCTCCATCCACTGAACACATGTCCAGCTTCAAACACTGAACACAGCTCCTGCTCCGAGCACTCAACGCACCTCCTGCGCCGAGGACTCAACACAGATCCTGCTACAAACACTGAACACAGCTCCTGCTCCGAGCACTCAACACAGCTCCTGCTCCGAGCACTCAACACAGCTCCTGCTCTGAGCACTCAACACAGCTCCTGCTTTGAGCATTCAACACAGCTCCAGCTCTGAGCACTCAACACAGCTCCAGCTCTGAGCACTCAACACAGCTCCAGCTCTGAGCACTCAACACTGCTCCTGCACCGAGGAATCAACACAGCTCCTGCTCCGAGCGCTCAACAGAACTCCTGCTCCAAACACTCAGCACAGTTCCTGCTTCGAGCACTCAACAGAACTCCTGCTCCAAACACTCAGCACAGCTCCTGCGCCAAACACTCAGCACAGATCCTGCCCCAAACACACAGAACGGAACACATATCCTGCTCCAAACACTCAGCACTGAACAGAGCCCCTGCTCCAAACACTCAGCACTAAAAACAGCTCCTGCTACAAATACTCAGCACTGAACAATGAACACAGATCTTTTACCAAAATCTGAACACAGATCCTGCTCAAAACACTGAACACACATCCTTCTCCATCCACTGAACACATGTCCTGCCCAAACAAAGAACACAGCTCCTGGGCCGAGCACTCAACACAGCTCCTGCTCCGAGCACTCAACACAGCACTTGCTCCGAGCACTCAACACAGCACTTGCTCCAAGCACTCAACACAGCTCCTGCTCCGAGCACTCAACACAGCTCCTGCTTCGAGCAGTCAACACAGCTCCTGCTCCGAGAACTCAACACAGCTCCTGCTCCGACCACTCAACACAGCTCCTGCTCCGACCACTCAACACAGCTCCTGCTCCGAGCAGACAACACAGCTCCTGCTGCAAAGATTCAACACAGCTCCTGCACCAAAGGCTCAACATAGCTCCTGCTCCAGACAATCAACACAGCTCCTGCTCCAGACACTCAACACAGCTCCTGCTCCAGACATTCAACAAATATCCTGCTCCAAACACTCAACACAGCTCCTGTACCAAACGCTCAACACAGATCCTGCTCCAAACACTGAGCACAGCTCCTGCTGCGAGCACTCAACACAGCTCCTGCTCCGAGCACTCAACACAGCTCCTGCTCCGAGCACTCAACACAGCTCCTGCTCCGAGCACTCAACACAGCTCCTGCTCCGAGCACTCAACATAGCTCCTGCTCCAAACACGCAGCACAGCTCCTGCTCCAAACACTCCACACAACTGCTGCTCCCAACATTCCACACAGCTACTGCTCCAAACACTCAGCACAGCTCCTGCTCCAAACACACAGCAGAGCTCCTGCTCCAAACACGCTGCACAGCTCCTGCTCCAGTCAGCACTGATCCTGCTACAAACACACAGCACAGCTCCTGCTCCAAACACTCAGCACAGCTCCTGCTCCAAACACTCAGCACAGCTCCTGCTCCAAACACTCAGCACAGCTTCTGCTCCAAACACTCAGCACAGCTCCTGCTCCAAACACTCAGCACAGCTCCTGCAACAAACACTCAGCACAGCTCCTGCTCCAAACACTCAGCACAGCTCCTGCTCCAAACACTCAGCACAGCTCCTGCTCCAAACATTCAGCACAGCGCCTGCTCCAAACACTCAGCACAGCTCCTGCTCCAAACACTCAGCACAGCTCCTGCTCCAAACACTCAGCACAGCTCCTGCTCCAAACACTCAGCACAGCTCCTGCTCCAAACACTCAGCACAGCTCCTGCTCCAAACACTCAGCACAGCTCCTGCTCCAAACACTCAGCACAGCTCCTGCTCCAAACACTCAGCACAGCTCCTGCTCCAAACACTCAGCACAGCTCCTGCTCCAAACACTCAGCACAGATCCTGCACCGAGCACTCAACACAGCTCCTGCTCCGATCACTCAACACAGCTCCTGCTCCGAGTACTCAACACAGCTCCTGCTCCGAGCACTCAACACATCTCCTGCTTCGAGCACTCAACACAGCTCCTGCTCCAAACACTCAGCACAAATCCTGCACCAAACACTCAGCACAGCTCCTGCTCCAAACACTCAGCACAGATCCTGCCTCAAACACTCAGAACTGAACACAGATCCTGCTCCAAACAGTCAGCACTGAACACAGCCCCTGCTCCAAACACTCAGCACTGAACACAGCTCCTGCTCCAAACACTCAGCACTGAACACAGCTCCAGCTCCAAACACTCTGCACTGAACAAAGCTCCTGCTCCAAACACTCTGCAAAGAACACAGCTCCTGCTCCAAACACTCAGCAATGAACACAGCCCCTGCTCCAAACAGTCAGCACTGAACACATGTCCTGCTCCAAACACTCAACACAGCTCCTGCTCCGAGCACTCAACATAGCTCCTGCTCCAAACACTCAGCACAGCTCCTGCTCCAAACACACAGCAGAGCTCCTGCTCCAAACACGCTGCACAGCTCCTGCTCCAGTCAGCACAGATCCTGCTACAAACACACAGCACAGCTTCTGCTCCAAACACTCAGCACAGCTCCTGCTCCAAACACTCAGCACAGCTCCTGCTACAAACACTCAGCACTGAACAATGAACACAGATCGTTTACCAAAATCTGAACACAGATCCTGCTCAAAACACTGAACACAGATCCTTCTCCATCCACTGAACACATGTCCAGCTTCAAACACTGAACACAGCTCCTGCTCCGAGCACTCAACGCACCTCCTGCGCCGAGGACTCAACACAGATCCTGCTACAAACACTGAACACAGCTCCAGCTCTGAGCACTCAACACAGCTCCAGCTCTGAGCACACAACACAGCTCCTGCTCTGAGCACTCAACACAGCTCCTGCTTTGAGCATTCAACACAGCTCCAGCTCTGAGCACTCAACACAGCTCCAGCTCTGAGCATTCAACACTGCTCCAGCTCTGAGCACTCAACACAGCTCCAGCTCTGAGCACTCAACACTGCTCCTGCACCGAGGAATCAACATAGCTCCTGCTCCGAGCGCTCAACAGAACTCCTGCTCCAAACACTCAGCACAGTTCCTGCTTCGAGCACTCAACAGAACTCCTGCTCCAAACACTCAGCACAGATCCTGCCCCAAACACACAGAACGGAACACATATCCTGCTCCAAACACTCAGCACTGAACAGAGCCCCTGCTCCAAACACTCAGCACTAAAAACAGCTCCTGCTACAAATACTCAGCACTGAACAATGAACACAGATCTTTTACCAAAATCTGAACACAGATCCTGCTCAAAACACTGAACACACATCCTTCTCCATCCACTGAACACATGTCCTGCCCAAACAAAGAACACAGCTCCTGGGTCGAGCACTCAACACAGCTCCTGCTCCGAGCACTCAACACAGCACTTGCTCCGAGCACTCAACACAGCACTTGCTCCAAGCACTCAACACAGCTCCTGCTCCGAGCACTCAACACAGCTCCTGCTTCGAGCAGTCAACACAGCTCCTGCTCCGAGAACTCAACACAGCTCCTGCTCCGACCACTCAACACAGCTCCTGCTCCGAGCAGATAACACAGCTCCTGCTGCAAAGATTCAACACAGCTCCTGCACCAAAGACTCAACATAGCTCCTGCTCCAGACAATCAACACAGCTCCTGCTCCAGACACTCAACACAGCTCCTGCTCCAGACATTCAACAAATATCCTGCTCCAAACACTCAACACAGCTCCTGTTCCAAACGCTCAACACAGATCCTGCTCCAAACACTGAGCACAGCTCCTGCTCCGAGCACTCAACACAGCTCCTGCTGCGAGCACTCAACACAGCTCCTGCTCCGAGCACTCAACACAGCTCCTGCTCCGAGCACTCAACACAGCTCCTGCTCCAAGCACTCAACACAGCTCCTGCTCCGAGCACTCAACATAGCTCCTGCTCCAAACACGCAGCACAGCTACTGCTCCAAACACTCAGCACAGCTCCTGCTCCAAACACACAGCAGAGCTCCTGCTCCAAACACGCTGCACAGCTCCTGCTCCAGTCAGCACTGATCCTGCTACAAACACACAGCACAGCTTCTGCTCCAAGCACTCAGCACAGCTCCTGCTCCAAACACTCAGCACAGCTCCTGCTCCAAACACTCAGCACAGCTCCTGCTCCAAACACTCAGCACAGCTCCTGCTCCAAACACTCAGCACAGCTCCTGCTCCAAACACTGAACACAGCTCCTGCTCCAAACACTGAACACAGGTCCTGCTCCAAACCCAGCAGTGAATACAGCTGTAGCTCCCAACACTGTACACAGATGCTGCTCCAAACAATATACACAGCTCCTGCTCTGAACACTGAACATAGCTCCTGCTCCAAACACTCAGCACTGAACAGAGACCCTGCTCCAAACACTCAGCACTAAAAACAGCTCCTGCTACAAATACTCAGCACTGAACAATGAACACAGATCTTTTACCAAAATCTGAACACAGATCCTGCTCAAAACACTGAACACACATCCTTCTCCATCCACTGAACACATGTCCTGCCTAAACAATGAACACAGCTCCTGGTCCGAGCACTCAACACAGCTCCTGCTCTGAGCACTCAACACAGCTCCTGCTCCGAGCACTCAACACAGCTCCTGCTCCGAGCACTCAACACAGCTCCTGCTCCGACCACTCAACACAGCTCCTGCTCCGACCACTCAACACAGCTCCTGCTCCGAGCAGACAACACAGTTCTTGCTGCAAAGATTCAACACAGCTCCTGCACCAAAGACTCAACATAGCTCCTGCTCCAAACAATCAACACAGCTCCTGCTCCAGACACTCAACACAGCTCCTGCTCCAAACACTCAACACAGATCCTGCTCCAAACACTCAACACAGATCCTGCTCCAAACACTCAAGACACCTCCTGCTCCAAACACTCAACACAGCTCCTGCTCCGAGCACTCAACACAGCTCCTGCTCCAAACACTCAGCACAGCTCCTGCTCCAAACACTCAAGATAGCTCCTGCTCCAAACATTCAAGACAGCTCCTGCACCAAACACTCAGCACAGCTCCTTCTCCAAACACAGCTGTGAATACAGCTGTAGCTCCCAAAACTGTACACAGTTGCTGCTCCAAACGCTAAACCCAGCTGCTGCTCCCAAGACTCAACACTGAACACAGCTCTTGCTCCAAACACTCAACACAGTTCCTGCTCCAGGCACTCAACACAGCTCCTAATCTGAGCACTCAACAGAGCTCCTGCTCCAAACATTCAAAACAGCTGCTGCTCCCAATAATCAACATAGATCCTGCTCAAAACACTCCACACAGCTCCTGCTCCGAGGAATCAACACAGCTCCTGCTCCGAGGAATCAACAAAGCTCCAGCTCCGAATACTCAACACAGCTCCTGCTCCGAGCACTCAACACAGCTCCTGCTCCGAGCACTCAACACAGCTCCTGCTCCGACCACTCAACACAGCTCCTGCTCCGACCACTCAACACAGCTCCTGCACCAAACACTCAACACAGCTCCTGCGCCGAGGACTCAACACAGATCTTGCTCCAAACACTGAACACAGCTCCTGCTCTGAGCACTCAACACAGCTCCAGCTCTGAGCACTCAACACAGCTCCAGCTCTGAGCAGTCAACACAGCTCTAGATCTGAGCACTCAACACAGCTACTGCTCCGAGCACTCAACACTGCTCCTGCACCGAGGAATCAACACAGCTCGTGCTCCGAGCGCTCAACAGAACTCCTGCTTCAAACACGCAACACAGCTCCTGCTCCGAGCACTCAGCACAGCTCCTGCTCCGAGCACTCAACACAGCTCCTGCTCTGAGCACTCAACACAGCTCCTGTTCCGAGCACTCAACACAGCTCCTACTCCGAGCACTCAACACAGCTACTGCTTCGAGCACTCAACACAGCTCCTGCTCCGAGCACTCAATACAGCTCCTGCTCCGAGCACTCAACACAGCTGCTCCCAATTCTAACAACTTCTCCCAAATCTAACAACTGCTCCCAACTCTAACAACTGCTCCCAACTCTAACAACTGCTCCCAACTCTAACAACTGCTCCCAACTCTCGACACTGCTCCCAACTCTCGACACTGCTCCCAACTCTCGACACTGCTCCCAACTCTCCACACTGCTCCCAAATCTGCACACGGCTCCCAACTCTCCACACTGCTCCCAACTCTCCACACTGCTCCCAACTCAAGAGACGGCTCCCAACTCAAGACACGGCTCCCAACTCTCGACACTGCTCGCAACTCAAGACACGGCTCCCAACTCAAGACACGGCTCCCAACTCTCGACACTGCTCCCAAATCTCCACACTGCTCCCAACTCTCCACACTGCTCCAAACTCTCCACACTGCTCCCAACTCAAGACACGGCTCACAACTCAAGACACGGCTCCCAACTCTCGACACTGCTCCCAACTCTCCACGCTGCTCCCAACTCTCCACACTGCTCCCAAATCAAGACACGGCCCCCAACTCAAGACACGGCTCCCAACTCTCGACACTGCTCCCAACTCTCGTCGCTGCTCCCAACTCTCGACGCCGCTCCCAACTCTCCACACCGCTCCCAACTCTCCACGCCGCTCTCAACTCTCCACGCCGCTCTCAACTCTCGACACTGCTCCCAACTCTAAAAACTGCTCCCAACTCAAGTCACGGCTCCCAACTCTCGACACTGCTCCCAACTCTCGACACTGCTCCCAACTTTCCACGTCGCTCCCAACTCTCCACACTGCTCCCAACTCTCGACACTGCTCCCAACTTTCCACGCCGCTCCCAACTCTCCACACTGCTCCCAACTCTCGACGCTGCTAACAACTGTCGACGCTGCTCCAAACTCTTGACACTGCTCCCAACTCTCCACACTGCTCCCAACTCTAAAAACTGCTCCCAACTCTCCACACTGCTCCCAACTCTAAAAACGGCTCCCAACTCAAGTCACTGCTCCCAACTCTCGACACTGCTCCCAACTCTAGACATGGCTCCCAACTCTCGATACTGCTCCCAACGCTCGACGCTGCTCCCAACTCTAAAAACTGCACCCAACTCTAAAAACGGCTCCCAACTCTAAAAACTGCTCCCAACTCTCCACACTGCTCCCAACTCTAAAAACTGCTCCCAACTCCCCACACTGCTCCCAACTCTAAAAACGGCTCCCAACTCAAGTCACTGCTCCCATCTCTCGACACTGCTCCCAACGCTCGACGCTGCTCCCAACTCTAAAAACTGCTCCCAACTCTAAAAACTGCTCCCAACTCAAGACACGGCTCCGAACTCACGACATTGCTCCCAACTCTCGACACTGCTACCAACTCTAGACACGGCTGCCAACTCTAGACACGGCTCCCGACTCTAGACACGGCTCCCGACTCTAGACACGGCTCCCGACTCTAGACACGGCTCCCGACTCTAGACACGGCTCCCGTCTCTAGACACGGCTGCCAACTCTAGACACGGCTGCCAACTCTAGACACGGCTGCCAACTCTACACACGGTCCCCAACTCTAGACACGGTCCCCAACTCTAGTCACGGCTCCCAACTCTAGACACGGCTCCCAAATCTAGACACGGCTCCCAAATCTAGACACGGCTCCCAACTCTAGACACGGTCCACAACTCTCGACACGGCTCCCAACTCTCGACACTGCTCCCAACTCTAACAACTGTTCCCAACTCTCGACACTGCTCCCAACTCTCGACACTGCTCCCAACTCTCGACACTGCTCCCAACTTTCCACGCCGCTCCCAACTCTCCACACTGCTCCCAACTCTCGACGCTGCTCCCAACTCTCGACACTGCTCCCAACTCTCGACACTGCTCCCAACTCTAAAAACTGCTCCCAACTCAAGTCACGGCTCCCAACTCTCGACACTGCTCCCAACTCTCGACACTGCTCCCAACTCGCGACGCTGCTCCCAACTCGCGACGCTGCTCCCAACTCGCGACGCTGCTCCCAACTCTCGACGCTGCTCCCAACTCTCGACGCTGCTCCCAACTCTCGACGCTGCTCCCAACTCTCGACGCTGCTCCCAACTCTCGACGCTGCTCCCAACTCTCGACGCTGCTCCCAACTCTCGACGCTGCTCCCAACTCTCGACGCTGCTCCCAACTCTCGACACTGCTCCCAACTCTCCACACTGCTCCCAACTCTCCACACTGCTCCCAACTCTCCACACTGCTCCCAACTCTCGACGCTGCTAACAACTGTCGACGCTGCTCCAAACTCTTGACACTGCTCCCAACTCTCCACACTGCTCCCAACTCTAAAAACTGCTCCCAACTCTCCACACTGCTCCCAACTCTAAAAACGGCTCCCAACTCAAGTCACTGCTCCCAACTCTCGACACTGCTCCCAACTCTAGACATGGCTCCCAACTCTCGATACTGCTCCCAACGCTCGACGCTGCTCCCAACTCTAAAAACTGCACCCAACTCTAAAAACGGCTCCCAACTCTAAAAACTGCTCCCAACTCTCCACACTGCTCCCAACTCTAAAAACTGCTCCCAACTCCCCACACTGCTCCCAACTCTAAAAACGGCTCCCAACTCAAGTCACTGCTCCCATCTCTCGACACTGCTCCCAACGCTCGACGCTGCTCCCAACTCTAAAAACTGCTCCCAACTCTAAAAACTGCTCCCAACTCAAGACACGACTCCGAACTCACGACATTGCTCCCAACTCTCGACACTGCTCCCAACTCTAGAAACGGCTGCCAACTCTAGACACGGCTCCCGACTCTAGACACGGCTCCCGACTCTAGACACGGCTCCCGACTCTAGACACGGCTCCCGACTCTAGACACGGCTCCCGTCTCTAGACACGGCTGCCAACTCTAGACACGGCTGCCAACTCTAGACACGGCTGCCAACTCTACACACGGTCCCCAACTCTAGACACGGTCCCCAACTCTAGTCACGGCTCCCAACTCTAGACACGGCTCCCAAATCTAGACACGGCTCCCAAATCTAGACACGGCTCCCAACTCTAGACACGGTCCACAACTCTCGACACGGCTCCCAACTCTCGACACTGCTCCCAACTCTAACAACTGTTCCCAACTCTCGACACTGCTCCCAACTCTCGACACTGCTCCCAACTCTCGACACTGCTCCCAACTCCAACAACTGTTCCCAACGCAAGGCATGGCTCCCAACTCTCGAAACGGCTCCCAACTCTAGACACGGCTCCCAACTCTAGACACGGCTCCCAACTCTAGACACGGCTCCCAACTCTCCACACGGCTCCCAACTCTAGACACGGCTCCCAACTCTAGACACGGCTCCCAACTTTAGACACGGCTCCCAACTCTAGACACGGCTCCCAGCCCTAGACACGGCTCCCAACTCTAGACACGGCTCCCAACTCTAGACACGGCTCCCAACTCTAGACACGGCTCCCAACTCTAGACACGGCTCTCAACTCTCCACACGGCTACCAACTCTAGACAAGGATCCCAACTCAAGTCACGGCTCCCAACTCTCGACGCTGCTCCCAACTCTCGACGCTGCTCCCAACGCTCGACGCTGCTCCCAACTCTAAAAACTGCACCCAACTCTAAAAACGGCTCCCAACTCTAAAAACTGCTCCCAACTCTCCACACTGCTCCCAACTCTAAAAACAGCTCCCAACTCCCCACACTGCTCCCAACTCTAAAAACGGCTCCCAACTCAAGTCACTGCTCCCATCTCTCGACACTGCTCCCAACGCTCGACGCTGCTCCCAACTCTAAAAACTGCTCCCAACTCTAAAAACTGCTCCCAACTCAAGACACGGCTCCGAACTCACGACATTGCTCCCAACTCTCGACACTGCTCCCAACTCTAGACACGGCTGCCAACTCTAGACACGGCTCCCGACTCTAGACACGGCTCCCGACTCTAGACACGGCTCCCGACTCTAGACACGGCTCCCGACTCTAGACACGGCTCCCGTCTCTAGACACGGCTGCCAACTCTAGACACGGCTGCCAACTCTAGACACGGCTGCCAACTCTACACACGGTCCCCAACTCTAGACACGGTCCCCAACTCTAGTCACGGCTCCCAACTCTAGACACGGCTCCCAAATCTAGACACGGCTCCCAACTCTAGACACGGTCCACAACTCTCGACACGGCTCCCAACTCTCGACACTGCTCCCAACTCTAACAACTGTTCCCAACTCTCGACACTGCTCCCAACTCTCGACACTGCTCCCAACTCTCGACACTGCTCCCAACTCCAACAACTGTTCCCAACGCAAGGCATGGCTCCCAACTCTCGAAACGGCTCCCAACTCTAGACACGGCTCCCAACTCTAGACACGGCTCCCAACTCTAGACACGGCTCCCAACTCTAGACACGGCTCCCAACTCTCCACACGGCTCCCAACTCTAGACACGGCTCCCAACTCTAGACACGGCTCCCAACTCTAGACACGGCTCCCAACTCTAGACACGGCTCCCAACCCTAGACACGGCTCCCAACTCTAGACACGGCTCCCAACTCTAGACACGGCTCCCAACTCTCCACACGGCTCCCAACTCTAGACACGGCTCCCAACTCTAGACACGGCTCTCAACTCTCCACACGGCTACCAACTCTAGACAAGGATCCCAACTCAAGTCACGGCTCCCAACTCTCGACGCTGCTCCCAACTCTCGACGCTGCTCCCAACTCTCGACGCCGCTCCCAACTCGCGACGCTGCTCCCAACTCTCGACACTGCTCCCAACTCTCCACACTGCTCCCAACTCTCCACACTGCTCCCAACTCTAGACACGGCTCCCAACTCTCGACACGGCTCCCAACTCTCCACACTGCTCCCAACTCTAGACACGGCTCCCAACTCTCGACACGGCTCCCAACTCTCGACACTGCTCCCAACTCTAGACACGGCTCCCAACTCTCGACACGGCTCCCAACTCTCGACACGGCTCCCAACTCTCGACACGGCTCCCAACTCTCGACACGGCTCCCAACTCTCGACACGGCTCCCAACTCTAGACACGGCTCCCAACTCTAGACACGGCTCCCAACTCTAGACACGGCTCTCAACTCTCCACACGGCTACCAACTCTAGACAAGGCTCCCAACTCAAGTCACGGCTCCCAACTCTCGACACTGCTCCCAACTCTCGACACTGCTCCTAACTCGCGACGCTGCTCCCAACTCTCGACGCTGCTCCCAACTCTCGACGCTGCTCCCAACTCTCGACGCTGCTCCCAACTCGCGACGCTGCTCCCAACTCGCGACGCTGCTCCCAACTCTCGACGCTGCTCCCAACTCTCGACGCTGCTCCCAGCTCTCGACGCTGCTCCCAACTCTCGACGCTGCTCCCAGCTCTCGACGCTGCTCCCAACTCTCGACGCTGCTCCCAACTCTCGACGCTGCTCCCAACTCTCCACGCTGCTCACAACTCTCCACACTGCTCCCAACTCTCCACACTGCTCCCAACTCTCCACACTGCTCCCAACTCTCGAAACTGCTCCCAACTCTCGACGCTGCTCCCAACTCTCGACGCTGCTCCCAACTCAGGACACTGCTCCCAACTCTCCACGCTGCTCCCAACTCTCCACGCTGCTCCCAACTCTCGACGCTGCTCCCAACTCTCGATGCTGCTCCCAACTCTCGACGCTGCTCCCAACACTCGACACTGCTCCCAACACTCGACACTGCTCCCAACTCTCGACACTGCTCCCAACTCACGACACTGCTCCCAACTCTCGACGCTGCTAACAACTCTCAACGCTGCTCCCAACTCTAAAAATTGCTCCCAACTCTCCACACTGCTCCCAACTCTAAAAACGGCTCCCAATTCAAGTCACTGCTCACAACTCTCAACACTGCTCCCAACTCTAGACACGGCTCCCAACTCTCGATACTGCTCCCAACGCTCGACGCTGCTCCCAACTCTAAAAACTGCTCCCAACTCTAAAAACTGCTCCCAACTCTAAAAACTGCTCCCAACTCTCCACACTGCTCCCAACTCTAAAAACTGCTCCCAACTCTCCACACTGCTCCCAACTCTAAAAACGGCTCCCAACTCAAGTCACTGCTCCCAACTCTCGACACTGCTCCCAACTCTAGACACGGCTCCCAACTCTCGACGCTGCTCCCAACGTTCGACGCTGCTCCCAACTCTAAAAACTGCTCCCAACTCTAAAAACTGCTCCCAACTCTAAAAATTGTTCCCAACTCTCCACACTGCTCCCAACTCTAAAAACTGCTCCCAACTCTCCACACTGCTCCCAACTCTAAAAACGGCTCCCAACTCAAGTCAATGGTCCCAACTCTCGACACTGCTCCCAACGCTCGACGCTGCTCCCAACTCTAAAAACTGCTCCCAACTCCAAAAACTGCTCCCAACTCAAGACACGCTCCCAACTCAGGACATTGCTCCCAACTCTCGACACTGCTCCCAACTCTAGACACGGGCTGCCAACTCTAGACACGGCTCCCGACTCTAGACACGGCTCCCGACTCTAGACACGGCTCCTGTCTCTAGACACGGCTGCCAACTCTAGACACGGCTGCCAACTCTAGACACGGCTGCCAACTCTAGACACGGCTCCCAACTCTCGACACGGTCCCCAACTCTCGACACGGTCCCCAACTCTAGACACGGTCCCCAACTCTAGTCACGGCTCCCAACTCTAGACACGGCTCCCAACTCTAGACACGGCTCCCAACTCTAGACACGGCTCCCAACTCTAGACACGGCTCCCAACTCAAGACACGGCTCCCAACTCAAGACACGGCTCCCAACTCTAGACACGGTCCACAACTCTCGACACGGCTCCCAACTCTCGACACTGCTCCCAACTCTAACAACTGCTCCCAACTCTAACAACTGTTCCCAACTCTCGACACTGCTCCCAACTCTCGACACAGCTCCCAACTCTCGACATTGCTCCCAACTCCAACAACTGCTCCCAACGCAAGGCATGGCTCCCAACTCTCGACACGGCTCCCAACTCTCGACACGGGTCCCAACTCTAGACACGGCTCCCAACTCTAGACACGGATCCCAACTCTAGACACGGATCCCAACTCTAGACACGGTTCCCAACTCTAGACACGGCTCCCAACTCTAGACACGGCTCCCAACTCTAGACAAGGCTCCCAACTCTCCACACGGCTCCCAACTCTAGACACGGCTCCCAACTCTAGACACGGCTCTCAACTCTCCACACGGCTACCAACTCTAGACAAGGCTCCCAACTCTAGACACGGCTCTCAACTCTCCACACGGCTACCAACTCTAGACAAGGCTCCCAACTCTAGACACGGCACCCAACTCTCGACATTGCTCCCAACTCTAAACACTGTTCCCAACTTTAAAAACTCATCCGAACTCTCGACACTGCTCCCAACTCTCGACGCTGCTCCCAACTCTCGACGCTGCTCCCAACTCTCCACACTGCTCCCAACTCTCGACACAGCTCCCAAATCTCGACGCTGCTCCGAACTCTCGACGCAGTTCCCAACTCTAAAAACAGCTCCCAACTCTAAAAACAGCTCCCAACACTAAAAACTGCTCCCAACTCTCGACGCTGCTCCCAACTCTCGACACTGTTCCCAACTCTCGACACTGCTCCCAACTCTCGACACGGCTCCCAACTCTACACACGGTCCCCAACTCTAGACACGGTCCCCAACTCTAGTCACGGCTCCCAACTCTAGACACGGCTCCCAAATCTAGACACGGCTCCCAACTGTAGACACGGTCCACAACTCTCGACACGGCTCCCAACTCTCGACACTGCTCCCAACTCTAACAACTGTTCCCAACTCTCGACACTGCTCCCAACTCTCGACACTGCTCCCAACTCTCGACACTGCTCCCAACTCCAACAACTGTTCCCAACGCAAGGCATGGCTCCAACTCTCGAAACGGCTCCCAACTCTAGACACGGCTCCCAACTCTAGACACGGCTCCCAACTCTAGACACGGCTCCCAACTCTCCACACGGCTCCCAACTCTAGACACGGCTCCCAACTCTAGACACGGCTCCCAACTCTAGACACGGCTCCCAACTCTAGACACGGCTCCCAACCCTAGACACGGCTCCCAACTCTAGACACGGCTCCCAACTCTAGACACGGCTCCCAACTCTCCACACGGCTCCCAACTCTAGACACGGCTCCCAACTCTAGACACGGCCCTCAACTCTCCACACGGCTACCAACTCTAGACAAGGATCCCAACTCAAGTCACGGCTCCCAACTCTCGACGCTGCTCCCAACTCTCGACGCTGCTCCCAACTCTCGACGCTGCTCCCAACTCGCGACGCTGCTCCCAACTCTCGACACTGCTCCCAACTCTCCACACTGCTCCCAACTCTCGACACTGCTCCCAACTCTCCACACTGCTCCCAACTCTCGACGCTGCTCCCAACTCTCGACACTGTTCCCAACTCTCGACACTGCTCCCAACTCTCGACACTGCTCCCAACTCTAGACACGGCTCCCAACTCTCGACACGGCTCCCAACTCTCCACACTGCTCCCAACTCTAGACACCCCTCCCAACTCTCGACACCCCTCCCAACTCTCGACACGGCTCCCAACTCTCGACACGGCTCCCAACTCTCGACACGGCTCCCAACTCTCGACACGGCTCCCAACTCTCGACACGGCTCCCAACTCTCGACACAACTCCCAACTCTAGACACGGCTCCCAACTCTAGACACGGCTCCCAACTCTCCACACGGCTACCAACTCTAGACAAGGCTCCCAACTCAAGTCACGGCTCCCAACTCTCGACACTGCTCCCAACTCTCGACACTGCTCCCAACTCGCGACGCTGCTCCCAACTCTCGACGCTGCTCCCTACTCTCGACGCTGCTCCCAGCTCTCGACGCTGCTCCCAACTCTCGACGCTGCTCCCAACTCTCGACGCTGCTCCCAACTCTCCACGCTGCTCACAACTCTCCACACTGCTCCCAACTCTCCACACTGCTCCCAACTCACCACACTGCTCCCAACTCTCGAAACTGCACACAACTCTCGACGCTGCTCCCAACTCTCGACGCTGCTCCCAACTCGGGACACTGCTCCCAACTCTCCACGCTGCTCCCAACTCTCCACGCTGCTCCCAACTCTTGACGCTGCTCCCAACTCTCGACGCTGCTCCCAACTCTCGACGCTGCTCCCAACTCTCGACGCTGCTCCCAACTCGCGACGCTGCTCCCAACTCTCGACGCTGCTCCCAACTCTCGACGCTGCTCCCAGCTCTCGACGCTGCTCCCAACTCTCGACGCTGCTCCCAACTCTCCACGCTGCTCCCAACTCTCCACACTGCTCCCAAATCTCCACACTGCTCCCAACTCTCCACACTGCTCCCAACTCTCCACACTGCTCCCAACTCTCGAAACTGCTCCCAACTCTCGAAACTGCTCCCAACTCTCGACGCTGCTCCCAACTCGGGACACTGCTCCCAACTCTCCACACTGCTCCCAACTCTCCACGCTGCTCCCAACTCTTGACGCTGCTCCCAACTCTCGATGCTGCTCCCAACTCTCGACGCTGCTCCCAACACTCGACACTGCTCCCAACACTCGACACTGCTCCCAACTCTCGACACTGCTCCCAACTCTCGACACTGCTCCCAACTCTCGACGCTGCTAACAACTCTCAACGCTGCTCCCAACTCTAAAAATTGCTCCCAACTCTCCACACTGCTCCCAACTCTAAAAACGGCTCCCAATTCAAGTCACTGCTCACAACTCTCAACACTGCTCCCAACTCTAGACACGGCTCCCAACTCTCGATACTGCTCCCAACGCTCGACGCTGCTCCCAACTCTAAAAACTGCTCCCAACTCTAAAAACTGCTCCCAACTCTAAAAACTGCTCCCAACTCTCCACACTGCTCCCAACTCTAAAAACTGCTCCCAACTCTCCACACTGCTCCCAACTCTAAAAACGGCTCCCAACTCAAGTCACTGCTCCCAACTCTCGACACTGCTCCCAACTCTAGACACGGCTCCCAACTCTCGACGCTGCTCCCAACGTTCGACGCTGCTCCCAACTCTAAAAACTGCTCCCAACTCTAAAAACTGCTCCCAACTCTAAAAATTGTTCCCAACTCTCCACACTGCTCCCAACTCTAAAAACTGCTCCCAACTCTCCACACTGCTCCCAACTCTAAAAACGGCTCCCAACTCAAGTCAATGGTCCCAACTCTCGACACTGCTCCCAACGCTCGACGCTGCTCCCAACTCTAAAAACTGCTCCCAACTCCAAAAACTGCTCCCAACTCAAGACACGGCTCCCAACTCAGGACATTGCTCCCAACTCTCGACACTGCTCCCAACTCTAGACACGGGCTGCCAACTCTAGACACGGCTCCCGACTCTAGACACGGCTCCCGACTCTAGACACGGCTCCTGTCTCTAGACACGGCTGCCAACTCTAGACACGGCTGCCAACTCTAGACACGGCTGCCAACTCTAGACACGGCTCCCAACTCTCGACACGGTCCCCAACTCTCGACACGGTCCCCAACTCTAGACACGGTCCCCAACTCTAGTCACGGCTCCCAACTCTAGACACGGCTCCCAACTCTAGACACGGCTCCCAACTCTAGACACGGCTCCCAACTCTAGACACGGCTCCCAACTCAAGACACGGCTCCCAACTCAAGACACGGCTCCCAACTCTAGACACGGTCCACAACTCTTGACACGGCTCCCAACTCTCGACACTGCTCCCAACTCTAACAACTGCTCCCAACTCTAACAACTGTTCCCAACTCTCGACACTGCTCCCAACTCTCGACACAGCTCCCAACTCTCGACATTGCTCCCAACTCCAACAACTGCTCCCAACGCAAGGCATGGCTCCCAACTCTCGACACGGCTCCCAACTCTCGACACGGGTCCCAACTCTAGACACGTCTCCCAACTCTAGACACGGATCCCAACTCTAGACACGGATCCCAACTCTAGACACGGTTCCCAACTCTAGACACGGCTCCCAACTCTAGACACGGCTCCCAACTCTAGACAAGGCTCCCAACTCTCCACACGGCTCCCAACTCTAGACACGGCTCCCAACTCTAGACACGGCTCTCAACTCTCCACACGGCTACCAACTCTAGACAAGGCTCCCAACTCTAGACACGGCTCTCAACTCTCCACACGGCTACCAACTCTAGACAAGGCTCCCAACTCTAGACACGGCACCCAACTCTCGACATTGCTCCCAACTCTAAACACTGTTCCCAACTTTAAAAACTCATCCGAACTCTCGACACTGCTCCCAACTCTCGACGCTGCTCCCAACTCTCGACGCTGCTCCCAACTCTCCACACTGCTCCCAACTCTCGACACAGCTCCCAAATCTCGACGCTGCTCCGAACTCTCGACGCAGTTCCCAACTCTAAAAACAGCTCCCAACTCTAAAAACAGCTCCCAACACTAAAAACTGCTCCCAACTCTCGACGCTGCTCCCAACTCTCGACACTGTTCCCAACTCTCGACACTGCTCCCAACTCTCGACACGGCTCCCAACTCTACACACGGTCCCCAACTCTAGACACGGTCCCCAACTCTAGTCACGGCTCCCAACTCTAGACACGGCTCCCAAATCTAGACACGGCTCCCAACTGTAGACACGGTCCACAACTCTCGACACGGCTCCCAACTCTCGACACTGCTCCCAACTCTAACAACTGTTCCCAACTCTCGACACTGCTCCCAACTCTCGACACTGCTCCCAACTCTCGACACTGCTCCCAACTCCAACAACTGTTCCCAACGCAAGGCATGGCTCCAACTCTCGAAACGGCTCCCAACTCTAGACACGGCTCCCAACTCTAGACACGGCTCCCAACTCTAGACACGGCTCCCAACTCTCCACACGGCTCCCAACTCTAGACACGGCTCCCAACTCTAGACACGGCTCCCAACTCTAGACACGGCTCCCAACTCTAGACACGGCTCCCAACCCTAGACACGGCTCCCAACTCTAGACACGGCTCCCAACTCTAGACACGGCTCCCAACTCTCCACACGGCTCCCAACTCTAGACACGGCTCCCAACTCTAGACACGGCCCTCAACTCTCCACACGGCTACCAACTCTAGACAAGGATCCCAACTCAAGTCACGGCTCCCAACTCTCGACGCTGCTCCCAACTCTCGACGCTGCTCCCAACTCTCGACGCTGCTCCCAACTCGCGACGCTGCTCCCAACTCTCGACACTGCTCCCAACTCTCCACACTGCTCCCAACTCTCGACACTGCTCCCAACTCTCCACACTGCTCCCAACTCTCGACGCTGCTCCCAACTCTCGACACTGTTCCCAACTCTCGACACTGCTCCCAACTCTCGACACTGCTCCCAACTCTAGACACGGCTCCCAACTCTCGACACGGCTCCCAACTCTCCACACTGCTCCCAACTCTAGACACCCCTCCCAACTCTCGACACCCCTCCCAACTCTCGACACGGCTCCCAACTCTCGACACGGCTCCCAACTCTCGACACGGCTCCCAACTCTCGACACGGCTCCCAACTCTCGACACGGCTCCCAACTCTCGACACAACTCCCAACTCTAGACACGGCTCCCAACTCTAGACACGGCTCCCAACTCTCCACACGGCTACCAACTCTAGACAAGGCTCCCAACTCAAGTCACGGCTCCCAACTCTCGACACTGCTCCCAACTCTCGACACTGCTCCCAACTCGCGACGCTGCTCCCAACTCTCGACGCTGCTCCCTACTCTCGACGCTGCTCCCAGCTCTCGACGCTGCTCCCAACTCTCGACGCTGCTCCCAACTCTCGACGCTGCTCCCAACTCTCCACGCTGCTCACAACTCTCCACACTGCTCCCAACTCTCCACACTGCTCCCAACTCACCACACTGCTCCCAACTCACCACACTGCTCCCAACTCTCGAAACTGCACACAACTCTCGACGCTGCTCCCAACTCTCGACGCTGCTCCCAACTCGGGACACTGCTCCCAACTCTCCACGCTGCTCCCAACTCTCCACGCTGCTCCCAACTCTTGACGCTGCTCCCAACTCTCGACGCTGCTCCCAACTCTCGACGCTGCTCCCAACTCTCGACGCTGCTCCCAACTCGCGACGCTGCTCCCAACTCTCGACGCTGCTCCCAACTCTCGACGCTGCTCCCAGCTCTCGACGCTGCTCCCAACTCTCGACGCTGCTCCCAACTCTCCACGCTGCTCCCAACTCTCCACACTGCTCCCAAATCTCCACACTGCTCCCAACTCTCCACACTGCTCCCAACTCTCCACACTGCTCCCAACTCTCGAAACTGCTCCCAACTCTCGAAACTGCTCCCAACTCTCGACGCTGCTCCCAACTCGGGACACTGCTCCCAACTCTCCACACTGCTCCCAACTCTCCACGCTGCTCCCAACTCTTGACGCTGCTCCCAACTCTCGATGCTGCTCCCAACTCTCGACGCTGCTCCCAACACTCGACACTGCTCCCAACACTCGACACTGCTCCCAACTCTCGACACTGCTCCCAACTCTCGACACTGCTCCCAACTCTCGACGCTGCTAACAACTCTCAACGCTGCTCCCAACTCTAAAAATTGCTCCCAACTCTCCACACTGCTCCCAACTCTAAAAACGGCTCCCAATTCAAGTCACTGCTCATAACTCTCAACACTGCTCCCAACTCTAGACACGGCTCCCAACTCTCGATACTGCTCCCAACGCTCGACGCTGCTCCCAACTCTAAAAACTGCTCCCAACTCTAAAAACTGCTCCCAACTCTAAAAACTGCTCCCAACTCTCCACACTGCTCCCAACTCTAAAAACTGCTCCCAACTCTCCACACTGCTCCCAACTCTAAAAACGGCTCCCAACTCAAGTCACTGCTCCCAACTCTCGACACTGCTCCCAACTCTAGACACGGCTCCCAACTCTCGACGCTGCTCCCAACGCTCGACGCTGCTCCCAACTCTAAAAACTGCTCCCAACTCTAAAAACTGTTCCCAACTCTCCAGACTGCTCCCAACTCTAAAAACTGCTCCCAACTCTCCACACTGCTCCCAACTCTAAAAACGGCTCCCAACTCAAGTCACTGCTCCCAACTCTCGACACTGCTCCCAACGCTCGGCGCTGCTCCCAACTCTAAAAACTGCTCCCAACTCTAAAAACTGCTCCCAACTCAAGACACGGCTCCCAACTCAGGACATTGCTCCCAACTCTCGACACTGCTCCCAACTCTAGACACGGGCTGCCAACTCTAGACACGGCTCCCGACTCTAGACACGGCTCCCGACTCTAGACACGGCTCCTGTCTCTAGACACGGCTGCCAACTCTAGACACGGCTGCCAACTCTAGACACGGCTGCCAACTCTAGACACGGCTGCCAACTCTCGACATGGTCCCCAACTCTAGACACGGCTCCCAACTCTAGACACGGCTCCCAACTCTAGACTGGGCTCCCAACTCAAGACACGGCTCCCAACTCTAGACACGGTCCACAACTCTCGACACGGCTCCCAACTCTCGACACTGCTCCCAACTCTAACAACTGCTCCCAACTCTAACAACTGTTCCCAACTCTCAACACTGCTCCCAACTCTCGACACAGCTCCCAACTCTAGACACGGCTCCCAACTCTAGACACGGCTCCCAACTCTAGACACGGCTCCCAACTCTAGACACGGCTCCCAACTCTAGACACGGCTCCCAACTCTAGACACGGCTCTCAACTCTCCACATGGCTACCAACTCTAGACAAGGCTCCCAACTCTAGACACGGCACCCAACTCTCGACATTGCTCCCAACTCTAAACACTGTTCCCAACTTTAAAAACTCATCCGAACTCTCGACACTGCTCCCAACTCTCGACACGGGTCCCAACTCTAGACACGGCTCCCAACTCTAGACACGGCTCCCAACTCTAGACACGGCTCCCAACTCTAGACACGGCTCCCAACTCTCCACACGGCTCCCAACTCTAGACACGGCTCTCAACTCTCCACACGGCTACCAACTCTAGACAAGGCTCCCAACTCTAGACACGGCTCTCAACTCTCCACACGGCTACCAACTCTAGACAAGGCTCCCAACTCTAGACACGGCACCCAACTCTCGACATTGCTCCCAACTCTAAACACTGTTCCCAACTTTAAAAACTCATCCGAACTCTCGACACTGCTCCCAACCCTAGACAATGCTCCCAACTCTCGACACGGCTCCCAACTCTCGACACTGCTCCCAACTCTCGACACTGCTCCCAACTCTAACAGCTGCTCCCAACAACAACAGCTGCTCCCAACTCTCGACACTGCTCCCAACTCTCGACGCTGCTCCCAACTCTCGACACTGCTCCCAACTCTAACAGCTGCTCCCAACTCTCGACACTGCTCCCAACTCTCGACGCTGCTCCCAACTCTCGACGCTGCTCCCAACTCTCCACACTGCTCCCAACTTTCCACATTGCTCCCAACTCTCGACGCTGCTCCCAAATCTCGACGCTGCTCCCAACTCTCGACGCAGTTCCCAACTCTAAAAACAGCTCCCAACTCTAAAAACAGCTCCCAACACTAAAAACTGCTCCCAACTCTCGACGCTGCTCCCAACTCTCGACACTGTTCCCAACTCTCAACACTGCTCCCAACTCTCGACACTGCTCCCAACTCTAGACACGGCTCCCAACTCTCGACACGGCTCCCAACTCTCCACACTGCTCCCAACTCTAGACACGGCTCCCAACTCTCGACACGGCTCCCAACTCTCGACGCGGCTCCCAACTCTCGACGCTGCTCCCAACTCTAAAAACTGCACCCAACTCTAAAAAAGGCTCCCAACTCTAAAAACTGCTCCCAACTCTCCACACTGCTCCCAACTCTAAAAACTGCTCCCAACTCCCCACACTGCTCCCAACTCTAAAAGCGGCTCCCAACTCAAGTCACTGCTCCCATCTCTCGACACTGCTCCCAACGCTCGACGCTGCTCCCAACTCTAAAAACTGCTCCCAACTCTAAAAACTAGTCCCAACTCAAGACACGGCTCCGAACTCACGACATTGCTCCCAACTCTCGACACTGCTCCCAACTCTAGACACGGCTGCCAACTCTAGACACGGCTCCCGACTCTAGACACGGCTCCCGACTCTAGACACGGCTCCCGTCTCTAGACACGGCTGCCAACTCTAGACACGGCTGCCAACTCTAGACACGGCTGCCAACTCTAGACACGGTCCCCAACTCTAGACACGGTCCCCAACTCTAGTCACGGCTCCCAACTCTAGACACGGCTCCCAACTCTAGACATGGCACCCAACTCTAGACACGGTCCACAACTCTCGACACGGCTCCCAACTCTCGACACTGCTCCCAACTCTAACAACTGTTCCCAACTCTCGACACGGCTCCCAACTCTAGACACGGCTCCCAACTCTAGACACGGCTCCCAACTCTAGACACGGCTCCCAACTCTCCACACGGCTCCCAACTCTAGACACGGCTCTCAACTCTCCACACGGCTACCAACTCTAGACAAGGCTCCCAACTCTAGACACGGCTCTCAACTCTCCACACGGCTACCAACTCTAGACAAGGCTCCCAACTCTAGACTCGGCACCCAACTCTCGACATTGCTCCCAACTCTAAACACTGTTCCCAACTTTAAAAACTCATCCGAACTCTCGACACTGCTCCCAACCCTAGACAATGCTCCCAACTCTCGACACGGCTCCCAACTCTCGACACTGCTCCCAACTCTCGACACTGCTCCCAACTCTAACAGCTGCTCCCAACAACAACAGCTGCTCCCAACTCTCGACACTGCTCCCAACTCTCGACGCTGCTCCCAACTCTCGACACTGCTCCCAACTCTAACAGCTGCTCCCAACTCTCGACACTGCTCCCAACTCTCGACGCTGCTCCCAACTCTCGACGCTGCTCCCAACTCTCCACACTGCTCCCAACTCTCCACATTGCTCCCAACTCTCGACGCTGCTCCCAAATCTCGACGCTGCTCCCAACTCTCGACGCAGTTCCCAACTCTAAAAACAGCTCCCAACTCTAAAAACAGCTCCCAACACTAAAAACTGCTCCCAACTCTCGACGCTGCTCCCAACTCTCGACACTGTTCCCAACTCTCAACACTGCTCCCAACTCTCGACACTGCTCCCAACGCTAGACACGGCTCCCAACTCTCGACACGGCTCCCAACTCTCCACACTGCTCCCAACTCTAGACACGGCTCCCAACTCTCGACACGGCTGCCAACTCTCGACACGGCTCCCAACTCTCGACGCTGCTCCCAACTCTAAAAACTGCACCCAACTCTAAAAACGGCTCCCAACTCTAAAAACTGCTCCCAACTCTCCACACTGCTCCCAACTCTAAAAACTGCTCCCAACTCCCCACACTGCTCCCAACTCTAAAAGCGGCTCCCAACTCAAGTCACTGCTCCCATCTCTCGACACTGCTCCCAACGCTCGACGCTGCTCCCAACTCTAAAAACTGCTCCCAACTCTAAAAACTAGTCCCAACTCAAGACACGGCTCCGAACTCACGACATTGCTCCCAACTCTCGACACTGCTCCCAACTCTAGACACGGCTGCCAACTCTAGACACGGCTCCCGACTCTAGACACGGCTCCCGACTCTAGACACGGCTCCCGTCTCTAGACACGGCTGCCAACTCTAGACACGGCTGCCAACTCTAGACACGGCTGCCAACTCTAGACACGGTCCCCAACTCTAGACACGGTCCCCAACTCTAGTCACGGCTCCCAACTCTAGACAAGGCTCCCAACTCTAGACATGGCACCCAACTCTAGACACGGTCCACAACTCTCGACACGGCTCCCAACTCTCGACACTGCTCCCAACTCTAACAACTGTTCCCAACTCTCGACACTGCTCCCAACTCTCGACACTGCTCCCAACTCTCGACACTGCTCCCAACTCCAACAACTGTTCCCAACGCAAGGCATGGCTCCCAACTCTCGAAACGGCTCCCAACTCTAGACACGGCTCCCAACTCTAGACACGGCTCCCAACTCTAGACACGGCTCCCAACTCTAGACACGGCTCCCAACTCTCCACACGGCTCCCAACTCTAGACACGGCTCCCAACTCTAGACACGGCTCCCAACTTTAGACACGGCTCACAACTCTAGACACGGCTCCCAACCCTAGACATGGCTCCCAACTCTAGACACGGCTCTCAACTCTCCACACGGCTACCAACTCTAGACAAGGATCCCAACTCAAGTCACGGCTCCCAACTCTCGACGCTGCTCCCAACTCTCGACGCTGCTCCCAACTCTCGACGCTGCTCCCAACTCGCGACGCTGCTCCCAACTCTCCACACTGCTCCCAACTCTCCACACTGCTCCCAACTCTCCACACTGCTCCCAACTCTAGACACGGCTCCCAACTCTCGACACGGCTCCCAACTCTCCACACTGCTCCCAACTCTAGACACGGCTCCCAACTCTCGACACGGCTCCCAACTCTCGACACTGCTCCCAACTCTAGACACGGCTCCCAACTCTCGACACGGCTCCCAACTCTCGACACGGCTCCCAACTCTCGACACGGCTCCCAACTCTCGACACGGCTCCCAACTCTCGACACGGCTCCCAACTCTCGACACGGCTCCCAACTCTAGACACGGCTCTCAACTCTAGACACGGCTCCCAACTCTAGACACGGCTCTCAACTCTCCACACGGCTACCAACTCTAGACAAGGCTCCCAACTCAAGTCACGGCTCCCAACTCTCGACACTGCTCCCAACTCTTGACACTGCTCCTAACTCGCGACGCTGCTCCCAACTCTCGATGCTGCTCCCAACTCTCGACGCTGCTCCCAACTCTCGACGCTGCTCCCAACTCGCGACGCTGCTCCCAACTCTCGACGCTGCTCCCAACACTCGACGCTGCTCACAGCTCTTGACGCTGCTCCCAACTCTCGACGCTGCTCCCAACTCTCGACGCTGCTCCCAACTCTCCACACTGCTCACAACTCTCCACACTGCTCCCAACTCTCCACACTGCTCCCAACTCTCGAAACTGCTCCCAACTCTCGACGCTGCTCCCAACTCTCGACGCTGCTCCCAACTCGGGACACTGCTCCCAACTCTCCAAGCTGCTCCCAACTCTCCACGCTGCTCCCAACTCTTGACGCTGCTCCCAACTCTTGATGCTGCTCCCAACTCTCGACGCTGCTCTCAACACTCGACACTGCTCCCAACACTCGACACTGCTCCCAACTATCGACACTGCTCCCAACTCTCGACACTGCTCCCAACTCTCGACGCTGCTAACAACTCTCAACGCTGCTCCCAACTCTAAGAATTGCTCCCAACTCTCCACACTGCTCCCAACTCTAAAAACGGCTCCCAATTCAAGTCACTGCTCACAACTCTCAACACTGCTCCCAACTCTAGACACGGCTCCCAACTCTCGACGCTGCTCCCAACGCTCGACGCTGCTCCCAACTCTAAAAACTGCTCCCAACTCTAAAAACTGCTCCCAACTCTAAAAACTGTTCCCAACTCTCCACACTGCTCCCAACTCTAAAAACTGCTCCCAACTCTCCACACTGCTCCCAACTCTAAAAACGGCTCCCAACTCAAGTCACTGCTCCCAACGCTCGACGCTGCTCCCAACTCTAAAAACTGCTCTCAACTCTAAAAACTGCTCCCAACTCAAGACACGGCTCCCAACTCAGGACATTGCTCCCAACTCTCGACACTGCTCCCAACTCTAGACACGGGCTGCCAACTCTAGACACGGCTCCCGACTCTAGACACGGCTCCCGACTCTAGACACGGCTCCCGACTCTAGACACGGCTCCCGACTCTAGACACGGCTCCTGTCTCTAGACACGGCTGCCAACTCTAGACACGGCTGCCAACTCTAGACACGGCTGCCAACTCTAGACACGGCTGCCAACTCTCGACATGGTCCCCAACTCTAGACACGGTCCCCAACTCTAGACACGGTCCACAACTCTAGTCACGGCTCCCAACTCTAGACACGGCTCCCAACTCTAGACACGGCTCCCAACTCTCGACACAGCTCCCAACTCTCGACACTGCTCCCAACTCCAACAACTGCTCCCAACGCAAGGCATGGCTCCCAACTCTCGACACGGCTCCCAACTCTCGACACGGGTCCCAACTCTAGACACGGCTCCCAACTCTAGACACGGCTCCCAACTCTAGACACGGCTCCCAACTCTAGACACGGCTCCCAACTCTCCACACGGCTCCCAACTCTAGACACGGCTCTCAACTCTCCACACGGCTACCAACTCTAGACAAGGCTCCCAACTCTAGACACGGCTCTCAACTCACCACACGGCTACCAACTCTAGACAAGGCTCCCAACTCTAGACACGGCACCCAACTCTCGACATTGCTCCCAACTCTAAACACTATTCCCAACTTTAAAAACTCATCCGAACTCTCGACACTGCTCCCAACCCTAGACAATGCTCCCAACTCTCGACACGGCTCCCAACTCTCGACACTGCTCCCAACTCTCGACACTGCTCCCAACTCTAACAGCTGCTCCCAACAACAACAGCTGCTCCCAACTCTCGACACTGCTCCCAACTCTCGACACTGCTCCCAACTCTCGACACTGCTCCCAACTCTAACAGCTGCTCCCAACTCTCGACGCTGCTCCCAACTCTCGACGCTGCTCCCAACTCTCCACGCTGCTCCCAACTCTCCACATTGCTCCCAACTCTCGACGCTGCTCCCAAATCTCGACGCTGCTCCCAACTCTCGACGCAGTTCCCAACTCTAAAAACAGCTCCCAACTCTAAAAACAGCTGCCAACACTAAAAACTGCTCCCAACTCTCGACGCTGCTCCCAACTCTCGACACTGTTCCCAACTCTCAACACTGCTCCCAACTCTCGACACTGCTCCCAACTCTAGACACGGCTCCCAACTCTCGACACGGCTCCCAACTCTCCACACTGCTCCCAACTCTAGACACGGCTCCCAACTCTCGACACGGCTCCCAACTCTCGACACGGCTCCCAACTCTCGACGCTGCTCCCAACTCTAAAAACTGCACCCAACTCTAAAAACGGCTCCCAACTCTAAAAACTGCTCCCAACTCTCCACACTGCTCCCAACTCTAAAAACTGCTCCCAACTCCCCACACTGCTCCCAACTCTAAAAACGGCTCCCAACTCAAGTCACTGCTCCCATCTCTCGACACTGCTCCCAACGCTCGACGCTGCTCCCAACTCTAAAAACTGCTCCCAACTCTAAAAACTACTCCCAACTCAAGACACGGCTCCGAACTCACGACATTGCTCCCAACTCTCGACACTGCTCCCAACTCTAGACACGGCTGCCAACTCTAGACACGGTCCCCAACTCTAGACACGGTCCCCAACTCTAGTCACGGCTCCCGTCTCTAGACACGGCTCCAAACTCTAGACATGGCACCCAACTCTAGACACGGTCCACAACTCTCGACACGGCTCCCAACTCTCGACACTGCTCCCAACTCTAACAACTGTTCCCAACTCTCGACACTGCTCCCAACTCTCGACACTGCTCCCAACTCTCGACACTGCTCCCAACTCCAACAACTGTTCCCAACGCAAGGCATGGCTCCCAACTCTCGAAACGGCTCCCAACTCTAGACACGGCTCCCAACTCTAGACACGGCTCCCAACTCTAGACACGGCTCCCAACTCTAGACACGGCTCCCAACTCTCCACACGGCTCCCAACTCTAGACACGGCTCCCAACTCTAGACACGGCTCCCAACTTTAGACACGGCTCCCAACTCTAGACACGGCTCCCAACCCTAGACACGGCTCCCAACTCTAGACATGGCTCCCAACTCTAGACACGGCTCCCAACTCTCCACACGGCTCCCAACTCTAGACACGGCTCCCAACTCTAGACACGGCTCTCAACTCTCCACACGGCTACCAACTCTAGACAACGATCCCAACTCAAGTCACGGCTCCCAACTCTCGACGCTGCTCCCAACTCGCGACGCTGCTCCCAACTCTCCACACTGCTCCCAACTCTCCACACTGCTCCCAACTCTCCACACTGCTCCCAACTCTAGACACGGCTCCCAACTCTCGACACGGCTCCCAACTCTCCACACTGCTCCCAACTCTAGACACGGCTCCCAACTCTCGACACGGCTCCCAACTCTCGACACTGCTCCCAACTCTAGACACGGCTCCCAACTCTCGACACGGCTCCCAACTCTCGACACGGCTCCCAACTCTCGACACGGCTCCCAACTCTCGACACGGCTCCCAACTCTCGACACGGCTCCCAACTCTCGACACGGCTCCCAACTCTCGACACGGCTCCCAACTCTAGACACGGCTCTCAACTCTAGACACGGCTCCCAACTCTAGACACGGCTCTCAACTCTCCACACGGCTACCAACTCTAGACAAGGCTCCCAACTCAAGTCACGGCTCCCAACTCTCGACACTGCTCCCAACTCTTGACACTGCTCCTAACTCGCGACGCTGCTCCCAACTCTCGACGCTGCTCCCAACTCTCGACGCTGCTCCCAACTCTCGACGCTGCTCCCAACTCGCGACGCTGCTCCCAACTCTCGACGCTGCTCCCAACTCTCGACGCTGCTCCCAGCTCTCGACGCTGCTCCCAACTCTCGACGCTGCTCCCAACTCTCCACGCTGCTCCCAACTCTCCACGCTGCTCCCAACTCTCCACGCTGCTCACAACTCTCCACACTGCTCCCAACTCTCCACACTGCTCCCAACTCTCCACACTGCTCCCAACTCTCGAAACTGCTCCCAACTCTCGACGCTGCTCCCAACTCTCGACGCTGCTCCCAACTCGGGACACTGCTCCCAACTCTCCAAGCTGCTCCCAACTCTCCACGCTGCTCCCAACTCTTGACGCTGCTCCCAACTCTCGATGCTGCTCCCAACTCTCGACGCTGCTCTCAACACTCGACACTGCTCCCAACACTCGACACCGCTCCCAACTCTCGACACTGCTCCCAACTCTCGACACTGCTCCCAACTCTCGACGCTGCTAACAACTCTCAACGCTGCTCCCAACTCTAAAAATTGCTCCCAACTCTCCACACTGCTCCCAACTCTAAAAACGGCTCCCAATTCAAGTCACTGCTCACAACTCTCAACACTGCTCCCAACTCTAGACACGGCTCCCAACTCTCGATACTGCTCCCAACGCTCGACGCTGCTCCCAACTCTAAAAACTGCTCCCAACTCTAAAAACTGCTCCCAACTCTAAAAACTGCTCCCAACTCTCCACACTGCTCCCAACTCTAAAAACTGCTCCCAACTCTCCACACTGCTCCCAACTCTAAAAACGGCTCCCAACTCAAGTCACTGCTCCCAACTCTCGACACTGCCCCCAACTCTAGACACGGCTCCCAACTCTCGACGCTGCTCCCAACGCTCGACGCTGCTCCCAACTCTAAAAACTGCTCCCAACTCTAAAAACTGCTCCCAACTCTAAAAACTGTTCCCAACTCTCCACACTGCTCCCAACTCTAAAAACTGCTCCCAACTCTCCACACTGCTCCCAACTCTAAAAACGGCTCCCAACTCAAGTCACTGCTCCCAACTCTCGACACTGCTCCCAACGCTCGACGCTGCTCCCAACTCTAAAAACTGCTCTCAACTCTAAAAACTGCTCCCAACTCAAGACACGGCACCCAACTCAGGACATTGCTCACAACTCTCGACACTGCTCCCAACTCTAGACACGGGCTGCCAACTCAAGACACGGCTCCCGACTCTAGACACGGCTCCCGACTCTAGACACGGCTCCCGACTCTAGACACGGCTCCCGACTCTAGACACGGCTCCCGTCTCTAGACACGGCTCCCGTCTCTAGACACGGCTGCCAACTCTAGACACGGCTGCCAACTCTAGACACGGCTGCCAACTCTAGACACGGCTGCCAACTCTCGACATGGTCCCCAACTCTAGACACGGTCACCAACTCTAGACACCGTCCCCAACTCTAACAACTGCTCCCAACTCTAACAACTGTTCCCAACTCTCGACACTGCTCCCAACTCTCGACACAGCTCCCAACTCTCGACACAGCTCCCAACTCTCGACACGGCTCCCAAATCCAACAACTGCTCCCAACGCAAGGCATGGCTCCCAACTCTCGACACGGCTCCCAACTCTCGACACGGGTCCCAACTCTAGACACGCTCCCAACTCTAGACACGGCTCCCAACTCTAGACATGGCTCCCAACTCTAGACACGGCTCCCAACTCTAGACACGGCTCCCAACTCTAGACACGGCTCCCAACTCTCCACACGGCTCCCAACTCTAGACACGGCTCCTAAATCTAGACACGGCTCTCAACTCTCCACACGGCTACCAGCTCTAGACAAGGCTCCCAACTCTAGACACGGCTCTCAACTCTCCACACGGCTACCAACTCTAGACAAGGCTCCCAACTCTAGACACGGCACCCAACTCTCGACATTGCTCCCAACTCTAAACACTGTTCCCAACTTTAAAAACTCATCCGAACTCTCGACACTGCTCCCAACCCTAGACAATGCTCCCAACTCTCGACACGGCTCCCAACTCTCGACACTGCTCCCTACTCTCGACACTGCTCCCAACTCTAACAGCTGCTCCCAAGAACAACAGCTGCTCCCAACTCTCGACACTGCTCCCAACTCTAACAGCTGCTCCCAACTCTCGACACTGCTCCCAACTCTCGACGCTGCTCCCAAATCTCGACGCTGCTCCCAACTCTCCACACTGCTCCCAACTCTCCACATTGCTCCCAACTCTCGACGCTCCTCCCAAATCTCGACGCTGCTCCCAACTCTCGGCGCAGTTCCCAACTCTAAAAACAGCTCCCAACTCTAAAAACAGCTCCCAACACTAAAAACTGCTCCCAACTCTCGACGCTGCTCCCAACTCTCGACACTGTTCCCAACTCTCGACACTGCTCCCAACTCTCGACACTGCTCCCAACTCTAGACACGGCTCCCAACTCTCGACACGGCTCCCAACTCTCCACACTGCTCCCAACTCTAGACACGGCTCCCAACTCTCGACACGGCTCCCAACTCTCGACACGGCTCCCAACTCTCGACACGGCTCCCAACTCTCGACACGGCTCCCAACTCTCGACACGGCTCCCAACTCTCGACACGGCTCCCAACTCTAGACACGGCTCCCAACTCTAGACACGGCTCCGAACTCTAGACACGGCTCTCAACTCTCCACACGGCTACCAACTCTAGACACGGCTCCCAACTCAAGTCACGGCTCCCAACTCTCGACACTGCTCCCAACTCTCGACACTGCTCCCAACTCTCGACGCTGCTCCCAACTCGCGACGCTGCTCCCAACTCTCGACGCTGCTCCCAACTCGCGACGCTGCTCCCAACTCTCGATGCTGCTCCCAACTCTCGACGCTGCTCCCAACTCGCGACGCTGCTCCCAACTCTCGACGCTGCTCCCAACTCTCGACGCTGCTCCCAACTCTCGACGCTGCTCCCAGCTCTCGACGCTGCTCCCAACTCTCGACGCTGCTCCCAACTCTCGACGCTGCTCCCAACTCTCCACGCTGCTCACAACTCTCCACACTGCTCCCAACTCTCCACACTGCTCCCAACTCTCCACACTGCTCCCAACTCTCGAAACTGCTCCCAACTCTCGACGCTGCTCCCAACTCTCGACGCTGCTCCCAACTCGGGACACTGCTCCCAACTCTCCAAGCTGCTCCCAACTCTCCACGCTGCTCCCAACTCTTGACGCTGCTCCCAACTCTCGATGCTGCTCCCAACTCTCGACGCTGCTCTCAACACTCGACACTGCTCCCAACACTCGACACTGCTCCCAACTCTCGACACTGCTCCCAACTCTCGACACTGCTCCCAACTCTCGACGCTGCTAACAACTCTCAACGCTGCTCCCAACTCTAAAAATTGCTCCCAACTCTCCACACTGCTCCCAACTCTAAAAACGGCTCCCAATTCAAGTCACTGCTCACAACTCTCAACACTGCTCCCAACTCTAGACACGGCTCCCAACTCTCGATACTGCTCCCAACGCTCGACGCTGCTCCCAACTCTAAAAACTGCTCCCAACTCTAAAAACTGCTCCCAACTCTAAAAACTGCTCCCAACTCTCCACACTGCTCCCAACTCTAAAAACTGCTCCCAACTCTCCACACTGCTCCCAACTCTAAAAACGGCTCCCAACTCAAGTCACTGCTCCCAACTCTCGACACTGCTCCCAACTCTAGACACGGCTCCCAACTCTCGACGCTGCTCCCAACGCTCGACGCTGCTCCCAACTCTAAAAACTGCTCCCAACTCTAAAAACTGCTCCCAACTCTAAAAACTGTTCCCAACTCTCCACACTGCTCCCAACTCTAAAAACTGCTCCCAACTCTCCACACTGCTCCCAACTCTAAAAACGGCTCCCAACTCAAGTCACTGCTCCCAACTCTCGACACTGCTCCCAACGCTCGACGCTGCTCCCATCTCTAAAAACTGCTCTCAACTCTAAAAACTGCTCCCAACTCAAGACACGGCACCCAACTCAGGACATTGCTCACAACTCTCGACACTGCTCCCAACTCTAGACACGGGCTGCCAACTCAAGACACGGCTCCCGACTCTAGACACGGCTCCCGATTCTAGACACGGCTCCCGACTCTAGACACGGCTCCCGACTCTAGACACGGCTCCCGACTCTAGACACGGCTCCCGTCTCTAGACACGGCTCCCGTCTCTAGACACGGCTGCCAACTCTAGACACGGCTGCCAACTCTAGACACGGCTGCCAACTCTAGACACGGCTGCCAACTCTCGACATGGTCCCCAACTCTTGACACGGTCACCAACTCTAGACACGGTCCCCAACTCTAGTCACGGCTCCCAACCCTAGACACGGCTCACAACTCTAGACACGGCTCCCAACTCTAGACACGGCCCCCAACTCTAGACATGGCTCCCAACTCAAGACACGGCTCCCAACTCTAGACACGGACCACAACTCTCGACACGGCTCCCAACTCTCGACACTGCTCCCAACTCTAACAACTGCTCCCAACTCTAACAACTGTTCCCAACTCTCGACACTGCTCCCAACTCTCGACACAGCTCCCAACTCTCGACACGGCTCCCAAATCCAACAACTGCTCCCAACGCAAGGCATGGCTCCCAACTCTCGACACGGCTCCCAACTCTCGACACGGGTCCCAACTCTAGACACGCTCCCAACTCTAGACACGGCTCCCAACTCTAGACACGGCTCCCAACTCTAGACACGGCTCCCAACTCTAGACACGGCTCCCAACTCTCCACACGGCTCCCAACTCTAGACACGGCTCCTAACTCTAGACACGGCTCTCAACTCTCCACACGGCTACCAGCTCTAGACAAGGCTCCCAACTCTAGACACGGCTCTCAACTCTCCACACGGCTACCGACTCTAGACAAGGCTCCCAACTCTAGACACGGCACCCAACTCTCGACATTGCTCCCAACTCTAAACACTGTTCCCAACTTTAAAAACTCATCCGAACTCTCGACACTGCTCCCAACCCTAGACAATGCTCCCAACTCTCGACACGGCTCCCAACTCTCGACACTGCTCCCTACTCTCGACACTGCTCCCAACTCTAACAGCTGCTCCCAACAACAACAGCTGCTCCCAACTCTCGACACTGCTCCCAACTCTCGACGCTGCTCCCAACTCTCGACACTGCTCCCAACTCTAACAGCTGCTCCCAACTCTCGACACTGCTCCCAACTCTCGACGCTGCTCCCAACTCTCGACGCTGCTCCCAACTCTCCACACTGCTCCCAACTCTCCACATTGCTCCCAACTCTCGACGCTCCTCCCAAATCTCGACGCTGCTCCCAACTCTCGGCGCAGTTCCCAACTCTAAAAACAGCTCCCAACTCTAAAAACAGCTCCCAACACTAAAAAAAGCTCCCAACTCTCGACGCTGCTCCCAACTCTCGACACTGTTCCCAACTCTCGACACTGCTCCCAACTCTCGACACTGCTCCCAACTCTAGACACGGCTCCCAACTCTCGACACGGCTCCCAACTCTCCACACTGCTCCCAACTCTAGACACGGCTCCCAACTCTCGACACGGCTCCCAACTCTCGACACGGCTCCCATCTCTCGACACTGCTCCCAACGCTCGACGCTGCTCCCAACTCTAAAAACTGCTCCCAACTCTAAAAACTACTCCCAACTCAAGACACGGCTCCGAACTCACGACATTGCTCCCAACTCTCGACACTGCTCCCAACTCTAGACACGGCTGCCGACTCTAGACACGGCTCCCGACTCTAGACACGGCTCCCGACTCTAGACACGGCTCCCGACTCTAGACACGGCTCCCGTCTCTAGACACGGCTGCCAACTCTAGACACGGCTGCCAACTCTAGACACGGTCCCCAACTCTAGACACGGTCCCCAACTCTAGACACGGTCCCCAACTCTAGTCACGGCTCCCAACTCTAGACACGGCTCCCAACTCTAGACATGGCACCCAACTCTAGACACGGTCCACAACTCTCGACACGGCTCCCAACTCTCGACACTGCTCCCAACTCTAACAACTGTTCCCAACTCTCGACACTGCTCCCAACTCTCGACACTGCTCCCAACTCTCGACACTGCTCCCAACTCCAACAACTGTTCCCAACGCAAGGCATGGCTCCCAACTCTCGAAACGGCTCCCAACTCTAGACACGGCTCCCAACTCTAGACACGGCTCCCAACTCTAGACACGGCTCCCAACTCTCCACACGGCTCCCAACTCTAGACACGGCTCCCAACTCTAGACATGGCTCCCAACTTTAGACACGGCTCCCAACTCTAGACACGGCTCCCAACCCTAGACACGGCTCCCAACTCTAGACATGGCTCCCAACTCTAGACACGGCTCCCAACTCTCCACACGGCTCCCAACTCTAGACACGGCTCCCAACTCTAGACACGGCTCTCAACTCTCCACACGGCTACCAACTCTAGACAAGGATCCCAACTCAAGTCACGGCTCCCAACTCTCGACGCTGCTCCCAACTCTCGACGCTGCTCCCAACTCTCGACGCTGCTCCCAACTCGCGACGCTGCTCCCAACTCTCCACACTGCTCCCAACTCTCCACACTGCTCCCAACTCTCCACACTGCTCCCAACTCTAGACACGGCTCCCAACTCTCGACACGGCTCCCAACTCTCCACACTGCTCCCAACTCTAGACACGGCTCCCAACTCTCGACACGGCTCCCAACTCTCGACACTGCTCCCAACTCTAGACACGGCTCCCAACTCTCGACACGGCTCCCAACTCTCGACACGGCTCCCAACTCTCGACACGGCTCCCAACTCTCGACACGGCTCCCAACTCTCGACACGGCTCCCAACTCTCGACACGGCTCCCAACTCTCGACACGGCTCCCAACTCTAGACACGGCTCTCAACTCTAGACACGGCTCCCAACTCTAGACACGGCTCTCAACTCTCCACACGGCTACCAACTCTAGACAAGGCTCCCAACTCAAGTCACGGCTCCCAACTCTCGACACTGCTCCCAACTCTTGACACTGCTCCTAACTCGCGACGCTGCTCCCAACTCTCGACGCTGCTCCCAACTCTCGACGCTGCTCCCAACTCTCGACGCTGCTCCCAACTCTCGACGCTGCTCCCAACACTCGACGCTGCTCCCAACTCTCGACGCTGCTCACAACTCTCCACGCTGCTCACAACTCTCCACGCTGCTCACAACTCTCCACACTGCTCCCAACTCTCCACACTGCTCCCAACTCTCTACACTGCTCCCAACTCTCGAAACTGCTCCCAACTCTCGACGCTGCTCCCAACTCTCGACGCTGCTCCCAACTCGGGACACTGCTCCCAACTCTCCAAGCTGCTCCCAACTCTCCACGCTGCTCCCAACTCTTGACGCTGCTCCCAACTCTCGATGCTGCTCCCAACTCTCGACGCTGCTCTCAACACTCGACACTGCTCCCAACACTCGACACTGCTCCCAACTCTCGACACTGCTCCCAACTCTCGACACTGCTCCCAACTCTCGACGCTGCTAACAACTCTCAACGCTGCTCCCAACTCTAAAAATTGCTCCCAACTCTCCACACTGCTCCCAACTCTAAAAACGGCTCCCAATTCAAGTCACTGCTCACAACTCTCAACACTGCTCCCAACTCTAGACACGGCTCCCAACTCTCGATACTGCTCCCAACGCTCGACGCTGCTCCCAACTCTAAAAACTGCTCCCAACTCTAAAAACTGCTCCCAACTCTAAAAACTGCTCCCAACTCTCCACACTGCTCCCAACTCTAAAAACTGCTCCCAACTCTCCACACTGCTCCCAAATCTAAAAACGGCTCCCAACTCAAGTCACTGCTCCCAACTCTCGACACTGCCCCCAACTCTAGACATGGCTCCCAACTCTCGACGCTGCTCCCAACGCTCGACGCTGCTCCCAACTCTAAAAACTGCTCCCAACTCTAAAAACTGCTCCCAACTCTAAAAACTGTTCCCAACTCTCCACACTGCTCCCAACTCTAAAAACTGCTCCCAACTCTCCACACTGCTCCCAACTCTAAAAACGGCTCCCAACTCAAGTCACTGCTCCCAACTCTCGACACTGCTCCCAACGCTCGACGCTGCTCCCAACTCTAAAAACTGCTCCCAACTCTAAAAACTGCTCCCAACTCTAAAAACTGTTCCCAACTCTCCACACTGCTCCCAACTCTAAAAACTGCTCCCAACTCTCCACACTGCTCCCAACTCTAAAAACGGCTCCCAACTCAAGTCACTGCTCCCAACTCTCGACACTGCTCCCAACGCTCGACGCTGCTCCCAACTCTAAAAACTGCTCTCAACTCTAAAAACTGCTCCCAACTCAAGACACGGCACCCAACTCAGGACATTGCTCACAACTCTCGACACTGCTCCCAACTCTAGACACGGGCTGCCAACTCAAGACACGGCTCCCGACTCTAGACACGGCTCCCGACTCTAGACACGGCTCCCGACTCTAGACACGGCTCCCGACTCTAGACACGGCTCCCATCTCTAGACACGGCTCCCGTCTCTAGACACGGCTGCCAACTCTAGACACGGCTGCCAACTCTAGACACGGCTGCCAACTCTAGACACGGCTGCCAACTCTCGACATGGTCCCCAACTCTAGACACAGTCACCAACTCTAGACACGGTCCCCAACTCTAACAACTGCTCCCAACTCTAACAACTGTTCCCAACTCTCGACACTGCTCCCAACTCTCGACACAGCTCCCAACTCTCGACACGGCTCCCAAATCCAACAACTGCTCCCAACGCAAGGCATGGCTCCCAACTCTCGACACGGCTCCCAACTCTCGACACGGGTCCCAACTCTAGACACGCTCCCAACTCTAGACACGGCTCCCAACTCTAGTCACGGCTTCCAACTCTAGACACGGCTCCCAACTCTAGACACGGCTCCCAACTCTCCACACGGCTCCCAACTCTAGACACGGCTCCTAAATCTAGACACGGCTCTCAACTCTCCACACGGCTACCAGCTCTAGACAAGGCTCCCAACTCTAGACACGGCTCTCAACTCTCCACACGGCTACCAACTCTAGACAAGGCTCCCAACTCTAGACACGGCACCCAACTCTCGACATTGCTCCCAACTCTAAACACTGTTCCCAACTTTAAAAACTCATCCGAACTCTCGACACTGCTCCCAACCCTAGACAATGCTCCCAACTCTCGACACGGCTCCCAACTCTCGACACTGCTCCCTACTCTCGACACTGCTCCCAACTCTAACAGCTGCTCCCAAGAACAACAGCTGCTCCCAACTCTCGACACTGCTCCCAACTCTCGACGCTGCTCCCAACTCTCGACACTGCTCCCAACTCTAACAGCTGCTCCCAACTCTCGACACTGCTCCCAACTCTCGACGCTGCTCCCAACTCTCCACACTGCTCCCAACTCTCCACATTGCTCCCAACTCTCGACGCTCCTCCCAAATCTCGACGCTGCTCCCAACTCTCGGCGCAGTTCCCAACTCTAAAAACAGCTCCCAACTCTAAAAACAGCTCCCAACACTAAAAACTGCTCCCAACTCTCGACGCTGCTCCCAACTCTCGACACTGTTCCCAACTCTCGCCACTGCTCCCAACTCTCGACACGGCTCCCAACTCTAGACACGGCTCCCAACTCTCGACACGGCTCCCAACTCTCCACACTGCTCCCAACTCTAGACACGGCTCCCAACTCTCGACACGGCTCCCAACTCTCGACACGGCTCCCAACTCTCGACACGGCTCCCAACTCTCGACACGGCTCCCAACTCTCGACACGGCTCCCAACTCTAGACACGGCTCCCAACTCTAGACACGGCTCCCAACTCTAGACACGGCTCTCAACTCTCCACACGGCTACCAACTCTAGACACGGCTCCCAACTCAAGTCACGGCTCCCAACTCTCGACACTGCTCCCAACTCTCGACGTTGCTCCCAACTCGCGACGCTGCTCCCAACTCTCGATGCTGCTCCCAACTCTCGACGCTGCTCCCAACTCGCGACGCTGCTCCCAACTCTCGACGCTGCTCCCAACTCTCGACGCTGCTCCCAACTCTCGACGCTGCTCCCAGCTCTCGACGCTGCTCCCAACTCTCGACGCTGCTCCCAACTCTCGACGCTGCTCCCAACTCTCCACGCTGCTCACAACTCTCCACACTGCTCCCAACTCTCCACACTGCTCCCAACTCTCCACACTGCTCCCAACTCTCGAAACTGCTCCCAACTCTCGACGCTGCTCCCAACTCTCGACGCTGCTCCCAACTCGGGACACTGCTCCCAACTCTCCAAGCTGCTCCCAACTCTCCACGCTGCTCCCAACTCTTGACGCTGCTCCCAACTCTCGATGCTGCTCCCAACTCTCGACGCTGCTCTCAACACTCGACACTGCTCCCAACACTCGACACTGCTCCCAACTCTCGACACTGCTCCCAACTCTCGACACTGCTCCCAACTCTCGACGCTGCTAACAACTCTCAACGCTGCTCCCAACTCTAAAAATTGCTCCCAACTCTCCACACTGCTCCCAACTCTAAAAACGGCTCCCAATTCAAGTCACTGCTCACAACTCTCAACACTGCTCCCAACTCTAGACACGGCTCCCAACTCTCGATACTGCTCCCAACGCTCGACGCTGCTCCCAACTCTAAAAACTGCTCCCAACTCTAAAAACTGCTCCCAACTCTAAAAACTGCTCCCAACTCTCCACACTGCTCCCAACTCTAAAAACTGCTCCCAACTCTCCACACTGCTCCCAACTCTAAAAACGGCTCCCAACTCAAGTCACTGCTCCCAACTCTCGACACTGCTCCCAACTCTAGACACGGCTCCCAACTCTCGACGCTGCTCCCAACGCTCGACGCTGCTCCCAACTCTAAAAACTGCTCCCAACTCTAAAAACTGCTCCCAACTCTAAAAACTGTTCCCAACTCTCCACACTGCTCCCAACTCTAAAAACTGCTCCCAACTCTCCACACTGCTCCCAACTCTAAAAACGGCTCCCAACTCAAGTCACTGCTCCCAACTCTCGACACTGCTCCCAACGCTCGACGCTGCTCCCAACTCTAAAAACTGCTCTCAACTCTAAAAACTGCTCCCAACTCAAGACACGGCACCCAACTCAGGACATTGCTCACAACTCTCGACACTGCTCCCAACTCTAGACACGGGCTGCCAACTCAAGACACGGCTCCCGACTCTAGACACGGCTCCCGACTCTAGACACGGCTCCCGACTCTAGACACGGCTCCCGACTCTAGACACGGCTCCCGACTCTAGACACGGCTCCCGTCTCTAGACACGGCTCCCGTCTCTAGACACGGCTGCCAACTCTAGACACGGCTGCCAATTCTAGACACGGCTGCCAACTCTCGACATGGTCCCCAACTCTAGACACGGTCACCAACTCTAGACACGGTCCCCAACTCTAGTCACGGCTCCCAACTCTAGACACGGCTCCCAACTCTAGACACGGCTCCCAACTCTAGACACGGCCCCCAACTCTAGACACGGCTCCCAACTCAAGACACGGCTCCCAACTCTAGACACGGACCACAACTCTCGACACGGCTCCCAACTCTCGACACTGCTCCCAACTCTAACAACTGCTCCCAACTCTAACAACTGTTCCCAACTCTCGACACTGCTCCCAACTCTCGACACAGCTCCCAACTCTCGACACGGCTCCCAAATCCAACAACTGCTCCCAACGCAAGGCATGGCTCCCAACTCTCGACACGGCTCCCAACTCTCGACACGGGTCCCAACTCTAGACACGCTCCCAACTCTAGACACGGCTCCCAACTCTAGACACGGCTCCCAACTCTAGACACGGCTCCCAACTCTAGACACGGCTCCCAACTCTAGACACGGCTCCCAACTCTCCACACGGCTCCCAACTCTAGACACGGCTCCTAACTCTAGACACGGCTCTCAACTCTCCACACGGCTACCAGCTCTAGACAAGGCTCCCAACTCTAGACACGGCTCTCAACTCTCCACACGGCTACCAACTCTAGACAAGGCTCCCAACTCTAGACACGGCACTCAACTCTCGACATTGCTCCCAACTCTAAACACTGTTCCCAACTTTAAAAACTCATCCGAACTCTCGACACTGCTCCCAACCCTAGACAATGCTCCCAACTCTCGACACGGCTCCCAACTCTCGACACTGCTCCCTACTCTCGACACTGCTCCCAACTCTAACAGCTGCTCCCAACAACAACAGCTGCTCCCAACTCTCGACACTGCTCCCAACTCTCGACGCTGCTCCCAACTCTCGACACTGCTCCCAACTCTAACAGCTGCTCCCAACTCTCGACACTGCTCCCAACTCTCGACGCTGCTCCCAACTCTCGACGCTGCTCCCAACTCTCCACACTGCTCCCAACTCTCCACATTGCTCCCAACTCTCGACGCTCCTCCCAAATCTCGACGCTGCTCCCAACTCTCGGCGCAGTTCCCAACTCTAAAAACAGCTCCCAACTCTAAAAACAGCTCCCAACACTAAAAACTGCTCCCAACTCTCGACGCTGCTCCCAACTCTCGACACTGTTCCCAACTCTCGACACTGCTCCCAACTCTCGACACTGCTCCCAACTCTAGACACGGCTCCCAACTCTCGACACGGCTCCCAACTCTCCACACTGCTCCCAACTCTAGACACGGCTCCCAACTCTCGACACGGCTCCCAACTCTCGACACGGCTCCCAACTCTCGACACGGCTCCCAACTCTCGACACGGCTCCCAACTCTCGACACGGCTCCCAACTCTCGACACGGCTCCCAACTCTAGACACGGCTCCCAACTCTAGACACGGCTCTCAACTCTCCACACGGCTACCAACTCTAGACAAGGCTCCCAACTCAAGTCACGGCTCCCAACTCTCGACACTGCTCCCAACTCTCGACACTGCTCCCAACTCGCGACGCTGCTCCCAACTCACGACGCTGCTCCCAACTCTCGACGCTGCTCCCAACTCGCGACGCTGCTCCCAACTCTCGACGCTGCTCCCAACTCTCGACGCTGCTCCCAACTCTCGACGCTGCTCCCAACTCTCCACGCTGCTCACAACTCTCCACGCTGCTCCCAACTCTCCACACTGCTCCCAACTCTCCACACTGCTCCCAACTCTCCACACTGCTCCCAACTCTCGAAACTGCTCCCAACTCTCGACGCTGCTCCCAACTCGGGACACTGCTCCCAACTCTCCACGCTGCTCCCAACTCTCCACGCTGCTCCCAACTCTTGACGCTGCTCCCAACTCTCGATGCTGCTCCCAACTCTCGACGCTGCTCCCAACACTCGACACTGCTCCCAACACTCGACACTGCTCCCAACTCTCGACACTGCTCCCAACTCTCGACACTGCTCCCAACTCTCGACGCTGCTAACAACTCTCAACGCTGCTCCCAACTCTAAAAATTGCTCCCAACTCTCCACACTGCTCCCAACTCTAAAAACGGCTGCCAATTCAAGTCACTGCTCACAACTCTCAACACTGCTCCCAACTCTAGACACGGCTCCCAACTCTCGATACTGCTCCCAACGCTCGACGCTGCTCCCAACTCTAAAAACTGCTCCCAACTCTAAAAACTGCTCCCAACTCTAAAAACTGCTCCCAACTCACCACACTGCTCCCAACTCTAAAAACTGCTCCCAACTCTCCACACTGCTCCCAACTCTAAAAACGGCTCCCAACTCAAGTCACTGCTCCCAACTCTCGACACTGCTCCCAACTCTAGACACGGCTCCCAACTCTCGACGCTGCTCCCAACGCTCGACGCTGCTCCCAACTCTAAAAACTGCTCCCAACTCTAAAAACTGTTCCCAACTCTCCACACTGCTCCCAACTCTAAAAACTGCTCCCAACTCTCCACACTGCTCCCAACTCTAAAAACGGCTCCCAACTCAAGTCACTGCTCCCAACTCTCGACACGGCTCCCAAATCCAACAACTGCTCCCAACGCAAGGCATGGCTCCCAACTCTCGACACGGCTCCCAACTCTCGACACGGGTCCCAACTCTAGACACGGCTCCTAACTCTAGACACGGCTCTCAACTCTCCACACGGCTACCAGCTCTAGACAAGGCTCCCAACTCTAGACACGGCTCTCAACTCTCCACACGGCTACCAACTCTAGACAAGGCTCCCAACTCTAGACACGGCACCCAACTCTCGACATTGCTCCCAACTCTAAACACTGTTCCCAACTTTAAAAACTCATCCGAACTCTCGACACTGCTCCCAACCCTAGACAATGCTCCCAACTCTCGACACGGCTCCCAACTCTCTACACTGCTCCCTACTCTCGACACTGCTCCCAACTCTAACAGCTGCTCCCAACAACAACAGCTGCTCCCAACTCTCGACACTGCTCCCAACTCTCGACGCTGCTCCCAACTCTCGACACTGCTCCCAACTCTAACAGCTGCTCCCAACTCTCGACACTGCTCCCAACTCTCGACGCTGCTCCCAACTCTCGACGCTGCTCCCAACTCTCCACACTGCTCCCAACTCTCCACATTGCTCCCAACTCTCGACGCTCCTCCCAAATCTCGACGCTGCTCCCAACTCTCGGCGCAGTTCCCAACTCTAAAAACAGCTCCCAACTCTAAAAACAGCTCCCAACACTAAAAACTGCTCCCAACTCTCGACGCTGCTCCCAACTCTCGACACTGTTCCCAACTCTCAACACTGCTCCCAACTCTCGACACTGCTCCCAACTCTAGACACGGCTCCCAACTCTCGACACGGCTCCCAACTCTCGACACGGCTCCCAACTCTCCACACTGCTCCCAACTCTAGACACGGCTCCCAACTCTCGACACGGCTCCCAACTCTCGACACGGCTCCCAACTCTAGACACGGCTCCCAACTCTAGACACGGCTCCCAACTCTAGACACGGCTCTCAACTCTCCACACGGCTACCAACTCTAGACAAGGCTCCCAACTCAAGTCACGGCTCCCAACTCTCGACACTGCTCCCAACTCTCGACGCTGCTCCCAACTCGCGACGCTGCTCCCAACTCTCGACGCTGCTCCCAACTCTCGACGCTGCTCCCAACTCGCGACGCTGCTCCCAACTCTCGACGCTGCTCCCAACTCTCGACGCTGCTCCCAGCTCTCGACGCTGCTCCCAACTCTCGACGCTGCTCCCAACTCTCCACGCTGCTCACAACTCTCCACGCTGCTCCCAACTCTCCACACTGCTCCCAACTCTCCACACTGCTCCCAACTCTCCACACTGCTCCCAACTCTTGAAACTGCTCCCAACTCTCGACGCTGCTCCCAACTCGGGACACTGCTCCCAACTCTCCACGCTGCTCCCAACTCTCCACGCTGCTCCCAACTCTTGACGCTGCTCCCAACTCTCGATGCTGCTCCCAACTCTCGACGCTGCTCCCAACACTCGACACTGCTCCCAACACTCGACACTGCTCCCAACTCTCGACACTGCTCCCAACTCTCGACACTGCTCCCAACTCTCGACGCTGCTAACAACTCTCAACGCTGCTCCCAACTCTAAAAATTGCTCCCAACTCTCCACACTGCTGCCAACTCTAAAAACGGCTCCCAATTCAAGTCACTGCTCACAACTCTCAACACTGCTCCCAACTCTAGACACGGCTCCCAACTCTCGATACTGCTCCCAACGCTCGACGCTGCTCCCAACTCTAAAAACTGCTCCCAACTCTAAAAACTGCTCCCAACTCTCCACACTGCTCCCAACTCTAAAAACTGCTCCCAACTCTCCACACTGCTCCCAACTCTAAAAACGGCTCCCAACTCAAGTCACTGCTCCCAACTCTCGACACTGCTCCCAACTCTAGACACGGCTCCCAACTCTCGACGCTGCTCCCAACGCTCGACGCTGCTCCCAACTCTAAAAACTGCTCCCAACTCTAAAAACTGTTCCCAACTCTCCACACTGCTCCCAACTCTAAAAACTGCTCCCAACTCTCCACACTGCTCCCAACTCTAAAAACGGCTCCCAACTCAAGTCACTGCTCTCAACTCTCGACACTGCTCCCAACGCTCGACGCTGCTCCCAACTCTAAAAACTGCTCCCAACTCTAAAAACTGCTCCCAACTCTAAAAACTGCTCCCAACTCAAGACACGGCTCCCAACTCAGGACATTGCTCCCAACTCTCGACACTGCTCCCAACTCTAGACACGGGCTGCCAACTCTAGACACGGCTCCCGACTCTAGACACGGCTCCCGACTCTAGACACGGCTCCCGTCTCTAGACACGGCTGCCAACTCTAGACACGGCTGCCAACTCTCGACACGGTCCCCAACTCTAGACACGGCTCCCAACTCTAGACACGGCTCCCAACTCTCGACACGGCTCCCAACTCAAGACACGGCTCCCAACTCTAGACACGGTCCACAACTCTCGACACGGCTCCCAACTCTCGACACTGCTCCCAACTCTAACAACTGCTCCCAACTCTAACAACTGTTCCCAACTCTCGACACTGCTCCCAACTCTCGACACAGCTCCCAACTCTCGACACTGCTCCCAACTCCAACAACTGCTCCCAACGCAAGGCATGGCTCCCAACTCTCGACACGGCTCCCAACTCTCGACACGGGTCCCAACTCTAGACACGGCTCCCAACTCTAGACACGGCTCCCAACTCTAGACACGGCTCCCAACTCTAGACACGGCTCCCAACTCTAGACACGGCTCTCAACTCTCCACACGGCTACCAACTCTAGACAAGGCTCCCAACTCTAGACACGGCTCTCAACTCTCCACACGGCTACCAACTCTAGACAAGGCTCCCAACTCTAGACACGGCACCCAACTCTCGACATTGCTCCCAACTCTAAACACTGTTCCCAACTTTAAAAACTCATCCGAACTCTCGACACTGCTCCCAACCCTAGACAATGCTCCCAACTCTCGACACAGCTCCCATCTCTCGACACTGCTCCCAAATCTCGACACTGCTCCCAAGTCTAACAGCTGCTCCCAACAACAACAGCTGCTCCCAACTCTCGACACTGCTCCCAACTCTCGACGCTGCTCCCAACTCTCGACACTGCTCCCAACTCTAACAGCTGCTCCCAACTCTTGACACTGCTCCCAACTCTCGACGCTGCTCCCAACGCTCGACGCTGCTCCCAACTCTAAAAACTGCTCCCAACTCTAAAAACTGCTCCCAACTCTAAAAACTGTTCCCAACTCTCCACACTGCTCCCAACTCTAAAAACTGCTCCCAACTCTCCACACTGCTCCCAACTCTAAAAACGGCTCCCAACTCAAGTCACTGCTCCCAACTCTCGACACTGCTCCCAACGCTCGACGCTGCTCCCAACTCTAAAAACTGCTCCCAACTCTAAAAACTGCTCCCAACTCAAGACACGGCTCCCAACTCAGGACATTGCTCCCAACTCTCGACACTGCTCCCAACTCTAGACACGGGCTGCCAACTCTAGACACGGCTGCCAACTCTAGACACGGCTGCCAACTCTAGACACGGCTCCCAACTCTCGACACGGTCCCCAACTCTAGACACCGTCCCCAACTCTAGACACGGTCCCCAACTCTAGTCACGGCTCCCAACTCTAGACACGGCTCACAACTCTAGACACGGCTCCCAACTCTAGACACGGCTCCCAACTCTAGACACGGCTCCCAACTCAAGACACGGCTCCAAACTCTAGACACGGTCCACAACTCTCGACACGGCTCGCAACTCTCGACACTGTTCCCAACTCTAACAACTGCTCCCAACTCTAACAACTGTTCCCAACTCTCGACACTGCTCCCAACTCTCGACACAGCTCCCAAATCTCGACACTGCTCCCAACTCCAACAACTGCTCCCAACGCAAGGCATGGCTCCCAACTCTCGACACGGCTCCCAACTCTCGACACGGGTCCCAACTCTAGACACGGCTGCCAACTCTAGACACGGCTCCCAACTCTAAACACGGCTCCCAACTCTAGACACGGCTCCCAACTCTAGACACGGCTCCCAACTCTCCACACGGCTCCCAACTCTAGACACGGCTCCCAACTCTAGACATGGCTCTCAGCTCTCCACACGGCTACCAACTCTAGACAAGGCTCCCAACTCTAGACACGGCTCTCAACTCTCCACACGGCTACCAACTCTAGACAAGGCTCCCAACTCTAGACACGGCACCCAACTCTCGACATTGCTCCCAACTCTAAACACTGTTCCCAACTTTAAAAACTCATCCGAACTCTCGACACTGCTGCCAACCCTAGACAATGCTCCCAACTCTCGACACGGCTCCCAACTCTCGACACTGCTCCCAACTCTCGACACTGCTCCCAACTCTAACAGCTGCTCCCAACAACAACAGCTGCTCCCAACTCTCGACACTGCTCCCAACTCTCGACGCTGCTCCCAACTCTCGACACTGCTCCCAACTCTAACAGCTGCTCCCAACTCTCGACACTGCTCCCAACTCTCGACGCTGCTCCCAACTCTCGACGCTGCTCCCAACTCTCCACACTGCTCCCAACTCTCCACATTGCTCCCAACTCTCGACGCTGCTCCCAAATCTCGACGCTGCTCCCAACTCTCGACGCAGTTCCCAACTCTAAAAACAGCTCCCAACTCTAAAAACAGCTCCCAACACTAAAAACTGCTCCCAACTCTCGACGCTGCTCCCAAATCTCGACACTGCTCCCAACTCTCGACGCAGTTCCCAACTCTAAAAACAGCTCCCAACTCTAAAAACAGCTCCCAACACTAAAAACTGCTCCCAACTCTCGACGCTGCTCCCAACTCTCGACACTGTTCCCAACTCTCAACACTGCTCCCAACTCTCGACACTGCTCCCAACTCTAGACACGGCTCCCAACTCTCGACACGGCTCCCAACTCTCCACACTGCTCCCAACTCTCGACACGGCTCCCAACTCTCGACATGGCTCCCAACTCTCGACACGGCTCCCAACTCTCGACACGGCTCCCAACTCTCGACACGGCTCCCAACTCTCGACACGGCTCCCAACTCTCGACACGGCTCCCGACTCTCGACACGGCTCCCGACTCTCGACACGGCTCCCGACTGTCGACACGGCTCCCGACTCTAGACACGGCTCCCAACTCTAGACACGGCTCCCAACTCTAGACACGGCTCTCAACTCTCCACACGGCTATCAACTCTAGACAAGGCTCCCAACTCAAGTCACGGCTCCCAACTCTCGACACTGCTCCCAACTCTCGACACTGCTCCTAACTCGCGACGCTGCTCCCAACTCTCGACGCTGCTCCCAACTCTCGACGCTGCTCCCAACTCTCGACGCTGCTCCCAGCTCTCGACGCTGCTCCCAACTCTCGACGCTGCTCCCAACTCTCGACGCTGCTCCCAACTCTCCACGCTGCTCCCAACACTCCACACTGCTCCCAACTCTCCACACTGCTCCCAACTCTCCACACTGCTCCCAACTCTCGAAACTGCTCCCAACTCTCGACGCTGCTCCCAACTCTCGACGCTGCTCCCAACTCGGGACACTGCTCCCAACTCTCCACGCTGCTCCCAACTCTCCACGCTGCTCCCAACTCTTGACGCTGCTCCCAACTCTCGATGCTGCTCCCAACTCTCGACGCTGCTCCCAACACTCGACACTGCTCCCAACACTCGACACTGCTCCCAACTCTCGACACTGCTCCCAACTCTCGACACTGCTCCCAACTCTCCACACTGCTCCCAACTCTCGACGCTGCTAACAACTCTCAACGCTGCTCCCAACTCTAAAAATTGCTCCCAACTCTCCACACTGCTCCCAACTCTAAAAACGGCTCCAAATTCAAGTCACTGCTCACAACTCTCAACACTGCTCCCAACTCTAGACACGGCTCCCAACTCTCGACGCTGCTCCCAACTCTAAAAACTGCTCCCAACTCTAAAAACTGCTCCCAACTCTCCACACTGCTCCCAACTCTCCACACTGCTCCCAACTCTAAAAACCGCTCCCAACTCTCCACACTGCTCCCAACTCTAAAAACGGCTTCCAACTCAAGTCACTGCTCCCAACTCTCGACACTGCTCCCAACTCTAGACACGGCTCCCAACTCTCGACGCTGCTCCCAACGCTCGACGCTGCTCCCAACTCTAAAAACTGCTCCCAACTCTAAAAACTGTTCCCAACTCTCCACACTGCTCCCAACTCTAAAAACTGCTCCCAACTCTCCACACTGCTCCCAACTCTAAAAACGGCTCCCAACTCAAGTCACTGCTCCCAACTCTCGACTCTGCTCCCAACGCTCGACGCTGCTCCCAACTCTAAAAACTGCTCCCAACTCAAGACACGGCTCCCAACTCAGGACATTGCTCCCAACTCTCGACACTACTCCCAACTCTATACACGGGCTGCCAACTCTAGACACGGCTCCCGACTCTAGACACGGCTCCCGACTCTAAACACGGCTCCTGTCTCTAGACACGGCTGCCAACTCTAGACACGGCTGCCAACTCTAGACACGGCTGCCAACTCTAGACACGGCTGCCAACTCTTGACACGGCTGCCAACTCTCGACACGGTCCCCAACTCTAGACACGGTCCCCAACTCTAGACACGGTCCCCAACTCTAGTCACGGCTCCCAACTCTAGACACGGCTCCCAACTCTAGACACGGCTCCCAACTCTAGACACGGCTCCCAACTCTAGACACGGCTCCCAACTCAAGACACGGCTCCCAACTCTAGACACGGTCCACAACTCTCGACACGGCTCCCAACTCTCGACACTGCTCCCAACTCTAACAACTGCTCCCAACTCTAACAACTGTTGCCAACTCTCGACACTGCTCCCAACTCTCGACACAGCTCCCAACTCTCGACACTGCTCCCAACTCCAACAACTGCTCCCAACGCAAGGCATGGCTCCCAACTCTCGACACGGCTCCCAACTCTCGACACGGGTCCCAACTCTAGACACGGCTCCCAACTCTAGACACGGCTCCCAACTCTAGACACGGCTCCCAACTCTAGACACGGCTCTCAACTCTCCACACGGCTACCAACTCTAGACAAGGCTCCCAACTCTAGACACGGCTCTCAACTCTCCACACGGCTACCAACTCTAGACAAGGCTCCCAACTCTAGACACGGCACCCAACTCTCGACATTGCTCCCAACTCTAAACACTGTTCCCAACTTTAAAAACTCATCCGAACTCTCGACACTGCTCCCAACCCTAGACAATGCTCCCAACTCTCGACACGGCTCCCAACTCTCGACACTGCTCCCAACTTTAACAGCTGCTCCCAACAACAACAGCTGCTCCCAACTCTCGACACTGCTCCCAACTCTCGACGCTGCTCCCAACTCTCGACACTGCTCCCAACTCTAACAGCCGCTCCCAACTCTCGACACTGCTCCCAACTCTCGACGCTGCACCCAACTCTCGACGCTGCTCCCAACTCTCCACACTGCTCCCAACTCTCCACACTGCTCCCAACTCTCCACATTGCTCCCAACTCTCGACGCTGCTCCCAAATCTTGACGCTGCTCCCAACTCTCGACGCAGTTCCCAACTCTAAGAACAGCTCCCAACTCTAAAAACAGCTCCCAACACTAAAAACTGCTCCCAACTCTCGACGCTGCTCCCAACTCTCGACACTGTTCCCAACTCTCAACACTGCTCCCAACTCTCGACACTGCTCCCAACTCTCCACACTGCTCCCAACTCTTGACACTGCTCCCAACTCTAAAAACTGCTCCCAAGTCAAGTCACGGCTCCCAACTCTCGACACTGCTCCCAACTCTAACAACTGCTCCCAACTCTCCACACTGCTCCCAACTCTCGACACTGCTCCCAACGCTCGACACTGCTCCCAACTCTCGACACTGCTCCCAACTCACGACACTGATCCCAACTCTCGACACTGCTCCCAACTCTTGACACAGCTCCCAACTCTAAAAACTGCTCCCAACTCTCGACACTGCTCCCAACGCTCGACGCTGCTCCCAACTCTAAAAACTGCTCCCAACTCTCGACAATGCTCCCAACGCTCGACACTGCTCCCAACTCTAAAAACTGCTCCCAACTCTAAAAACTGCTCCCAACTCAAGATATGGCTCCCAAATCTTGACACTGCTCCCAACTCTCGACACTGCTCCCAAATCTCGACACTGCTTCCGACTCTCGACACTGCTCCCAACTCCAACAACTGCTCCCAAAGCTAGGAACGGCTCCCAACTCTCGACACTGCTCACAACTCTCGACACTGCTCCCAACTCCAACAACTGCTCCCAAAGCTAGGAACGGCTCCCAACTCTCGACACTGCTCCCAACTCTCGACACTGCTCCGAACTCTAGACATGGCTGCCAACTCTAGACATGGCTCCCAACTCTAGACACGGCTCCCAACTCTAGACACGGCTCCCAACTCTAGACACGGCTTCCAACTATAGACACGGCTCCCAAATCTAGACACGGCTCTCAACTCTAGACACGGCTCTCAACTCTAGACACGGCTCCCAACTCTAGACACGGCTCCCAACTGTAGACACGGCTCCCAACTCTAGACACGGCTCCCAACTCTAGACACGGCTCCCAACTCTAGACACGGACCTCAACTCGAGACACGGCTCCCAACTCTCGACACTGCTCCCAACTCTAACAACTGTTCCCAACTCTAACAACTGCTCCCAACTCACGACACTGCTCCCAACTCTCGACACTGCTCCCAACTCCAACAACTGCTCGCAAAGCTAGGAACGGCTCCCAACTCTCGACACTGCTCCCAACTCTCGACACTGCTCCCAACTCTAGACATGGCTCCCAACTCTAGACATGGCCCCCAACTCTAGGCACGGCTCCCAACTCTAGACACGGCTCCCAACTCTAGACACGGCTCCCAACTATAGACACGGCTCTCAACTCTAGACACGGATCCCAACTCTAGACACAGCTCCCAACTCTAGACACGGTTCCCAACTCTAGACACGGCTCCCAACTCTGGACACGGCTCCCAACTCTAGACGCGGCTCCCAACTCTAGATACGGTCCTCAACTCTAGACGCGGCTCCTAACTCTTGACACTGCTCCCAACTCTCCACACTGCTCCCAACTCTCCACACTGCTCCCAACTCTCGACACTGCTCCCAACTCTCGACACTGCTCCCAACTCTCGACACTGCTCCCAACTCTCCACACTGCTCCCAACTCTCGACGCTGCTAACAACTCTCAACGCTGCTCCCAACTCTAAAAATTGCTCCCAACTCTCCACACTGCTCCCAACTCTAAAAACGGCTCCAAATTCAAGTCACTGCTCACAACTCTCAACACTGCTCCCAACTCTAGACACGGCTCCCAACTCTAAAAACTGCTCCCAACGCTCGACGCTGCTCCCAACTCTAAAAACTGCTCCCAACTCTAAAAACTGCTCCCAACTCTCCACACTGCTCCCAACTCTAAAAACCGCTCCCAACTCTCCACACTGCTCCCAACTCTAAAAACGGCTTCCAACTCAAGTCACTGCTCCCAACTCTCGACACTGCTCCCAACTCTAGACACGGCTCCCAACTCTCGACGCTGCTCCCAACGCTCGACGCTGCTCCCAACTCTAAAAACTGCTCCCAACTCTAAAAACTGTTCCCAACTCTCCACACTGCTCCCAACTCTAAAAACTGCTCCCAACTCTCCACACTGCTCCCAACTCTAAAAACGGCTCCCAACTCAAGTCACTGCTCCCAACTCTCGACTCTGCTCCCAACGCTCGACGCTGCTCCCAACTCTAAAAACTGCTCCCAACTCAAGACACGGCTCCCAACTCAGGACATTGCTCCCAACTCTCGACACTACTCCCAACTCTAGACACGGGCTGCCAACTCTAGACACGGCTCCCGACTCTAGACACGGCTCCCGACTCTAGACACGGCTCCTGTCTCTAGACACGGCTGCCAACTCTAGACACGGCTGCCAATTCTAGACACGGCTGCCAACTCTCGACACGGTCCCCAACTCTAGACACGGTCCCCAACTCTAGACACGGTCCCCAACTCTAGTCACGGCTCCCAACTCTAGACACGGCTCCCAACTCTAGACACGGCTCCCAACTCTAGACACGGCTCCCAACTCTAGACACGGCTCCCAACTCAAGACACGGCTCCCAACTCTAGACACGGTCCACAACTCTCGACACGGCTCCCAACTCTCGACACTGCTCCCAACTCTAACAACTGCTCCCAACTCTAACAACTGTTCACAACTCTCGACACTGCTCCCAACTCTCGACACAGCTCCCAACTCTCGACACTGCTCCCAACTCCAACAACTGCTCCCAACGCAAGGCATGGCTCCCAACTCTCGACACGGCTCCCAACTCTCGACACGGGTCCCAACTCTAGACACGGCTCCCAACTCTAGACACGGCTCCCAACTCTAGACACGGCTCCCAACTCTAGACACGGCTCTCAACTCTCCACACGGCTACCAACTCTAGACAAGGCTCCCAACTCTAGACACGGCTCTCAACTCTCCACACGGCTACCAACTCTAGACAAGGCTCCCAACTCTAGACACGGCACCCAACTCTCGACATTGCTCCCAACTCTAAACACTGTTCCCAACTTTAAAAACTCATCCGAACTCTCGACACTGCTCCCAACCCTAGACAATGCTCCCAACTCTCGACACTGCTCCCAACTCTCGACACTGCTCCCAACTTTAACAGCTGCTCCCAACAACAACAGCTGCTCCCAACTCTCGACACTGCTCCCAACTCTCGACGCTGCTCCCAACTCTCGACACTGCTCCCAACTCTAACAGCCGCTCCCAACTCTCGACACTGCTCCCAACTCTCGACGCTGCACCCAACTCTCGACGCTGCTCCCAACTCTCCACACTGCTCCCAACTCTCCACATTGCTCCCAACTCTCGACGCTGCTCCCAAATCTTGACGCTGCTCCCAACTCTCGACGCAGTTCCCAACTCTAAGAACAGCTCCCAACTCTAAAAACAGCTCCCAACACTAAAAACTGCTCCCAACTCTCGACGCTGCTCCCAACTCTCGACACTGTTCCCAACTCTCGACACTGCTCCCAACTCTCGACACTGCTCCCAACTCTCCACACTGCTCCCAACTCTTGACACTGCTCCCAACTCTAAAAACTGCTCCCAAGTCAAGTCACGGCTCCCAACTCTCGACACTGCTCCCAACTCTAACAACTGCTCCCAACTCTCCACACTGCTCCCAACTCTCGACACTGCTCCCAACGCTCGACACTGCTCCCAACTCTCGACACTGCTCCCAACTCACGACACTGATCCCAACTCTCGACACTGCTCCCAACTCTTGACACAGCTCCCAACTCTAAAAACTGCTCCCAACTCTCGACACTGCTCCCAATGCTCGACGCTGCTCCCAACTCTAAAAACTGCTCCCAACTCTCGACAATGCTCCCAACGCTCGACGCTGCTCCCAACTCTAAAAACTGCTCCCAACTCTAAAAACTGCTCCCAACTCAAGATATGGCTCCCAAATCTTGACACTGCTCCCAACTCTCGACACTGCTCCCACCTCTCGACACTGCTTCCGACTCTCGACACTGCTCCCAACTCCAACAACTGCTCCCAAAGCTAGGAACGGCTCCCAACTCTCGACACTGCTCACAACTCTCGACACTGCTCCCAACTCCAACAACTGCTCCCAAAGCTAGGAACGGCTCCCAACTCTCGACACTGCTCCCAACTCTCGACACTGCTCCGAACTCTAGACATGGCTGCCAACTCTAGACATGGCTCCCAACTCTAGACACGGCTCCCAACTCTAGACATGGCTCCCAACTATAGACACGGCTCCCAAATCTAGACACGGCTCTCAACTCTAGACACGGCTCTCAACTCTAGACACGGCTCCCAACTCTAGACACGGCTCCCAACTGTAGACACGGCTCCCAACTCTAGACACGGCTCCCAACTCTAGACACGGCTCCCAACTCTAGACACGGACCTCAACTCGAGACACGGCTCCCAACTCTCGACACTGCTCCCAACTCTAACAACTGTTCCCAACTCTAACAACTGCTCCCAACTCACGACACTGCTCCCAACTCTCGACACTGCTCCCAACTCCAACAACTGCTCCCAAAGCTAGGAACGGCTCCCAAATCTCGACACTGCTCCCAACTCTCGACACTGCTCCCAACTCCAGACATGGCTCCCAACTCTAGACATGGCCCCCAACTCTAGGCACGGCTCCCAACTCTAGACACGGCTCCCAACTCTAGACACGGCTCCCAACTATAGACACGGCTCTCAACTCTAGACACGGATCCCAACTCTAGACACAGCTCCCAACTCTAGACACGGCTCCCAACTCTAGACACGGCTCCCAACTCTAGACGCGGCTCCCAACTCTAGATACGGCCCTCAACTCTAGACGCGGCTCCTAACTCTTGACACTGCTCCCAACTCTCCACACTGCTCCCAACTCTCCACACTGCTCCCAAATCTCCACACTGCTCCCAACTCTCGACACTGCTCCCAACTCTCGACACTGCTCCCAACTCTCCACACTGCTCCCAACTCTCCACACTGCTCCCAACTCTCCACACTGCTCCCAACTCTCCACACTGCTCCCAACTCTCCACACTGCTCCCAACTCTAACAACTGCTCCCAACTCTCGACACTGCTCCCAACTCTAACAACTGCTCCCAACTCACGACACTGCTCCCAACTCTCGACACTGCTCCCAACTCTCGACACTGCTCCCAACTCTAAAACTGCTCCCAACTCTCGACACTGCTCCCAACGCTCGACGCTGCTCCCAACTCTAAAAACTGCTCCCAACTCTAAAAACTGCTCCCAACTCTCGACAATGCTCCCAATGCTCGACGCTGCTCCCAACTCTAAAAACTGCTCCCAACTCTAAAAACTGCTCCCAACTCAAGATATGGCTCCCAAATCTTGACACTGCTCCCAACTCTCGACACTGCTCCCAACTCTCTACACTGCTCCCAACTCTCCACACTGCTCCCAACTCTCCACACTGCTCCCAACTCTAACAACTGCTCCCAACTCTAACAACTGCTCCCAACTCTCCACACTGCTCCCAACGCTAACAACTGCTCCCAACTCATGACAGTGCACCCAACTCTCGACACTGCTCCCAACTCTAACAACTGCTCCCAACTCACGACACTGCTCCCAACTCTCCACACTGCTCCCAACTCTCGACACTGCTCCCAACTCTCGACACTGCTCCCAACTCTCGACACTGTTCCCAACTCTCAACACTGCTCCCAACTCTCGACACTGCTCCCAACTCTAGACACGGCTCCCAACTCTCGACACGGCTCCCAACTCTCCACACTGCTCCCAACTCTCGACACGGCTCCCAACTCTAGACACGGCTCCCAACTCTAGACACGGCTCCCAACTATAGACACGGCTCTCAACTCTAGACACGGATCCCAACTCTAGACACGGCTCCCAACTCTAGACACGGCTCCCAACTCTAGACACGGCTCCCAACTCTAGACACGGCTCCCAACTCTAGATACGGTCCTCAACTCTAGACGCGGCTCCTAACTCTTGACACTGCTCCCAAATCTCCACACTGCTCCCAACTCTCCACACTGCTCCCAACTCTCGACACTGCTCCCAACTCTCGACACTGCTCCCAACTCTCGACAATGCTCCCAACTCTCGACACTGCTCCCAACTCTCCACACTGCTCCCAACTCTCTACACTGCTCCCAACTCTCCACACTGCTCCCAACTCTCCACACTGCTCCCAACTCTAACAACTGCTCCAAACTCTAACAACTGCTCCCAACTCTCCACACTGCTCCCAACGCTAACAACTGCTCCCAACTCATGACAGTGCACCCAACTCTCGACACTGCTCCCAACTCTAACAACTGCTCCCAACTCACGACACTGCTCCCAACTCTCCACACTGCTCCCAACTCTCGACACTGCTCCCAACTCTCGACACTGCTCCCAACTCTCAACACTGCTCCCAACTCTCGACACTGCTCCCAACTCTAGACACGGCTCCCAACTCTCGACACGGCTCCCAACTCTCCACACTGCTCCCAACTCTCGACACGGCTCCCAACTCTCGACACTGCTCCCAACTCTCGACACTGCTCCCAACTCTCAACACTGCTCCCAACTCTCGACACTGCTCCCAACTCTAGACACGGCTCCCAACTCTCGACACGGCTCCCAACTCTCCACACTGCTCCCAACTCTCGACACGGCTCCCAACTCTCGACACGGCTCCCAACTCTCGACACGGCTCCCAACTCTCGACACGGCTCCCAACTCTCGACACGGCTCCCGACTCTCGACACGGCTCCCGACTCTCGACACGGCTCCCGACTCTAGACACGGCTCCCAACTCTAGACACGGCTCCCAACTCTAGACACGGCTCCCAACTCTAGACACGGCTACCAACTCTAGACAAGGCTCCCAACTCAAGTCACGGCTCCCAACTCAAGTCACGGCTCCCAACTCTCGACACTGCTCCCAACTCTCGACACTGCTCCCAACTCTCGACACTGCTCCTAACTCGCGACGCTGCTCCTAACTCGCGACGCTGCTCCCAACTCTCGACGCTACTCCCAACTCTCGACGCTGCTCCCAACTCTCGACGCTGCTCCCAACTCGCGACGCTGCTCCCAACTCTCGACGCTGCTCCCAACTCTCGACGCTGCTCCCAGCTCTCGACGCTGCTCCCAACTCTCGACGCTGCTCCCAACTCTCGACGCTGCTCCCAACTCTCCACGCTGCTCCCAACACTCCACACTGCTCCCAACTCTCCACACTGCTCCCAACTCTCCACACTGCTCCCAACTCTCGAAACTGCTCCCAACTCTCGACGCTGCTCCCAACTCTCGACGCTGCTCCCAACTCGGGACACTGCTCCCAACTCTCCACGCTGCTCCCAACTCTCCACGCTGCTCCCAACTCTTGACGCTGCTCCCAACTCTCGATGCTGCTCCCAACTCTCGACGCTGCTCCCAACACTCGACACTGCTCCCAACACTCGACACTGCTCCCAACTCTCGACACTGCTCCCAACTCTCGACACTGCTCCCAACTCTCCACACTGCTCCCAACTCTCGACGCTGCTAACAACTCTCAACGCTGCTCCCAACTCTAAAAATTGCTCCCAACTCTCCACACTGCTCCCAACTCTAAAAACGGCTCCAAATTCAAGTCACTGCTCACAACTCTCAACACTGCTCCCAACTCTAGACACGGCTCCCAACTCTCGATACTGCTCCCAACGCTCGACGCTGCTCCCAACTCTAAAAACTGCTCCCAACTCTAAAAACTGCTCCCAACTCTCCACACTGCTCCCAACTCTAAAAACCGCTCCCAACTCTCCACACTGCTCCCAACTCTAAAAACGGCTTCCAACTCAAGTCACTGCTCCCAACTCTCGACACTGCTCCCAACTCTAGACACGGCTCCCAACTCTCGACGCTGCTCCCAACGCTCGACGCTGCTCCCAACTCTAAAAACTGCTCCCAACTCTAAAAACTGTTCCCAACTCTCCACACTGCTCCCAACTCTAAAAACTGCTCCCAACTCTCCACACTGCTCCCAACTCTAAAAACGGCTCCCAACTCAAGTCACTGCTCCCAACTCTCGACTCTGCTCCCAACGCTCGACGCTGCTCCCAACTCTAAAAACTGCTCCCAACTCAAGACACGGCTCCCAACTCAGGACATTGCTCCCAACTCTCGACACTACTCCCAACTCTATACACGGGCTGCCAACTCTAGACACGGCTCCCGACTCTAGACACGGCTCCCGACTCTAGACACGGCTCCCGACTCTAGACACGGCTCCTGTCTCTAGACACGGCTGCCAACTCTAGACACGGCTGCCAACTCTAGACACGGCTGCCAACTCTAGACACGGCTGCCAACTCTCGACACGGTCCCCAACTCTAGACACAGTCCCCAACTCTAGACACGGTCCCCAACTCTAGTCACGGCTCCCAACTCTAGACACGGCTCCCAACTCTAGACACGGCTCCCAACTCTAGACACGGCTCCCAACTCTAGACACGGCTCCCAACTCAAGACACGGCTCCCAACTCTAGACACGGTCCACAAGTCGCGACACGGCTCCCAACTCTCGACACTGCTCCCAACTCTAACAACTGCTCCCAACTCTAACAACTGTTGCCAACTCTCGACACTGCTCCCAACTCTCGACACAGCTCCCAACTCTCGACACTGCTCCCAACTCCAACAACTGCTCCCAACGCAAGGCATGGCTCCCAACTCTCGACACGGCTCCCAACTCTCGACACGGGTCCCAACTCTAGACACGGCTCCCAACTCTAGACACGGCTCCCAACTCTAGACACGGCTCCCAACTCTAGACACGGCTCTCAACTCTCCACACGGCTACCAACTCTAGACAAGGCTCCCAACTCTAGACACGGCTCTCAACTCTCCACACGGCTACCAACTCTAGACAAGGCTCCCAACTCTAGACACGGCACCCAACTCTCGACATTGCTCCCAACTCTAAACACTGTTCCCAACTTTAAAAACTCATCCGAACTCTCGACACTGCTCCCAACCCTAGACAATGCTCCCAACTCTCGACACGGCTCCCAACTCTCGACACTGCTCCCAACTTTAACAGCTGCTCCCAACAACAACAGCTGCTCCCAACTCTCGACACTGCTCCCAACTCTCGACGCTGCTCCCAACTCTCGACACTGCTCCCAACTCTAACAGCCGCTCCCAACTCTCGACACTGCTCCCAACTCTCGACGCTGCACCCAACTCTCGACGCTGCTCCCAACTCTCCACACTGCTCCCAACTCTCCACACTGCTCCCAACTCTCCACATTGCTCCCAACTCTCGACGCTGCTCCCAAATCTTGACGCTGCTCCCAACTCTCGACGCAGTTCCCAACTCTAAGAACAGCTCCCAACTCTAAAAACAGCTCCCAACACTAAAAACTGCTCCCAACTCTCGACGCTGCTCCCAACTCTCGACACTGTTCCCAACTCTCAACACTGCTCCCAACTCTCGACACTGCTCCCAACTCTCCACACTGCTCCCAACTCTTGACACTGCTCCCAACTCAAAAAACTGCTCCCAAGTCAAGTCACGGCTCCCAACTCTCGACACTGCTCCCAACTCTAACAACTGCTCCCAACTCTCCACACTGCTCCCAACTCTCGACACTGCTCCCAACGCTCGACACTGCTCCCAACTCTCGACACTGCTCCCAACTCACGACACTGATCCCAACTCTCGACACTACTCCCAACTCTTGACACAGCTCCCAACTCTAAAAACTGCTCCCAACTCTCGACACTGCTCCCAACGCTCGACGCTGCTCCCAACTCTAAAAACTGCTCCCAACTCTCGACAATGCTCCCAACGCTCGACACTGCTCCCAACTCTAAAAACTGCTCCCAACTCTAAAAACTGCTCCCAACTCAAGATATGGCTCCCAAATCTTGACACTGCTCCCAACTCTCGACACTGCTCCCACCTCTCGACACTGCTTCCGACTCTCGACACTGCTCCCAACTCCAACAACTGCTCCCAAAGCTAGGAACGGCTCCCAACTCTCGACACTGCTCACAACTCTCGACACTGCTCCCAACTCCAACAACTGCTCCCAAAGCTAGGAACGGCTCCCAACTCTCGACACTGCTCCCAACTCTCGACACTGCTCCGAACTCTAGACATGGCTGCCAACTCCAGACATGGCTCCCAACTCTAGACACGGCTCCCAACTCTAGACACGGCTTCCAACTATAGACACGGCTCCCAAATCTAGACACGGCTCTCAACTCTAGACACGGCTCTCAACTCTAGACACGGCTCCCAACTCTAGACACGGCTCCCAACTGTAGACACGGCTCCCAACTCTAGACACGGCTCCCAACTCTAGACATGGCTCCCAACTCTAGACACGGACCTCAACTCGAGACACGGCTCCCAACTCTCGACACTGCTCCCAACTCTAACAACTGTTCCCAACTCTAACAACTGCTCCCAACTCACGACACTGCTCCCAACTCTCGACACTGCTCCCAACTCCAACAACTTCTCGCAAAGCTAGGAACGGCTCCCAACTCTCGACACTGCTCCCAACTCTCAACACTGCTCCCAACTCTAGACATGGCTCCCAACTCTAGACATGGCCCCCAACTCTAGGCACGGCTCCCAACTCTAGACACGGCTCCCAACTCTAGACACGGCTCCCAACTATAGACATGGCTCTCAACTCTAGACACGGCTCCCAACTCTAGACACGGCTCCCAACTCTAGACACGGCTCCCAACTCGAGACGCGGCTCCCAACTCGAGACGCGGCTCCCAACTCTAGATACGGTCCTCAACTCTAGACGCGGCTCCTAACTCTTGACACTGCTCCCAACTCTCCACACTGCTACCAACTCTCCACACTGCTCCCAACTCTCGACACTGCTCCCAACTCTCGACACTGCTCCCAACTCTCGACACTGCTCCCAACTCTCCACACTGCTCCCAACTCTCGACGCTGCTAACAACTCTCAACGCTGCTCCCAACTCTAAAAATTGCTCCCAACTCTCCACACTGCTCCCAACTCTAAAAACGGCTCCAAATTCAAGTCACTGCTCACAACTCTCAACACTGCTCCCAACTCTAGACACGGCTCCCAACTCTAAAAACTGCTCCCAACGCTCGACGCTGCTCCCAACTCTAAAAACTGCTCCCAACTCTAAAAACTGCTCCCAACTCTCCACACTGCTCCCAACTCTAAAAACCGCTCCCAACTCTCCACACTGCTCCCAACTCTAAAAACGGCTTCCAACTCAAGTCACTGCTCCCAACTCTCGACGCTGCTCCCAACGCTCGACGCTGCTCCCAACTCTAAAAACTGCTCCCAACTCTAAAAACTGTTCCCAACTCTCCACACTGCTCCCAACTCTAAAAACTGCTCCCAACTCTCCACAGTGCTCCCAACTCTAAAAACGGCTCCCAACTCAAGTCACTGCTCCCAACTCTCGACTCTGCTCCCAACGCTCGACGCTGCTCCCAACTCTAAAAACTGCTCCCAACTCAAGACACGGCTCCCAACTCAGGACATTGCTCCCAACTCTCGACACTACTCCCAACTCTAGACACGGGCTGCCAACTCTAGACACGGCTCCCGACTCTAGACACGGCTCCCGACTCTAGACACGGCTCCTGTCTCTAGACACGGCTGCCAACTCTAGACACGGCTGCCAACTCTAGACACGGCTGCCAACTCTCGACACGGTCCCCAACTCTAGACACGGTCCCCAACTCTAGACACGGTCCCCAACTCTAGTCACGGCTCCCAACTCTAGACACGGCTCCCAACTCTAGACACGGCTCCCAACTCTAGACACGGCTCCCAACTCTAGACACGGCTCCCAACTCAAGACACGGCTCCCAACTCTAGACACGGTCCACAACTCTCGACACGGCTCCCAACTCTCGACACTGCTCCCAACTCTAACAACTGCTCCCAACTCTAACAACTGTTCACAACTCTCGACACTGCTCCCAACTCTCGACACAGCTCCCAACTCTCGACACTGCTCCCAACTCCAACAACTGCTCCCAACGCAAGGCATGGCTCCCAACTCTCGACACGGCTCCCAACTCTCGACACGGGTCCCAACTCTAGACACGGCTCCCAACTCTAGACACGGCTCCCAACTCTAGACACGGCTCCCAACTCTAGACACGGCTCTCAACTCTCCACACGGCTACCAACTCTAGACAAGGCTCCCAACTCTAGACACGGCTCTCAACTCTCCACACGGCTACCAACTCTAGACAAGGCTCCCAACTCTAGACACGGCACCCAACTCTCGACATTGCTCCCAACTCTAAACACTGTTCCCAACTTTAAAAACTCATCCGAACTCTCGACACTGCTCCCAACCCTAGACATGCTCCCAACTCTCGACACTGCTCCCAACTCTCGACACTGCTCCCAACTTTAACAGCTGCTCCCAACAACAACAGCTGCTCCCAACTCTCGACACTGCTCCCAACTCTCGACGCTGCTCCCAACTCTCGACACTGCTCCCAACTCTAACAGCCGCTCCCAACTCTCGACACTGCTCCCAACTCTCGACGCTGCACCCAACTCTCGACGCTGCTCCCAACTCTCCACACTGCTCCCAACTCTCCACATTGCTCCCAACTCTCGACGCTGCTCCCAAATCTTGACGCTGCTCCCAACTCTCGACGCAGTTCCCAACTCTAAGAACAGCTCCCAACTCTAAAAACAGCTCCCAACACTAAAAACTGCTCCCAACTCTCGACGCTGCTCCCAACTCTCGACACTGTTCCCAACTCTCGACACTGCTCCCAACTCTCGACACTGCTCCCAACTCTCCACACTGCTCCCAACTCTTGACACTGCTCCCAACTCTAAAAACTGCTCCCAAGTCAAGTCACGGCTCCCAACTCTCGACACTGCTCCCAACTCTAACAACTGCTCCCAACTCTCCACACTGCTCCCAACTCTCGACACTGCTCCCAACGCTCGACACTGCTCCCAACTCTCGACACTGCTCCCAACTCACGACACTGATCCCAACTCTCGACACTGCTCCCAACTCTTGACACAGCTCCCAACTCTAAAAACTGCTCCCAACTCTCGACACTGCTCCCAATGCTCGACGCTGCTCCCAACTCTAAAAACTGCTCCCAACTCTCGACAATGCTCCCAACGCTCGACGCTGCTCCCAACTCTAAAAACTGCTCCCAACTCTAAAAACTGCTCCCAACTCAAGATATGGCTCCCAAATCTTGACACTGCTCCCAACTCTCGACACTGCTCCCACCTCTCGACACTGCTTCCGACTCTCGACACTGCTCCCAACTCCAACAACTGCTCCCAAAGCTAGGAACGGCTCCCAACTCTCGACACTGCTCACAACTCTCGACACTGCTCCCAACTCCAACAACTGCTCCCAAAGCTAGGAACGGCTCCCAACTCTCGACACTGCTCCCAACTCTCGACACTGCTCCGAACTCTAGACATGGCTGCCAACTCTAGACATGGCTCCCAACTCTAGACACGGCTCCCAACTCTAGACATGGCTCCCAACTATAGACACGGCTCCCAAATCTAGACACGGCTCTCAACTCTAGACACGGCTCTCAACTCTAGACACGGCTCCCAACTCTAGACACGGCTCCCAACTGTAGACACGGCTCCCAACTCTAGACACGGCTCCCAACTCTAGACACGGCTCCCAACTCTAGACACGGACCTCAACTCGAGACACGGCTCCCAACTATCGACACTGCTCCCAACTCTAACAACTGTTCCCAACTCTAACAACTGCTCCCAACTCACGACACTGCTCCCAACTCTCGACACTGCTCCCAACTCCAACAACTGCTCCCAAAGCTAGGAACGGCTCCCAAATCTCGACACTGCTCCCAACTCTCGACACTGCTCCCAACTCCAGACATGGCTCCCAACTCCAGACATGGCTCCCAACTCTAGACATGGCCCCCAACTCTAGGCACGGCTCCCAACTCTAGACACGGCTCCCAACTCTAGACACGGCTCCCAACTATAGACACGGCTCTCAACTCTAGACACGGATCCCAACTCTAGACACGGCTCCCAACTCTAGACACGGCTCCCAACTCTAGACACGGCTCCCAACTCTAGACGCGGCTCCCAACTCTAGATACGGCCCTCAACTCTAGACGCGGCTCCTAACTCTTGACACTGCTCCCAACTCTCCACACTGCTCCCAACTCTCCACACTGCTCCCAAATCTCCACACTGCTCCCAACTCTCGACACTGCTCCCAACTCTCGACACTGCTCCCAACTCTCCACACTGCTCCCAACTCTCCACACTGCTCCCAACTCTCCACACTGCTCCCAACTCTCCACACTGCTCCCAACTCTCCACACTGCTCCCAACTCTAACAACTGCTCCCAACTCTCGACACTGCTCCCAACTCTAACAACTGCTCCCAACTCACGACACTGCTCCCAACTCTCGACACTGCTCCCAACTCTCGACACTGCTCCCAACTCTAAAACTGCTCCCAACTCTCGACACTGCTCCCAACGCTCGACGCTGCTCCCAACTCTAAAAACTGCTCCCAACTCTAAAAACTGCTCCCAACTCTCGACAATGCTCCCAATGCTCGACGCTGCTCCGAACTCTAAAAACTGCTCCCAACTCTAAAAACTGCTCCCAACTCAAGATATGGCTCCCAAATCTTGACACTGCTCCCAACTCTCGACACTGCTCCCACCTCTCGACACTGCTTCCGACTCTCGACACTGCTCCCAACTCCAACAACTGCTCCCAAAGCTAGGAACGGCTCCCAACTCTCGACACTGCTCACAACTCTCGACACTGCTCCCAACTCCAACAACTGCTCCCAAAGCTAGGAACGGCTCCCAACTCTCGACACTGCTCACAACTCTCGACACTGCTCCGAACTCTAGACATGGCTGCCAACTCTAGACATGGCTCCCAACTCTAGACACGGCTCCCAACTCTAGACATGGCTCCCATCTATAGACACGGCTCCCAAATCTAGACACGGCTCCCAACTCTAGACACGGCTCTCAACTCTAGACACGGCTCCCAACTCTAGACACGGCTCCCAACTGTAGACACGGCTCCCAACTCTAGACACGGCTCCCAACTCTAGACACGGCTCCCAACTCTAGACACGGACCTCAACTCTAGACACGGCTCCCAACTCTCGACACTGCTCCCAACTCTAACAACTGCTCCCAACTCTAACAACTGCTCCCAACTCACGACACTGCTCCCAACTCTCGACACTGCTCCCAACTCCAACAACTGCTCCCAAAGCTAGGAACGGCTCCCAACTCTCGACACTGCTCCCAACTCTCGACACTGCTCCCAACCCTAGACATGGCTCCCAACTCTAGACATGGCCCCCAACTCTAGGCACGGCTCCCAACTCTAGACACGGCTCCCAACTCTAGACACGGCTCCCAACTATAGACACGGCTCTCAACTCTAGACACGGATCCCAACTCTAGACACGGCTCCCAACTCTAGACACGGCTCCCAACTCTAGACACGGCTCCCAACTCTAGACACGGCTCCCAACTCTAGATACGGTCCTCAACTCTAGACGCGGCTCCTAACTCTTGACACTGCTCCCAAATCTCCACACTGCTCCCAACTCTCCACACTGCTCCCAACTCTCGACACTGCTCCCAACTCTCGACACTGCTCCCAACTCTCGACACTGCTCCCAACTCTCGACACTGCTCCCAACTCTCCACACTGCTCCCAACTCTCTACACTGCTCCCAACTCTCCACACTGCTCCCAACTCTCCACACTGCTCCCAACTCTAACAACTGCTCCCAACTCTAACAACTGCTCCCAACTCTCCACACTGCTCCCAACGCTACCAACTGCTCCCAACTCACGACAGTGCACCCAACTCTCGACACTGCTCCCAACTCTAACAACTGCTCCCAACTCACGACACTGCTCCCAACTCTCGACACTGCTCCCAACTCTCGACACTGCTCCCAACTCTAACAACTGCTCCCAACTCACGACCCTGCTCCCAACTCTCGACACTGTTCCCAACTCACGACACTGCTCCTAACTCTCGACACTGCTCCCAACTCTCGACACTGCTCCCAACTCTCGACACGGCTCCCAACTCTCGACACGGCTCCCAAATCTCGACACGGCTCCCAAATCTCGACGCTGCTCCCAACTCTCGACACTGCTCCCAACTCTAACAACTGCTCCCAAATCTCGACGCTGCTCCCAACTCTCGACACTGCTCCCAACTGTAACAACTGCTCCCAACTCTCGACACTGATCCCAACTCTCCACACGGCTCCCAACTCTCCACACTGCTCCCAACTCTCTACAATGCTCCCAACTCTCGACACGGCTCCCAACTCTAAAAACTGCTCCCAACGAAAGTCACGGCTCCCAACTCTCGACACTGCTCCCAACTCTCGACACTGCTAACAACTCTCCACACTGCTCCCAACTCTAAAAACTGCTCCCAACTCAAGTCACGGCTCCCAACTCTCGATGCTGCTCCCAACTCTCGACACTGCTCCCAACTCACGACACTGCTCCCAACGCTCGACGCTGCTCCCAACTCCAACAACTGCTCCCAACGCAAGGCATGGCTCCCAACTCTCGACACGGCTAGCAACTCTAGACACGTCTCCCAACTCTAGACATGGCTCCCAACTCTAGACACGGCTCCCAACTCTAGACACGGCTCCCAACTCTCCACACGGCTTCCAACTCTCCACACGGCTCCCAACTCTAGACACGACTCTCAACTCTCCACACGGCTACCGACTCTAGACACGGCTCCCAACTCTAGACATGGTTCCCAACTCTCGACGCTGCTCCCAACTCTCGACACTGCTCCCAACTCACCACACTGCTCCCAACGCTCGACGCTGCTCCCAACTCTAAAAACTGCTCCCAACTCTAAAAACTGTTCCCAACTCAAGATACGGCTCCCAAATCTCGACACTGCTCCCAACTCTCGACACTGCTCCCAACTCTCGACACTGCTCCCAACTCTCGACACTGCTCCCAACTCTCGACACTGCTCCCAACTCTCAACACTGCTCCCAACTCAAACAACTGCTCCCAAAGCTAGGCACGGCTCCCAACTCTCGACACTGCTCCCAACTCTAGACACAGCTCCCAACTCTAGACACGGCTCCCAACACTAGACAAGGCTCCCAACTCTAGACACGGCTCCCAACTCTAGACACGGCACCCAACTCTAGACACGGTCCCCAACTCTAGACACGGCTCCCAACTCTCGACACTGCTCCCAACTCTAACAACTGCTCCCAACTCTAACAACTGCTCCCAACTCTAACAACTGCTCCCAACTCTAACAACTGCTCCCAACTCGCGACACTGCTCCCAACTCTCGACACTGCTCCCAACTCCAACAACTGCTCCCAACGCAAGACATGGCTCCCAACTCTCGACACGGCTAGCAACTCTAGACACGGCTCCCAACTCTCGACACCGCTCCCAACTCTCGACGCCGCTCCCAACTCTCGACACCGCTCCCAACTCCCGACACCGCTCCCAACTCTCCACACTGCTCCCAATGCTCGACACTGCTCCCAACTCTAAAAACTGCTCTCAAATCTCGACACTGCTCCCAACTCTCGACACTGCTCCCAAATCTAAACACTGTTCCCAACTTTAAAAACTCATCCCAACTCTCGACTCTGTTCCCAACTCTAAAAACTGCTCCCAACTCTAAAAACTGCTCCCAACTCTAAAAACTGCTCCCAACTCGAAAAACTGCTCCCAACGCTAACAACTGCTCCCAACTCTCGACACTGCTTCCAACTCTCGACACTGCTCCCAACTCTCGACACTGCTCCCAACTCCAACAACTGCACGCAACGCAAGGCATGGCTCCCAACTCTCGACACGGCTAGCAACTCTAGACACGGCTCCCAACTCTAGACACGGCTCCCAACTCCAGACACGGCTCCCAACTCTAGACACTGCTCCCAACTCTCCACACAGCTCCCAACTCTCCACACTGCTCCCAACTCTCAACACTGCTCCCAACTCTCCACACTGCTCCCAACTCTCGACACTGCTCCCAACTCTAACAACTGCTCCCAACTCTAACAACTGCTCCCAACCCTAACTGGTCCCAACCCTAACAACTGCTCCCAACTCTCGACACTGCTCCCAACTCTAACAACTGCTCCCAACTCTAACAACATCTCCCAACTCTAACAACTGCTCCCAACTCTAACAACTTCTCCCAACTCTAACACCTGCTCCCAACTCTAACAACTGCTCCCAACTCTAACAACTGCTCCCAACTCTAACAACTGCTCCCAACTCTAACAACATCTCCCAACTCTCGACACTGCTCCCAACTCTAACAACTGCTCCCAACTCTCCACACCGCTCCCAAATCTCCACACTGCTCCCAACTCAAGACACGGCTCCCAACTCTCGACACTGCTCCCAACTCTCGACACTGCTCCCAACTCTCGACACTGCTCCCAACTCTCGACACTGCTCCCAACTCTCGACACTGCTCCCAACTCTCAACACTGTTTCCAACTCCAACAACTGCTCCCAAAGCTAGGCACGGCTCCCAACTCTCGACACTGCTCCCAACTCTAGACACGGCTCCCAACTCTAGACACGGCTCCCAACTCTAGACACGGCTCCCAACTCTAGACACGGCTCCCAACTCTAGACACGGCACCCAACTCTAGACACGGTCCCCAACTCTAGACACGGCTCCCAATTCTCGACACTGCTCCCAACTCTAACAACTGCTCCCAACTCTAACAACTGCTCCCAACTCTAACAACTGCTCCCAACTCTAACAACTGCTCCCAACTCTAACAACTGCTCCCAACTCTAACAACTGCTCCCAACTCACGACACTGCTCCCAACTCTCGACACTGCTCCCAACTCCAACAACTGCTCCCAACGCAAGGCATGGCTCCCAACTCTCGACACGGCTAGCAACTCTAGACACGGCTCCCAACTCTCGACACCGCTCCCAACTCTCGACACCGCTCCCAAATCTCGACACCGCTCCCAACTCCCGACACCATCCCAACTCTCCACACTGCTCCCAATGCTCGAAGCTGCTCCCAACTCTAAAAACTGCTCCCAAATCTCGACACTGCTACCAAATCTCGACACTGCTCCCAAATCTAAACACTGTTCCCAACTTTGAAAACTCATCCCAACTCTCGACACTGTTCCCAACTCTAAAAACTGCTCCCAACTCTAAAAACTGCTCCCAACTCTAAAAACTGCTCCCAACTCTAAAAACTGCTCCCAACTCTAACAACTGCTCCCAACTCTAACAACTGCTCCCAACTCTAACAACTGCTCCCAACTCTAACAACTGCTCCAAACTCTAACAACATCTCCCAACTCTCGACACTGCTCCCAACTCTAACAACTGCTCCCAACTCTCCACACCGCTCCCAAATCTCCACACTGCTCCCAACTCAAGACACGGCTCCCAACTCTCGACACTGCTCCCAACTCTCGACACTGCTCCCAACTCTCGACACTGCTCCCAACTCTCCATGCCGCTCCCAACGCTCCACGCCGCTCCCAACGCTCCACGCCGCTATCAACTCTCCACGCCGCTCTCAACTCTCCACGCCGCACTCAACTCTCCACGCCGCTCTCAACTCTCCACGCCGCTCCCAACTCTCCACGCCGCTCCCAACTCTCGACGCCGCTCCCAACTCTCGACGCCGCTCCCAACTCTCGACGCTGCTCCCAACTCTCGAAACTGCTCCCAACTCTCGACGCTGCTCCCAACTCTCGACGCTGCTCCCAACTCTCGACGCTGCTTCCAACTCTCCACACTGCTCCCAACTCTCGACACTGCTCCCAACTCTCGATGCTGCTCCCAACTCTCGATGCTGCTCCCAACTCTCCACACTGCTCCCAACTCTCGACACTGCTCCCAACTCTCGACACTGCTCCCAACTCTAAAAACTGCTCCCAAATCAAGTCACGGCTCCCAACTCTCGACACTGCTCCCAACTCTCGACACTGCTCCCAACTCCCGACACTGCTCCCAACGCTCGACGCTGCTCCCAACTCTCCACACTGCTCCCAACTCTCCACACTGCTCCCAACTCTAAAAACTGCTCCCAACTCTAAAAACTGCTCCCAACTCTCGACACTGCTCCCAAATCTTGACACTGCTCCCAACTCTCGACACTGCTCCCAAATCTCGAAACTGCTCCCAACTCCAACAACTGCTCGCAAAGCTAGGCACGGCTCCCAACTCTCGACACTGCTCCCAACTCTAGACACGGCTCCCAACTCGAGACAGGGCTCCCAACTCTAGACACGGCTCCCAACTCCAGACATGGAGACCAACTCACGACACTGCTCCCAACTCTAACAACTGCTCCCAACTCTAACAACTGCTCCCAACTCTAACAACTGCTCCCAACTCTCGACACTGCTCCCAACTCTAAAAACTGCTCCCAACTCTAAAAACTGCTCCCAACTCTAAAAACTGCTCCCAACTCTCCACACTGCTCCCAACTCTCCACACTGCTCCCAACTCTCCACACTGCTCCCAACTCTCCACACTGCTCCCAACTCTCCACACTGCTCCCAACTCTCCACACTACTCCCAACTCTAACAACTGCTCCCAACTCTAACAACTGCTCCCAACTCTCCACACTGCTCCCAACTCTAACAACTGCTCCCAACTCACGACACTGCACCCAACTCTCGACACTGCTCCCAACTCTAACAACTGCTCCCAACTCTAAACACTGCTCCCAACTCTCGACATTGCTCCCAACTCTCGACACTGCTCCCAACTCTAACAACTGCTCCCAACTCACGACAGTGCTCCCAACTCTCGACACTGCTCCCAACTCACGACACTGCTCCCAACTCTCGACACTGCTCCCAACTCTCGACACTGCTCCCAACTCTCGACACTGCTCCCAACTCTCGACGCGGCTCCCAACTCTCGACGCTGCTCCCAACTCTCGACGCTGCTCCCAACTCTCGACACTGCTCCCAACTCTAACAGCTGCTCCCAACTCTCGACACTGCTCCCAACTCTCCACACAGCTCCCAACTCTCCACACTGCTCCCAACTCTCCACATGGCTCCCAACTCTCGACACTGCTCCCAACTCTCGACACTGCTCCCAACTCTCGACACTGCTAACAACTCTCCACACTGCTCCCAACTCTAAAAACTGCTCCCAACTCAAGTCACGGCTCCCAACTCTCGACGCTGCTCCCAACTCTCGACACTGCTCCCAACTCACGACACTGCTCCCAACGCTCGACGCTGCTCCCAACTCTAAAAACTGCTCCCAACTCTAAAAACTGTTCCCAACTCAAGATACGGCTCCCAAATCTCGATACTGCTCCCAACTCTCGACACTGCTCCCAACTCTCGACACTGCTCCCAACTCTCGACACTGCTCCCAACTCCAACAACTGCTCCCAAAGCTAGGCACGGCTCCCAAGTCTCGACACTGCTCCCAACTCTAGACATGGCTGCCAACTCTAGACACGCCGCCCAACTCTAGACACGGCTCCCAACTCTAGACACGGCTCCCAACTCTAGACACGGCTCAAAACTCTAGACACGGCTCCCAACTCTAGACACGGCTCCCAACTCTAGACACGGCTCCCAACTCTAGACACGGTCCCCAACTCTAGACACGGCTCCCAACTCTAACAACTGCTCCCAACTCTAACAACTGCTCCCAACTCTAACAACTGCTCCCAACTCTAACAACTGTTCCCAACTCTAACAACTGCTCCCAACTCTAACAACTGCTCCCAACTCCCGACACTGCTCCCAACTCTCGACACTGCTCCCAACTCCAACAACTGCTCCCAACGCAAGGCATGGCTCCCAACTCTCAACACGGCTAGCAACTCTAGACACGGCTCCCAACGCTCGACGCTGCTCCCAACTCTAAAAACTGCTCCCAAAATTCGATACTGCTCCCAACTCTCGACACTGCTCCCAAATCTAAACACTGTTCCCAACTTTAAAAACTCATCCCAACTCTCGACACTGCTCCCAACTCTCGACACTGCTCCCAACTCTCGACAGTGCTCCCAACGCTCGACGCTGCTCCCAACTCTCCACACTGCTCCCAACTCTCCACACTGCTCCCAAATCTAAAAACTGCTCCCAACTCTAAAAACTGCTCCCAACTCTCGACACTGCTCCCAAATCTCGACACTGCTCCCAACTCTCGACACTGCTCCCAAATCTCGACACTGCTCCCAACTCCAACAACTGCTCGCAAAGCTAGGCACGGCTCCCAACTCTCCACACTGCTCCCAACTCTAGACACGGCTCCCGACTCGAGACAGGGCTCCCAACTCTAGACACGGCTCCCAACTCTAGACATGGATCCCAACTCTAGACACGGCTCCGAACTCACGACACTGCTCCCAACTCTAACAACTGCTCCCAACTCTAACAACTGCTCCCAACTCTAACAACTGCTCCCAACTCTAACAACTGCTCCCAACACTCGACACTGCTCCCAACTCTCGACACTGCTCCCACTCTAACAACTGCTCCCAACTCCAAAGACTGCTCCCAACTCTAAAAACTGCTCCCAACTCTACAAACTGCTCCCAACTCTAACAACTGCTACCAACACTCGACACTGCTCCCAACTCTCCACACTGCTCCCAACTCTCCACACTGCTCCCAACTCTCCACACTGCTCCCAACTCTAGACACGGCTCCCAACTCTAGACACGGCTCCCAACTCTAGATATGGTCCTCAACTCTAGACGCGGCTCCTAACTCTTGACACTGCTCCCAACTCTCCACACTGATCCCAACTATCCACACTGCTCCCAACTCTCGACACTGCTCCCAACTCTCGACACTGCTCCCAACTCTCCACACTGCTCCCAACTCTCGACACTGCTCCCAACTCTCCACACTGCTCCCAACTCTCCACACTGCTCCCAACTCTAACAACTGCTCCCAACTCTAACAACTGCTCCCAACTCTAACAACTGCTCCCAACTCACGACAGTGCACCCAACTCTCGACACTGCTCACAACTCTAACAACTGCTCCCAACTCACGACACTGCTCCCAACTCTCGACACTGCTCCCAACTCTCGACACTGCTCCCAACTCTAACAACTGCTCCCAACTCACGACACTGCTCCCAACTCTCGACACTGTTCCCAACTCACGACACTGCTCCCAACTCTCGACACTGCTCCCAACTCTCGACACTGCTCCCAACTCTCGACACTGCTCCCAACTCTCGACACGGCTCCCAACTCTCGACGCTGCTCCCAACTCTCGACACTGCTCCCAACTCTAACAACTGCTCCCAACTCTCGACACTGCTCCCAACTCTCCACACGGCTCCCAACACTCCACACTGCTCCCAACTCTCTACAATGCTCCCAACTCTCCACACGGCTCCCAACTCTAAAAACTGCTCCCAACTCAAGTCACGGCTCCCAACTCTCGACACTGCTCCCAACTCTCAACACTGCTAACAACTCTCCATACTGCTCCCAACTCTAAAAACTGCTCCCAACTGAAGTCATGGGTCCCAACTCTCGACGCTGCTCCCAACTCTCGACACTGCTCCCAACTCACCACACTGCTCCCAACGCTCGACGCTGCTCCCAACTCTAAAAACTGCTCCCAACTCTAAAAACTGTTCCCAACTCAAGATACGGCTCCCAAATCTCGACACTGCTCCCAACTCTCGACACTGCTCCCAACTCTCGACACTGCTCCCAACTCTCGACACTGCTCCCAACTCCAACAACTGCTCCCAAAGCTAGGCACGGCTCCCAATTCTCGACACTGTTCCCAACTCTAGACATGGCTGCCAACTCTAGACACGGCGCCCAACTCTAGACACGGTGCCCAACTCTAGACACGGCTCCCAACTCTAGACACGGCTCCCAACTCTAGACACGGCTCCCAACTCTAGACACGGTCCCCAACTCTAGACACGGCTCCCAACTCTCCACACTGCTCCCAACACTAACAACTGCTCCCAACTCTAACAACTGCTCCCAACTCTAACAACTGCTCCCAACTCTCGACACTGCTCCCAACTCTCGACACTGCTCCCAACTCTCGACACTGCTCCCAACTCCAACAACTGCTCCCAACGCAAGGCATGGCTCCCAACTCTCGACACGGCTAGCAACTCTAACAACTGCTCCCAACTCTCGACACTGCTCCCAACTCTCGACACTGCTCCCAACTCTCGACACAGCTCCCAACTCTCGACACAGCTCCCAACTCCAACAACCGCTCCCAGCGCAAGGCATGGCTCCCAACTCTCGACACGGCTAGCAACTCTAGACACGGCTCCCAACTCTCGACGCCGCTCCCAACTCTCGACGCCGCTCCCAACTCTCGACACCGCTCCCAACTCCCGACACCGCTCCCAACTCTCCACACTGCTCCCAACGCTCGACGCTGCTACCAACTCTAAAAACTGCTCCCAAATCTCGACACTGCTCCCAACTCTCGACACTGCTCCCAAATCTAAACACTGTTCCCAACTTTAAAAACTCATCCCAACTCTCGACACTGCTCCCAACTCTCGACACTGCTCCCAACTCTCGACACTGCTCCCAACTCCAACAACTGCTCCCAACGCAAGGCATGGCTCCCAACTCTCGGCATGGCTAGCAACTCTAGACACGGCTCCCAACTCTAGACATGGCTCCCAACTCTAGACACGGCTACCAACTCTAGACACGGCTCCCAACTCTAGACACGGCTCCCAACTCTCCACACGGCTCCCAACTCTAGACACTGCTCCCAACTCTAGACACGGCTCCCAACTCTCCACACGGCTCCCAACTCTAGACACTGCTCCCAACTCTAACAACTGCTCCCAACTCTCCACACTGCTCCCAACTCCCCACACTGCTGCCTACTCTCCATACTGCTCCAAACTCTCGAAACTGCTCCAAACTCTCGACACTGCTCCCAACTCTCGACACTGCTCCCAACTCTAACAACTGCTCCCAACTCTCCACACTGCTCCCAACTCCCCACACTGCTCCCAACTCTCCACACTGCTCCCAACTCTCGAAACTGCTCCCAACTCTCGACACTGCTCCCAACTCTCGACACTGCTCCCAACTCTCGACACTGCTCCCAGCTCTCGACACTGCTCCCAACTCCAACAACTGCTCCCAACTCTCGACACTGCTCCCAACTCTCGACACAGCTCCCAACTCTCGACACTGCTCCCAACTCTAACAACTGCTCACAACTCTAACAACTGCTCCCAACTCTAACAACTGCTCCCAACTCTAACAACTAATCCGAACTCTAACAACGGCTCCCAACTCTAAAAACTGCTCCCAACTCTAAAAACTGCTCCCAACCCTCCACACTGCTCCCAACTCTCGACACTGTTCCCAACTCATGACACTGCTAACAACTCACGACGCTGCTCCCAATGCTCGACACCGCTCCCAACTCTCCACACTGCTCCCAACTCTCGACACCGCTCCCAACTCTCCACAATGCTCCCAACGCTCGACGCTGCTCCCAACTCTAAAAACTGCTCCCAACTCTCGACACTACTCCCAACTCTCCACACTGTTCCAAACTCTAAACACTGCTCCCAACTCTCGACACTGCTCCCAACTCTCCACACTGCTCCCAACTCTAAACACTGCTCCCAACTCTCCACACTGCTCCCAACTCTCCACACTGCTCCCAACTCTCCACACTGCTCCCAACTCTCCACACTGCTCTAACTCTCCACACTGCTCCCAACTCTCGACACTGCTGCCAACTCTCCACACTGCTCCCAACTCTCCACACTGCTCCCAACTCTAAACACTGCTCCCAACTCTCGACACTGCTCCCAACTCTCCACACTGCTCCCAACTCGCGAAACCACTCCCAACTCTCCACAATGCTCCCAACGCTCGACGCTGCTCCCAACTCTAAAAACTGCTCCCAACTCTCGACACTGCTCCCAACTCTCCACACTGCCCCCAACACTCCACACTGCTCCCAACTCTAAACACTGCTCCCAACTCTCGACACTGCTCCCAACTCTCCACACTGCTCCCAACTCTCGACACTGCTCCCAACTCTCGACACTGCTCCCAACTCTCCACACTGCTCCCAACTCTCCACACTGCTCCCAACTCTCCACACTTCTCCCAACTCTCCACACGGCTCCCAACTCTCCACACGGCTCCCAACTCTCCACACTGCTCCCAACTCTCGACACTGCTCCCAACTCTAACAACTGCTCCCAACTCTAACAACTGCTCCCAACTCTAACTGCTCCCAACTCTAACAACTGCTCCCAACTCTCGACACTGCTCCCAACTCTGACAACTGCTCCCAACTCTAACAACATCTCTCAACTCTAACAACTGCTCCCAACTCTAACAACTTCTCCCAACTCTAACAACTGCTCCCAACTCTCGACACTGCTCCCAACTCTCCGCACTGCTCCCAACTCTCGACACTGCTCCCAACTCTCGACACTGCTCCCAACTCTCCACACTGCTCCCAACTCTCCACACTTCTCCCAACTCTCGACACGGCTCCCAACTCTCCACACGGCTCCCAACTCTCCACACTGCTCCCAACTCTCCACACTGCTCCCAACTCCAACAACTGCTCCCAACGCAAGGCATGGCTCCCAACTCTCGACACGGCTAGCAACTCTAGACACGGCTCCCAACTCTCGACACCGCTCCCAACTCTCGAATCCACTCCCAACTCTCGACACCGCTCCCAACTCCCGACACCGCTCCCAACTCTGCACACTGCTCCCAACGCTCGACGCTGCTCCCAACTCTAAAAACTGCTCCCAAATCTCGACACTGCTCCCAACTCTCGACACTGCTCCCAAATCTAAACACTGTTCCCAACTTTAAAAACTCATCCCAACTCTCGACACTGTTCCCAACTCTAAAAACTGCTCCCAACTCTAAAAACTGCTCCCAACTCTAAAAACTGCTCCCAACTCTAAAAACTGCTCCCAACTCTAACAATTGCTCCCAACTCTCGACACTGCTCCCAACTCTCGACACTGCTCCCAACTCTCGACACTGCTCCCAACTCCAACAACTGCGCCCAACGCAAGGCATGGCTCCCAACTGTCGGCACGGTTAGCAACTCTAGACACGGCTCCCAACTCTAGACACGGCTCCCAACTCTAGACACGGCTCCCAACTCTAGACACGGCTCCCAACTCTAGACACGGCTCCCAACTCTAGACACGGCTCCCAACTCTCCACACGGCTCCCAACTCTCCACACGGCTCCCAACTCTAGACACGGCTCTCAACTCTCCACACAGCTACCAACTCTAGACACGGCTCCCAACTCTGGACACGGCTCCCAACTGTCGACGCTGCTCCCAACTATCGACACTGCTCCCAACTCACGACACTGCTCCCAACGCTCGACGCTACTCCCAACTCTAAAAACTGTTCCCAACTCTAAAAACTGTTCCCAACTCAAGATACGGCTCCCAAATCTCCACACTGCTCCCAACTCTCAACACTGCTCCCAACTCTCGACACTGCTCCCAACTCTCGACACTGCTCCCAACTCCAACAACTGCTCCCAAAGCTAGGCACGGCTGCCAACTCTCGACACTGCTCCAAACGCTAGACATGGCTGCCAACTCTAGACATGGCGCCCAACTCTAGACACGGCTACCAACTCTAGACACGGCTCAGAACTCTCGACACGGCTCCCAACTCTCGACACGGCTCCCAACTCTCGACACGGCTCCCAACTCTAGACACGGTCCCCAACTCTAGACATGGCTCCCAACTCTCGCACTGCTCCCAACTCCAACAACTGCTCCCAACTCTAACAACTGCTCCCAACTCTAACAACTGCTCCCAACTCTAACAACTGCTCCCAACTCTCGACACTGCTCCCAACTCTCGACACTGCTCCCAACTCTCGACACTGCTCCCAACTCCAACAACTGCTCCCAACGCAAGGCATGGCTCCCAACTCTCGACACGGCTAGCAACTCTAGACACGGCTCCCAACTCTCGATGCCGCTCCCAACTCTCGACGCCGCTCCCAACTCTCGACACCGCTCCCAACTCCCGACACCGCTCCCAACTCTCCACACTGCTCCCAACGCTCGACGCTGCTCCCAACTCTAAAAACTGCTCCCAAATCTCGACACTGTTCCCAACTCTCGACACTGCTCCCAAATCTAAACACTGTTCCCAACTTTAAAAACTCATCCCAACTCTCGACACTGTTCCCAACTCTAAAAACTGCTCACAAGTCTAAAAACTGCTCCCAACTCTAAAAACTGCTGCCAACTCTAAAAACTGCTCCCAACTCTAACAACTGCTCCCAACTCTCGACACTGCTCCCAACTCTAGACACTGCTCCCAACTCTCGACACTGGTCCCAACTCCAACAACTGCTCCCAACGCAAGGCATGGCTCCCAACTCTAGACACGGCTCCCAACTCTAGACACGGCTCCCAACTCTAGACACGGCTCCCAACTCTAGACACGGCTCCCAACTCTAGACACGGCTCCCAACTCTAGACACGGCTCCCAACTCTAGACACGGCTCCCAACTCTAGACACGGCTCCCAACTCTAGACACGGCTCCCTTCTCTAGACACGGCTCTCAACTCTCCACACGGCTACCAACTCAAGACACGGCACCCAACTCTTGACATTCCTCCCAACTCTTGACATTGCTCCCAACTCTAAACACTGCTCCCAACTCTAAACACTGTTCCCAACTTTAAAAACCCATCCCAACTCTAAAAACTGCTCCCAAACCTAGACAATGCACCCAACTCTCGACACTGCTCCCAACTCTCGACAATGCTCCCAACTCTCGACACTACTCCCAACTCTCGACACTGCTCCCAACTCTCGACACTGCTCCCAACTCTCGACACTGCTCCCAACTCTCGACACTGCTCCCAACTCTCGACACTGCTCCCAACTCTCGACACTGCTCCCAACTCTCGACACTGCTCCCAACTCTCGACACTGCTCCCAATTCTAACAACTGCTCCCAACTCTCCACACTGCTCCCAACTCCCCACACTGCTCCCAACTCTCGAAACTGCTCCCAACTCTCGACACTGCTCCCAACTCTCGACACTGCTCCCAACTCTCGACACTGCTCCCAACTCTCGACACTGCTCCCAACTCTCGACACTGCTCCCAACTCCAACAATTGCTCCCAACTCTCGACACTGCTCCCAACTCTAACAACTGCTCCCAACTCTCGACACAGCTCCCAACTCTCGACACTGCTCCCAACTCTAACAACTGCTCACAACTCTAACAACTGCTCCCAACTCTAACAACTGCTCCCAACTCTAACAACTAATCCCAACTCTAACAACTGCTCCCAACTCTAACAACTGCTCCCAACTCTAAAAACTGCTCCCAACCCTCCACACTGCTCCCAACTCTCGACAATGTTCCCAACTCATGACACTGCTAACAACTCACGACGCTGCTCCCAATGCTCGACACCGCTCCCAACTCTCCACACTGCTCCCAACTCTCGACACCGCTCCCAACTCTCCACAATGCTCCCAACGCTCGACGCTGCTCCCAACTCTAAAAACTGCTCCCAACTCTCGACACTCCTCCCAACTCTCCACACTGTTCCAAACTCTAAACACTGTTCCCAACTCTCGACACTGCTCCCAACTCTCCACACTGCTCCCAACTCTCCACACTGCTCCCAACTCTCCACACTGCTCCCAACTCTCCACACTGCTCCCAACTCTCCACACTGCTCCCAACTCTCGACACTGCTCCCACCTCTCCACACTGCTCTAACTCTCCACACTGCTCCCAACTCTCGACACTGCTCCCAACTCTCCACACTGCTCCCAACTCTCCACACTGCTCCCAACTCTAAACACTGCTCCCAACTCTCGACACTGCTCCCAACTCTCGACACTGCTCCCAACTCTCAACACTGCTCCCAACTCGCGACACCACTCCCAACTCTCCACAATGCTCCCAACGCTCGACGCTGCTCCCAACTCTAAAAACTGCTCCCAACTCTCGACACTGCTCCCAACTCTCCACACTGCTCCCAACACTCCACACTGCTCCCAACTCTAAAAACTGCTCCCAACTCTCGACACTGCTCCCAACTCTCCACACTGCTCCCAACTCTCGACACTGCTCCCAACTCTCGACACTGCTCCCAACTCTCCACACTGCTCCCAACTATCCACACTGCTCCCAACTCTTGACACTGCTCCCAACTCTCCACACGGCTCCCAACTCTCCACACTGCTCCCAACTCTCGACACTGCTCCCAACTCTAGACACTGCTCCCAACTCTAACAACTGCTCCCAACTCTAACTGCTCCCAACTCTAACAACTGCTCCCAACGCTTGACACTGCTCCCAACTCTAACAACTGCTCCCAACTCTAACAACATCTCTCAACTCTAACAACTGCTCCCAACTCTAACAACTTCTCCCAACTCTAACAACTGCTCCCAACTCTAACAACTGCTCCCAACTCTAACAACTGCTCCCAACTCTAACAACTGCTCCCAACTCTAACAACATCTCCCAACTCTCGACACTGCTCCCAAGTCTAACAACTGCTCCCAACTCTCCACACCAGTCCCAACTCTCCACACTGCTCCCAACTCAAGACACGGCTCCCAACTCTCGACACTGCTCCCAACTCTCGACACTGCTCCCAACTCTCCACGCCGCTCCCAACTCTCCACGCCGCTCCCAACACTCCACGCCGCTCTCAACTCTCCACGCCGCTCTCAACTCTCCACGCTGCTCTCAACTCTCCACGCCGCTCTCAACTCTCCACGCCGCTCCCAACTCTCGACACAGCTCCCAACTCTCCACACTGCTCCCAACTCTCCACACTGCTCCCAACTCTCCACACTGCTCCCAACTCTCGACACTGCTCCCAACTCTCCACACTGCTCCCAACTCTCCACACTGCTCCCAACTCTCCACACTGCTCCCAACTCTCCACACTGCTCCCAACTCTCCACACTGCTCCCAACTCTCCACACTGCTCCCAACTCCAACAACTGCTCCCAACGCAAGGCATGGCTCCCAACTCTCGACACGGCTAGCAACTCTAGACACGGCCCCCAACTCTCGACACCGCTCCCAACTCTCGATGCCGCTCCCAACTCTCGACACCGCTCCCAACTCCCGACACCGCTCCCAACTCTCCACACTGCTCCCAACGCTCGACGCTGCTCCCAACTCTAAAAACTGCTCCCAAATCTCGACACTGCTCCCAAATCTAAACACTGTTCCCAACTTTAAAAACTCATCCCAACTCTCGACACTGTTCCCAACTCTAAAAACTGCTCCCAACTCTAAAAACTGCTCCCAACTCTAAAAACTGCTCCCAACTCTAACAACTGCTCTGAACTCTGGACACTGCTCCCAACTCTCGACACTGCTCCCAACTCTCGACACTGCTCCCAACTCTAGACACTGCTCCCAACTCTCGACACTGGTCCCAACTCCAACAACTGCTCCCAACGCAAGGCATGGCTCCCAACTCTAGACACGGCTCCCAACTCTAGACACGGCTCCCAACTCTAGACACGGCTCCCAACTCTAGACACGGCTCCCAACTCTAGACACGGCTCCCAACTCTAGACACGGCTCCCAACTCTAGACACGGCTCCCAACTCTAGACACGGCTCCCAAATCTAGACACGGCTCTCAACTCTCCACACGGCTACCAACTCAAGACACGGCACCCAACTCTTGACATTCCTCCCAACTCTTGACATTGCTCCCAACTCTAAACACTGCTCGAAACTCTAAACACTGTTCCCAACTTTAAAAACTCATCCCAACTCTAAAAACTGCTCCCAAACCTAGACAATGCTCCCAACTCTCGACACTGCTCCCAACTCTCGACACTGCTCCCAACTCTCCACACTGCTCCCAACTCTCCACACTGCTCCCAACTCTCCACACTGCTCCCAACTCTTGACACTGCTCCCAACTCTCGACACTGCTCCCAACTCTCGACACTGCTCCCAACTCTCGACACTGCTCCCAACTCTCGACACTGCTCCCAACTCTAACAACTGCTCCCAACTCTCCACACTGCTCCCAACTCCCCACACTGCTCCCAACTCTCCACACTGCTCCCAACTCTCGAAACTGCTCCCAACTCTCGACACTGCTCCCAACTCTCGACACTGCTCCCAACTCTCGACACTGCTCCCAACTCTCGACACTGCTCCCAACTCTCGACACTGCTCCCAACTCCAACAACTGCTCCCAACTCTCGACACTGCTCCCAACTCTAACAACTGCTCCCAACTCTCGACACAGCTCCCAACTCTCGACACTGCTCCCAACTCTAACAACTGCTCCCAACTCTAACAACTGCTCCCAACTCTAACAACTAATCCCAACTCTAACAACTGCTCCCAACTCTAACAACTGCTCCCAACTCTAAAAACTGCTCCCAACCCTCCACACTGCTCCCAACTCTCGACAATGTTCCCAACTCATGACACTGCTAACAACTCACGACGCTGCTCCCAATGCTCGACACCGCTCCCAACTCTCCACACTGCTCCCAACTCTCGACACCGCTCCCAACTCTCCACAATGCTCCCAACGCTCGACGCTGCTCCCAACTCTAAAAACTGCTCCCAACTCTCGACACTCCTCCCAACTCTCCACACTGTTCCAAACTCTAAACACTGTTCCCAACTCTCCACACTGCTCCCAACTCTCCACACTGCTCCCAACTCTCCACACTGCTCCCAACTCTCCACACTGCTCCCAACTCTCCACACTGCTCCCAACTCTCGACACTGCTCCCAACTCTCCACACTGCTCCCAACTCTAAACACTGCTCCCAACTCTCGACACTGCTCCCAACTCTCGACACTGCTCCCAACTCTCCACACTGCTCACAACTCGCGACACCACTCCCAACTCTCCACAATGCTCCCAACGCTCGACGCTGCTCCCAACTCTAAAAACTGCTCCCAACTCTCGACACTGCTCCCAACTCTCCACACTGCTCCCAACACTCCACGCTGCTCCCACCTCTAAACACTGCTCCCAACTCTCGACACTGCTCCCAACTCTCCACACTTCTCCCAACTCTCCACACTGCTCCCAACTCTCGACACTGCTCCCAACTCTCCACACTGCTCCCAACTATCCACACTGCTCCCAACTCTCGACACTGCTCCCAACTCTAACAACTGCTCCCAACTCTAACAACATCTCTCAACTCTAACAACTGCTCCCAACTCTAACAACTTCTCCCAACTCTAACAACTGCTCCCAACTCTAACAACTGCTCCCAACTCTAACAACTGCTCCCAACTCTAACAACATCTCCCAACTCTCGACACTGCTCCCAAGTCTAACAACTGCTCCCAACTCTCCACACCAGTCCCAACTCTCCACACTGCTCCCAACTCAAGACACGGCTCCCAACTCTCGACACTGCTCCCAACTCTCGACACTGCTCCCAACTCTCCACGCCGCTCCCAACTCTCCACGCCGCTCCCAACTCTCCATGCCGCTCCCAACACTCCACGCCGCTCTCAACTCTCCACGCCGCTCTCAACTCTCCACGCCGCTCTCAACTCTCCACGCCGCTCTCAACTCTCCACGCCGCTCTCAACTCTCCACGCCGCTCCCAACTCTCGACACAGCTCCCAACTCTAAAAACTGCTCCCAACTCTCCACACTGCTCCCAACTCTCCACACTGCTCCCAACTCTCCACACTGCTCCCAACTCTCGACACTGCTCCCAACTCTCGACACTGCTCCCAACTCTCCACACTGCTCCCAACTCTCCACACTGCTCCCAACTCTCCACACTGCTCCCAACTCTCCACACTGCTCCCAACTCCAACAACTGCTCCCAACGCAAGGCATGGCTCCCAACTCTCGACACGGCTAGCAACTCTAGACACGGCTCCCAACTCTCGACACCGCTCCCAACTCTCGATGCCGCTCCCAACTCTCGACACCGCTCCCAACTCCCGACACCGCTCCCAACTCTCCACACTGCTCCCAACGCTCGACGCCGCTCCCAACTCTCGATGCCGCTCCCAACTCTCGACACCGCTCCCAACTCCCGACACCGCTCCCAACTCTCCACACTGCTCCCAACGCTCGACGCTGCTCCCAACTCTAAAAACTGCTCCCAAATCTCGACACTGCTCCCAACTCTCGACACTGCTCCCAAATCTAAACACTGTTCCCAACTTTAAAAACTCATCCCAACTCTCGACACTGTTCCCAACTCTAAAAACTGCTCCCAACTCTAAAAACTGCTCCCAACTCTAAAAACTGCTCCCAACTCTAAAAACTGCTCCCAACTCTAACAACTGCTCTGAACTCTGGACACTGCTCCCAACTCTGGACACTGCTCCCAACTCTCGACACTGCTCCCAACTCTCGACACTGCTCCCAACTCCAACAACTGCTCCCAATGCAAGGCATGGCTCCCAACTGTCGGCACGGCTAGCAACTCTAGACACGGCTCCCAACTCTAGACACGGCTCCCAACTCTAGACACGGCTCCCAACTCTAGACACGGCTCCCAACTCTAGACATGGCTCCCAACTCTCCACACGGCTCCCAACTCTAGACACGGCTCCCAACTCTAGACACGGCTCTCAACTCTCCACACAGCTACCAACTCTAGACACGGCTCCCAACTCTAGACACGGCTCCCAACTGTCGACGCTGCTCCCAACTATCGACACTGCTCCCAACTCTCGACACTGCTCCCAACTCTCGACACTGCTCCCAACTCTCGACACTGCTCCCAACTCCAACAACTGCTCCCAAAGCTAGGCACGGCTCCCAACTCTAACAACTGCCCCCAACTCTAGACATGGCTGCCAACTCTAGACATGGCGCCCAACTCTAGACACGGCTACCAACTCTAGACGCGGCTCCCAACTCTCGACACGGCTCCCAACTCTCGACACGGCTCCCAACTCTCGACACTGCTCCCAACTCTCCACACTGCTCCCAACTCTCCACACTGCTCCCAACTCTCCACACTGCTCCCAACTCTCGACACTGCTCCCAACTCTTCACACTGCTCCCAACTCTCCACACTGCTCCCAACTCCAACAACTGCTCCCAACGCAAGGCATGGCTCCCAACTCTCGACACGGCTAGCAACTCTAGACACGGCTCCCAACTCTCGACACCGCTCCCAACTCTCGATGCCGCTCCCAACTCTCGACACCGCTCCCAACTCCCGACACCGCTCCCAACTCTCCACACTGCTCCCAACGCTCGACGCTGCTCCCAACTCTAAAAACTGCTCCCAAATCTCGACACTGCTCCCAACTCTCGACACTGCTCCCAAATCTAAACACTGTTCCCAACTTAAAAACTCATCCCAACTCTCGACACTGTTCCCAACTCTAAAAACTGCTCCCAACTCTAAAAACTGCTCCCAACTCTAAAAACTGCTCCCAACTCTAAAAACTGCTCCCAACTCTAACAACTGCTCCCAACTCTCGACACTGCTCCCAACTCTCGACACTGCTCCCAACTCTCGACAATGTTCCCAACTCATGACACTGCTAACAACTCACGACGCTGCTCCCAATGCTCGACACCGCTCCCAACTCTCCACACTGCTCCCAACTCTCGACACCGCTCCCAACTCTCCACAATGCTCCCAACGCTCGACGCTGCTCCCAACTCTAAAAACTGCTCCCAACTCTCGACACTCCTCCCAACTCTCCACACTGTTCCAAACTCTAAACACTGTTCCCAACTCTCCACACTGCTCCCAACTCTCCACACTGCTCCCAACTCTCCACACTGCTCCCAACTCTCCACACTGCTCCCAACTCTCCACACTGCTCCCAACTCTCGACACTGCTCCCAACTCTCCACACTGCTCCCAACTCTAAACACTGCTCCCAACTCTCGACACTGCTCCCAACTCTCGACACTGCTCCCAACTCTCCACACTGCTCACAACTCGCGACACCACTCCCAACTCTCCACAATGCTCCCAACGCTCGACGCTGCTCCCAACTCTAAAAACTGCTCCCAACTCTCGACACTGCTCCCAACTCTCCACACTGCTCCCAACACTCCACGCTGCTCCCACCTCTAAACACTGCTCCCAACTCTCGACACTGCTCCCAACTCTCCACACTTCTCCCAACTCTCCACACTGCTCCCAACTCTCGACACTGCTCCCAACTCTCCACACTGCTCCCAACTATCCACACTGCTCCCAACTCTCGACACTGCTCCCAACTCTAACAACTGCTCCCAACTCTAACAACATCTCTCAACTCTAACAACTGCTCCCAACTCTAACAACTTCTCCCAACTCTAACAACTGCTCCCAACTCTAACAACTGCTCCCAACTCTAACAACTGCTCCCAACTCTAACAACATCTCCCAACTCTCGACACTGCTCCCAAGTCTAACAACTGCTCCCAACTCTCCACACCAGTCCCAACTCTCCACACTGCTCCCAACTCAAGACACGGCTCCCAACTCTCGACACTGCTCCCAACTCTCGACACTGCTCCCAACTCTCCACGCCGCTCCCAACTCTCCACGCCGCTCCCAACTCTCCATGCCGCTCCCAACACTCCACGCCGCTCTCAACTCTCCACGCCGCTCTCAACTCTCCACGCCGCTCTCAACTCTCCACGCCGCTCTCAACTCTCCACGCCGCTCTCAACTCTCCACGCCGCTCCCAACTCTCGACACAGCTCCCAACTCTAAAAACTGCTCCCAACTCTCCACACTGCTCCCAACTCTCCACACTGCTCCCAACTCTCCACACTGCTCCCAACTCTCGACACTGCTCCCAACTCTCGACACTGCTCCCAACTCTCCACACTGCTCCCAACTCTCCACACTGCTCCCAACTCTCCACACTGCTCCCAACTCTCCACACTGCTCCCAACTCCAACAACTGCTCCCAACGCAAGGCATGGCTCCCAACTCTCGACACGGCTAGCAACTCTAGACACGGCTCCCAACTCTCGACACCGCTCCCAACTCTCGATGCCGCTCCCAACTCTCGACACCGCTCCCAACTCCCGACACCGCTCCCAACTCTCCACACTGCTCCCAACGCTCGACGCTGCTCCCAACTCTAAAAACTGCTCCCAAATCTCGACACTGCTCCCAACTCTCGACACTGCTCCCAAATCTAAACACTGTTCCCAACTTTAAAAACTCATCCCAACTCTCGACACTGTTCCCAACTCTAAAAACTGCTCCCAACTCTAAAAACTGCTCCCAACTCTAAAAACTGCTCCCAACTCTAAAAACTGCTCCCAACTCTAACAACTGCTCTGAACTCTGGACACTGCTCCCAACTCTGGACACTGCTCCCAACTCTCGACACTGCTCCCAACTCTCGACACTGCTCCCAACTCCAACAACTGCTCCCAATGCAAGGCATGGCTCCCAACTGTCGGCACGGCTAGCAACTCTAGACACGGCTCCCAACTCTAGACACGGCTCCCAACTCTAGACACGGCTCCCAACTCTAGACACGGCTCCCAACTCTAGACATGGCTCCCAACTCTCCACACGGCTCCCAACTCTAGACACGGCTCCCAACTCTAGACACGGCTCTCAACTCTCCACACAGCTACCAACTCTAGACACGGCTCCCAACTCTAGACACGGCTCCCAACTGTCGACGCTGCTCCCAACTATCGACACTGCTCCCAACTCTCGACACTGCTCCCAACTCTCGACACTGCTCCCAACTCTCGACACTGCTCCCAACTCCAACAACTGCTCCCAAAGCTAGGCACGGCTCCCAACTCTAACAACTGCCCCCAACTCTAGACATGGCTGCCAACTCTAGACATGGCGCCCAACTCTAGACACGGCTACCAACTCTAGACGCGGCTCCCAACTCTCGACACGGCTCCCAACTCTCGACACGGCTCCCAACTCTCGACACTGCTCCCAACTCTCCACACTGCTCCCAACTCTCCACACTGCTCCCAACTCTCCACACTGCTCCCAACTCTCGACACTGCTCCCAACTCTTCACACTGCTCCCAACTCTCCACACTGCTCCCAACTCCAACAACTGCTCCCAACGCAAGGCATGGCTCCCAACTCTCGACACGGCTAGCAACTCTAGACACGGCTCCCAACTCTCGACACCGCTCCCAACTCTCGAATCCGCTCCCAACTCTCGACACCGCTCCCAACTCCCGACACCGCTCCCAACTCTCCACACTGCTCCCAACGCTCGACGCTGCTCCCAACTCTAAAAACTGCTCCCAAATCTCGACACTGCTCCCAACTCTCGACACTGCTCCCAAATCTAAACACTGTTCCCAACTTAAAAACTCATCCCAACTCTCGACACTGTTCCCAACTCTAAAAACTGCTCCCAACTCTAAAAACTGCTCCCAACTCTAAAAACTGCTCCCAACTCTAAAAACTGCTCCCAACTCTAACAACTGCTCCCAACTCTCGACACTGCTCCCAACTCTCGACACTGCTCCCAACTCTCGACAATGTTCCCAACTCATGACACTGCTAACAACTCACGACGCTGCTCCCAATGCTCGACACCGCTCCCAACTCTCCACACTGCTCCCAACTCTCGACACCGCTCCCAACTCTCCACAATGCTCCCAACGCTCGACGCTGCTCCCAACTCTAAAAACTGCTCCCAACTCTCGACACTCCTCCCAACTCTCCACACTGTTCCAAACTCTAAACACTGTTCCCAACTCTCCACACTGCTCCCAACTCTCCACACTGCTCCCAACTCTCCACACTGCTCCCAACTCTCCACACTGCTCCCAACTCTCCACACTGCTCCCAACTCTCGACACTGCTCCCAACTCTCCACACTGCTCCCAACTCTAAACACTGCTCCCAACTCTCGACACTGCTCCCAACTCTCGACACTGCTCCCAACTCTCCACACTGCTCACAACTCGCGACACCACTCCCAACTCTCCACAATGCTCCCAACGCTCGACGCTGCTCCCAACTCTAAAAACTGCTCCCAACTCTCGACACTGCTCCCAACTCTCCACACTGCTCCCAACACTCCACGCTGCTCCCACCTCTAAACACTGCTCCCAACTCTCGACACTGCTCCCAACTCTCCACACTTCTCCCAACTCTCCACACTGCTCCCAACTCTCGACACTGCTCCCAACTCTCCACACTGCTCCCAACTATCCACACTGCTCCCAACTCTCGACACTGCTCCCAACTCTAACAACTGCTCCCAACTCTAACAACATCTCTCAACTCTAACAACTGCTCCCAACTCTAACAACTTCTCCCAACTCTAACAACTGCTCCCAACTCTAACAACTGCTCCCAACTCTAACAACTGCTCCCAACTCTAACAACATCTCCCAACTCTCGACACTGCTCCCAAGTCTAACAACTGCTCCCAACTCTCCACACCAGTCCCAACTCTCCACACTGCTCCCAACTCAAGACACGGCTCCCAACTCTCGACACTGCTCCCAACTCTCGACACTGCTCCCAACTCTCCACGCCGCTCCCAACTCTCCACGCCGCTCCCAACTCTCCATGCCGCTCCCAACACTCCACGCCGCTCTCAACTCTCCACGCCGCTCTCAACTCTCCACGCCGCTCTCAACTCTCCACGCCGCTCCCAACTCTCCACGCCGCTCTCAACTCTCCACGCCGCTCCCAACTCTCGACACAGCTCCCAACTCTAAAAACTGCTCCCAACTCTCCACACTGCTCCCAACTCTCCACACTGCTCCCAACTCTCCACACTGCTCCCAACTCTCGACACTGCTCCCAACTCTCGACACTGCTCCCAACTCTCCACACTGCTCCCAACTCTCCACACTGCTCCCAACTCTCCACACTGCTCCCAACTCTCCACACTGCTCCCAACTCCAACAACTGCTCCCAACGCAAGGCATGGCTCCCAACTCTCGACACGGCTAGCAACTCTAGACACGGCTCCCAACTCTCAACACCGCTCCCAACTCTCGATGCCGCTCCCAACTCTCGACACCGCTCCCAACTCCCGACACCGCTCCCAACTCTCCACACTGCTCCCAACGCTCGACGCTGCTCCCAACTCTAAAAACTGCTCCCAAATCTCGACACTGCTCCCAACTCTCGACACTGCTCCCAAATCTAAACACTGTTCCCAACTTTAAAAACTCATCCCAACTCTCGACACTGTTCCCAACTCTAAAAACTGCTCCCAACTCTAAAAACTGCTCCCAACTCTAAAAACTGCTCCCAACTCTAAAAACTGCTCCCAACTCTAACAACTGCTCTGAACTCTGGACACTGCTCCCAACTCTGGACACTGCTCCCAACTCTCGACACTGCTCCCAACTCTCGACACTGCTCCCAACTCCAACAACTGCTCCCAATGCAAGGCATGGCTCCCAACTGTCGGCACGGCTAGCAACTCTAGACACGGCTCCCAACTCTAGACACGGCTCCCAACTCTAGACACGGCTCCCAACTCTAGACACGGCTCCCAACTCTAGACACGGCTCCCAACTCTAGACACGGCTCCCAACTCTAGACACGGCTCTCAACTCTCCACACAGCTACCAACTCTAGACACGGCTCCCAACTCTAGACACGGCTCCCAACTGTCGACGCTGCTCCCAACTATCGACACTGCTCCCAACTCTCGACACTGCTCCCAACTCTCGACACTGCTCCCAACTCTCGACACTGCTCCCAACTCCAACAACTGCTCCCAAAGCTAGGCACGGCTCCCAACTCTAACAACTGCCCCCAACTCTAGACATGGCTGCCAACTCTAGACATGGCGCCCAACTCTAGACACGGCTACCAACTCTAGACGCGGCTCCCAACTCTCGACACGGCTCCCAACTCTCGACACGGCTCCCAACTCTCGACACTGCTCCCAACTCTCCACACTGCTCCCAACTCTCCACACTGCTCCCAACTCTCCACACTGCTCCCAACTCTCGACACTGCTCCCAACTCTTCACACTGCTCCCAACTCTCCACACTGCTCCCAACTCCAACAACTGCTCCCAACGCAAGGCATGGCTCCCAACTCTCGACACGGCTAGCAACTCTAGACACGGCTCCCAACTCTCGACACCGCTCCCAACTCTCGAATCCGCTCCCAACTCTCGACACCGCTCCCAACTCCCGACACCGCTCCCAACTCTCCACACTGCTCCCAACGCTCGACGCTGCTCCCAACTCTAAAAACTGCTCCCAAATCTCGACACTGCTCCCAACTCTCGACACTGCTCCCAAATCTAAACACTGTTCCCAACTTAAAAACTCATCCCAACTCTCGACACTGTTCCCAACTCTAAAAACTGCTCCCAACTCTAAAAACTGCTCCCAACTCTAAAAACTGCTCCCAACTCTAAAAACTGCTCCCAACTCTAAAAACTGCTCCCAACTCTAACAACTGCTCCCAACTCTCGACACTGCTCCCAACTCTCGACACTGCTCCCAACTCTCGACACTGCTCCCAACTCCAACAACTGCGCCCAACGCAAGGCATGGCTCCCAACTGTCGGCACGGCTAGCAACTCTAGACACGGCTCCCAACTCTCGATGCCGCTCCCAACTCTCGACGCCGCTCCCAACTCTCGACACCGCTCCCAACTCCCGACACCGCTCCCAACTCTCCACACTGCTCCCAAAGCTCGACGCTGCTCCCAACTCTAAAAACTGCTCCCAAATCTCGACACTGCTCCCAACTCTCGACACTGCTCCCAAATCTAAACACTGTTCCCAACTTTAAAAACTCATCGCAACTCTCGACACTGTTCCCAACTCTAAAAACTGCTCCCAACTCTAAAAACTGCTCCCAACTCTAAAAACTGCTGCCAACTCTAAAAACTGCTCCCAACTCTAACAACTGCTCCCAACTCTCGACACTGCTCCCAACTCTCGACACTGCTCCCAACTCTCGACACTGGTCCCAACTCCAACAACTGCTCCCAACGCAAGGCATGGCTCCCAACTCTAGACACGGCTCCCAACTCTAGACACGGCTCCCAACTCTGGACACGGCTCCCAACTCTAGACACGGCTCCCAACTCTAGACACGGCTCCCAACTCTAGACACGGCTCCCAACTCTAGACACGGCTCCCAACTCTAGACACGGCTCCCAACTCTAGACACGGCTCCCAACTCTAGACACGGCTCCCAACTCTAGACACGGCTCTCAACTCTCCACACGGCTACCAACTCTAGACACGGCACCCAACTCTTGACATTCCTCCCAACTCTTGACATTGCTCCCAACTCTAAACACTGCTCCCAACTCTAAACACTGTTCCCAACTTTAAAAACTCATCCCAACTCTAAAAACTGCTCCCAAACCTAGACAATGCTCCCAACTCTCGACACTGCTCCCAACTCTCGACACTGCTCCCAACTCTCCACACTGCTCCCAACTCTCGACACTGCTCCCAACTCTCCACACTGCTCCCAACTCTCGACACTGCTCCCAACTCTCCACACTGCTCCCAACTCTCGACACTGCTCCCAACTCTCCACACTGCTCCCAACTCTCCACACTGCTCCCAACTCTCCACACTGCTCCCAACTCTCCACACTGCTCCCAACTCTCCACACTGCTCCCAACTCTCCACACTGCTCCCAACTCCAACAACTGCTCCCAACGCAAGGCATGGCTCCCAACTCTCGACACGGCTAGCAACTCTAGACACGGCCCCCAACTCTCGACACCGCTCCCAACTCTCGATGCCGCTCCCAACTCTCGACACCGCTCCCAACTCCCGACACCGCTCCCAACTCTCCACACTGCTCCCAACGCTCGACGCTGCTCCCAACTCTAAAAACTGCTCCCAAATCTCGACACTGCTCCCAAATCTAAACACTGTTCCCAACTTTAAAAACTCATCCCAACTCTCGACACTGTTCCCAACTCTAAAAACTGCTCCCAACTCTAAAAACTGCTCCCAACTCTAAAAACTGCTCCCAACTCTAACAACTGCTCTGAACTCTGGACACTGCTCCCAACTCTCGACACTGCTCCCAACTCTCGACACTGCTCCCAACTCTAGACACTGCTCCCAACTCTCGACACTGGTCCCAACTCCAACAACTGCTCCCAACGCAAGGCATGGCTCCCAACTCTAGACACGGCTCCCAACTCTAGACACGGCTCCCAACTCTAGACACGGCTCCCAACTCTAGACACGGCTCCCAACTCTAGACACGGCTCCCAACTCTAGACACGGCTCCCAACTCTAGACACGGCTCCCAAATCTAGACACGGCTCTCAACTCTCCACACGGCTACCAACTCAAGACACGGCACCCAACTCTTGACATTCCTCCCAACTCTTGACATTGCTCCCAACTCTAAACACTGCTCGAAACTCTAAACACTGTTCCCAACTTTAAAAACTCATCCCAACTCTAAAAACTGCTCCCAAACCTAGACAATGCTCCCAACTCTCGACACTGCTCCGAACTCTCGACACTGCTCCCAACTCTCCACACTGCTCCCAACTCTCCACACTGCTCCCAACTCTCCACACTGCTCCCAACTCTTGACACTGCTCCCAACTCTCGACACTGCTCCCAACTCTCGACACTGCTCCCAACTCTCGACACTGCTCCCAACTCTCGACACTGCTCCCAACTCTAACAACTGCTCCCAACTCTCCACACTGCTCCCAACTCCCCACACTGCTCCCCACTCTCCACACTGCTCCCAACTCTCGAAACTGCTCCCAACTCTCGACACTGCTCCCAACTCTCGACACTGCTCCCAACTCTCGACACTGCTCCCAACTCTCGACACTGCTCCCAACTCTCGACACTGCTCCCAACTCCAACAACTGCTCCCAACTCTCGACACTGCTCCCAACTCTCGACACTGCTCCCAACTCTCGACACTGCTCCCAACTCTAACAACTGCTCCCAACTCTCCACACTGCTCCCAACTCCCCACACTGCTCCAAACTCTCCAAACTGCTCCCAACTGCAACAACTGCTCCCAACTCTCGACACTGCTCCCAACTCTCGACACTGCTCCCAACTCTCGACACTGCTCCCAACTCTCGACACTGCTCCCAACTCTCGACACTGCTCCCAACTCTAACAACTGCTCCCAACTCTCGACACAGCTCCCAACTCTCGACACTGCTCCCAACTCTAACAACTGCTCACAACTCTAACAACTGCTCCCAACTCTAACAACTAATCCCAACTCTAACAACTGCTCCCAACTCTAACAACTGCTCCCAACTCTAAAAACTGCTCCCAACCCTCCACACTGCTCCCAACTCTCGACACTGTTCCCAACTCTCGACACTGTTCCCAACTCATGACACTGCTAACAACTCACGACGCTGCTCCCAATGCTCGACACCGCTCCCAACTCTCCACACTGCTCCCAACTCTCGACACCGCTCCCAACTCTCCACAATGCTCCCAACGCTCGACGCTGCTCCCAACTCTAAAAACTGCTCCCAACTCTCGACACTCCTCACAACTCTCCACACTGTTCCAAACTCTAAACACTGTTCCCAACTCTCGACACTGCTCCCAACTCTCCACACTGCTCCCAACTCTAAACACTGCTCCCAACTCTCCACACTGCTCCCAACTCTCCACACTGCTCCCAACTCTCGACACTGCTCCCAACTCTCCACACTGCTCTAACTCTCCACACTGCTCCCAACTCTCGACACTGCTCCCAACTCTCAACACTGCTCCAAACTCTCCACACTGCTCCCAACTCTAAACACTGCTCCCAACTCTCGACACTGCTCCCAACTCTCCACACTGCTCCCAACTCGCGACACCACTCCCAACTCTCCACAATGCTCCCAACGCTCGACGCTGCTCCCAACTCTAAAAACTGCTCCCAACTCTCGACACTGCTCCCAACTCTCCACACTGCTCCCAACACTCCACACTGCTCCCAACTCTAAACACTGCTCCCAACTCTCCACACTGCTCCCAACTCTCCACACTGCTCCCAACTCTCGACACTGCTCCCAACTCTCCACACTGCTCCCAACTCTCCACACTGCTCCCAACTCTCCACACTGCTCCCAACTCTTGACACTGCTCCCAACTCTCCACACGGCTCCCAACTCTCCACACTGCTCCCAACTCTCGACACTGCTCCCAACTCTAACAACTGCTCCCAACTCTAACAACTGCTCCCAACTCTAACTGCTCCCAACTCTAACAACTGCTCCCAACGCTCGACACTGCTCCCAACTCTAACAACTGCTCCCAACGCTCGACACTGCTCCCAACTCTAACAACTGCTCCCAACTCTAACAACTTCTCCCAACTCTAACAACTGCTCCCAACTCTAACAACTGCTCCCAACTCTAACAACTGCTCCCAACTCTAACAACTGCTCCCAACTCTAACAACTGCTCCCAACTCTCGACACTGCTCCCAAGTCTAACAACTGCTCCCAACTCTCCACACCAGTCCCAACTCTCCACACTGCTCCCAACTCAAGACACGGCTCCCAACTCTCGACACTGCTCCCAACTCTCGACACTGCTCCCAACTCTCCACGCCGCTCCCAACTCTCCACGCCGCTCCCAACACTCCACGCCGCTCTCAACTCTCCACGCCGCTCTCAACTCTCCACGCCGCTCTCAACTCTCCACGCCGCTCTCAACTCTCGACACAGCTCCCAACTCTCCACACTGCTCCCAACTCTCCACACTGCTCCCAACTCTCCACACTGCTCCCAACTCTCCACACTGCTCCCAACTCTCGACACTGCTCCCAACTCTCGACACTGCTCCCAACTCTCGACACTGCTCCCAACTCTCCACACTGCTCCCAACTCTCCACACTGCTCCCAACTCTCCACACTGCTCCCAACTCTCCACACTGCTCCCAACTCTCCACACTGCTCCCAAAACCAACAACTGCTCCCAACGCAAGGCATGGTTCCCAACTCTCGACACGGCTAGCAACTCTAGACACGGCTCCCAACTCTCGACACCGCTCCCAACTCTCGATGCCGCTCCCAACTCTCGACACCGCTCCCAACTCTCGACACCGCTCCCAACTCTCCACACTGCTCCCAATGCTCGACGCTGCTCCCAACTCTAAAAACTGCTCCCAAATCTCGACACTGCTCCCAACTCTCGACACTGCTCCCAAATCTAAACACTGTTCCCAACTTTAAAAACTCATCCCAACTCTCGACACTGTTCCCAACTCTAAAAACTGCTCCCAACTCTAAAAACTGCTCCCATCTCTAAAAACTGCTCCCAACTCTAAAAACTGCTCCCAACTCTAAAAACTGCTCCGAACTCTCGACACTGCTCCCAACTCTCGACACTGCTCCCAACTCTCGACACTGCTCCCAACTCCAACAACTGCTCCCAACGCAAGGCATGGCTCCCAACTGTCGGCACGGCTAGCAACTCTAGACACGGCTCCCAACTCTAGACACGGCTCCCAACTCTAGACACGGCTCCCAACTCTAGACACGGCTCCCAACTCTAGACACAGCTCCCAACTCTAGACACGGCTCCCAACTCTCCACACGGCTCCCAACTCTAGACACGGCTCCCAACTCTAGACACGGCTCTCAACTCTCCACACAGCTACCAACTCTAGACACGGCTCCCAACTCTAGACACGGCTCCCAACTGTCGACGCTGCTCCCAACTATCGACACTGCTCCCAACTCACGACACTGCTCCCAACGCTCGACGCTACTCCCAACTCTAAAAACTGTTCCCAACTCTAAAAACTGTTCCCAACTCAAGATACGGCTCCCAAATCTCCACACTGCTCCCAACTCTCGACACTGCTCCCAACTCTCGACACTGCTCCCAACTCTCGACACTGCTCCCAACTCCAACAACTGCTCCCAAAGCTAGGCACGGCTCCCAACTCTAACAACTGCTCCCAACTCTAGACATGGCTGCCAACTCTAGACATGGCGCCCAACTCTGGACACGGCTACCAACTCTAGACACGGCTCCCAACTCTCGACACGGCTCCCAACTCTCGACACGGCTCCCAACTCTAGACATGGCTCCCAACTCTCGACACTGCTCCCAACTCTAACAACTGCTCCCAACTCTAACAACTGCTCCCAACTCTAACAACTGCTCCCAACTCTAACAACTGCTCCCAACTCTCGACACCGCTCCCAACTCCCGTCACCGCTCCCAACTCTCCACACTGCTCCCAACGCTCGACGCTGCTCCCAACTCTAAAAAATGCTCCCAAATCTCGACACTGCTCCCAACTCTCGACACTGCTCCCAAATCTAAGACTGTTCCCAACTTTAAAAACTCATCCCAACTCTCGACACTGTTCCCAACTCTAAAAACTGCTCCCAACTCTAAAAACTGCTCCCAACTCTAAAAACTGCTGCCAACTCTAAAAACTGCTCCCAACTCGAACAACTGCTCCCAACTCTCGACACTGCTCCCAACTCTCGACACTGCTCCCAACTCCAACAACTGCTCCCAAAGCAAGGCAAGGCTCCCAACTCTGGACACGGCTCCCAACTCTCGACACGGCTCCCAACTCTAGACACGGCTCCCAACTCTAGACACGGCTCCCAACTCTAGACACGGCTCCCAACTCTAGACACGGCTCCCAACTCTAGACACGGCTCCCAACTCTCCACACGGCTACCAACTCTAGACACGGCACCCAACTCTTGACATTCCTCCCAACTCTTGACATTGCTCCCAACTCTAAACACTGCTCCCAACTCTAAACACTGTTCCCAACTTTAAAAACTCATCCCAACTCTAAAAACTGCTCCCAAACCTAGACAATGCTCCCAACTCTCGACACTGCTCCCAACTCTCGACACTGCTCCCAACTCTCGACACTGCTCCCAACTCTCGACACTGCTCCCAACTCTCGACACTGCTCCCAACTCTCGACACTGCTCCCAACTCTCCACACTGCTCCCAACTCTCGACACTGCTCCCAACTCTCGACACTGCTCCCAACTCTCGACACTGCTCCCAACTCTCGACACTGCTCCCAACTCTTGACACTGCTCCCAACTCCAACTGCTCCCAACTCTCGACACTGCTCCCAACTCTAACAACTGCTACCAACACTCGACACAGCTCCCAACTCTCGACACTGCTCCCAACTCTAACAACTGCTCACAACTCTAACAAATACTCCCAACTCTAACAACTGCTCCCAACTCTAACAACTGCTCCCAACTCTAACAACTGCTCCCAACTCTAAAAACTGCTCCCAACACTCCACACTGCTCGCAACTCTCGACACTGTTCCCAACTATAAAAACTGCTCCCAAATCTCGACACTGCTCCCAACTCTCGACACTGCTCCCAAATCTAAACACTGTTCCCAACTTTAAAAACTCATCCCAACTCTCGACACTGTTCCCAACTCTAAAAAACTGCTCCCAACTCTAAAAAACTGCTCCCAACTCTAAAAACTGCTCCCAACTCTAAAAACTGCTCCCAACTCTAAAAACTGCTCCCAACTCTAACAACTGCTCCGAACTCTCGACACTGCTCCCAACTCTCGACACTGCTCCCAACTCTCGACACTGCTCCCAACTCCAACAACTGCTCCCAACGCAAGGCATGGCTCCCAACTGTCGGCACGGCTAGCAACTCCAGACATGGCTCCCAACTCTAGACATGGCTCCCAACTCTAGACACGGCTCCCAACTCTAGACACGGCTCCCAACTCTAGACACGGCTCCCAACTCTAGACACGGCTCCCAACTCTAGACACGGCTCCCAACTCTCCACACGGCTCCCAACTCTAGACACGGCTCCCAACTCTAGACACGGCTCTCAACTCTCCACACAGCTACCAACTCTAGACACGGCTCCCAACTCTAGACACGGCTCCCAACTGTCGACGCTGCTCCCAACTATCGACACTGCTCCCAACTCACGATACTGCTCCCAACGCTCGACGCTACTCCCAACTCTAAAAACTGTTCCCAACTCTAAAAACTGTTCCCAACTCAAGATACGGCTCCCAAATCTCCACACTGCTCCCAACTCTCAACACTGCTCCCAACTCTCGACACTGCTCCCAACTCTCGACACTGCTCCCAACTCCAACAACTGCTCCCAAAGCTAGGCACGGCTCCCAACTCTAACAACTGCTCCCAACTCTAGACATGGCTGCCAACTCTAGACATGGCGCCCAACTCTAGACACGGCTCCCAACTCTCGACACGGCTCCCAACTCTCGACACGGCTCCCAACTCTAGACACTGCTCCCAACTCTCGACACGGCTCCCAACTCTAGACACGGTCCCCAACTCTAGACATGGCTCCCAACTCTCGACACTGCTCCCAACTCTAACAACTGCTCCCAACTCTAACAACTGCTCCCAACTCTAACAACTGCTCCCAACTCTAACAACTGCTCCCAACTCTCGACACCACTCCCAACTCCCGACACCGCTCCCAACTCTCCACACTGCTCCCAACGCTCGACGCTGCTCCCAACTCTAAAAACTGCTCCCAAATCTCGACACTGCTCCCAACTCTCGACACTGCTCCCAAATCTAAACACTGTTCCCAACTTTGAAAACTCATCCCAACTCTCGACACTGTTCCCAACTCTAAAAACTGCTCCCAACTCTAAAAACTGCTCCCAACTCTAAAAACTGCTGCCAACTCTAAAAACTGCTCCCAACTCTAACAACTGCTCCCAACTCTAACAACTGCTCCCAACTCTCGACACTGCTCCCAACTCTCGACACTGCTCCCAACTCTCGACACTGCTCCCAACTCCAACAACTGCTCCCAACGCAAGGCATGGCTCCCAACTCTAGACACGGCTCCCAACTCTCGACACGGCTCCCAACTCTAGACACGGCTCCCAACTCTAGACACGGCTCCCAACTCTAGACACGGCTCCCAACTCTAGACACGGCTCCCAACTCTAGACACGGCTCCCAACTCTAGACACGGCTCCCAACTCTCCACACGGCTACCAACTCTAGACACGGCACCCAACTCTTGACATTCCTCCCAACTCTTGACATTGCTCCCAACTCTAAACACTGCTCCCAACTCTAAACACTGTTCCCAACTTTAAAAACTCATCCCAACTCTAAAAACTGCTCCCAAACCTAGACAATGCTCCCAACTCTCGACACTGCTCCCAACTCTCGACACTGCTCCCAACTCTCGACACTGCTCCCAACTCTCGACACTGCTCCCAACTCTCGACACTGCTCCCAACTCTCCACACTGCTCCCAACTCTCGACACTGCTCCCAACTCTCGACACTGCTCCCAACTCTCGACACTGCTCCCAACTCTCCACACTGCTCCCAACTCTCCACACTGCTCCCAACTCTACAAACTGCTCCCAACTCTCCACACTGCTCCCAACTCTCGAAACTGCTCCCAACTCTCGACACTGCTCCCAACTCTCGACACTGCTCCCAACTCTTGACACTGCTCACAACTCTTGACACTGCTCCCAACTCCAACAACTGCTCCCAACTCTCGACACTGCTCCCAAATCTAACAACTGCTACCAACACTCGACACAGCTCCCAACTCTCGACACTGCTCCCAACTCTAACAACTGCTCACAACTCTAACAACTGCTCCCAACTCTAACAACTAATCCCAACTCTAACAACTGCTCCCAACTCTAACAACTGCTCCCAACTCTAAAAACTGCTCCCAACACTCCACACTGCTCGCAACTCTCGACACTGTTCCCAACTCATGACACTGCTAACAACTCACGACGCTGCTCCCAACGCTCGACACCGCTCCCAACTCTCCACACTGCTCCCAACTCTCGACACCGCTCCCAACTCTCCACAATGCTCCCAACGCTCGACGCTGCTCCCAACTCTAAAAACTGCTCCCAACTCTCGACACTGCTCCCAACTCTCCACACTACTCCCAACTCTAAACACTGCTCCCAACTCTCCACACTGCTCCCAACACTCCACACTGCTCCCAACTCTAAACACTGCTCCCAACTCTCGACACTGCTCCCAACTCTCCACACTGCTCCCAACTCTCCACACTGCTCCCAACTCTCCACACTGCTCCCAACTCTCCACACTGCTCCCAACTCTCCACACTGCTCCCAACTCTCCACACTGCTCCCAACTCTCGACACTGCTCCCAACTCTCCACACTGCTCCCAACTCTCCACACTGCTCCCAACTCTAACTGCTCCCAACTCTCGACACTGCTCCCAACTCTAACAACATCTCCCAACTCTAACAACTGCTCCCAACTCTAACAACTGCTCCCAACTCTAACAACTGCTCCCAACTCTAACAACTGCTCCCAACTCTAACAACTGCTCCCAACTCTAACAACATCTCCCAACTCTCGACACTGCTCCCAACTCTAACAACTGCTCCCAACTCTCCACACCGCTCCCAACTCTCCACACTGCTCCCAACTCAAGACACGGCTCCCAACTCTCGACACTGCTCCCAACTCTCGACACTGCTCACAACTCTCCACGCCGCTCCCAATTCTCCACGCCGCTCCCAACTCTCCACGCCGCTCTCAACTCTCCACGCCGCTCTCAACTCTCCACGCCGCTCTCAACTCTCCACGCCGCTCTCAACTCTCCACGCCGCTCTCAACTCTCCACGCCGCTCTCAACTCTCCACGCCGCTCCCAACTCTCCACGCCGCTCCCAACTCTCCACGCCGCTCCCAACTCTCCACGCCGCTCCCAACTCTCCACGCCGCTCCCAACTCTCCACGCCGCTCCCAACTCTCCACGCCGCTCCCAACTCTCCACGCCGCTCCCAACTCTCCACGCCGCTCTCAACTCTCCACGCCGCTCTCAACTCTCCACGCCGCTCTCAACTCTCCACGCCGCTCCCAACTCTCCACGCCGCTCCCAACTCTCGACGCCGCTCCCAACTCTCGACGCCGCTCCCAACTCTCGACGCCGCTCCCAACTCTCGACGCCGCTCCCAACTCTCGAAACTGCTCCCAACTCTCGACGCTGCTCCCAACTCTCGACGCTGCTCCCAACTCGCGACGCTGCTCCCAACTCGCGACGCTGCTCCCAACTCTCCACACTGCTCCCAACTCTCGACACTGCTCCCAACTCTGCACACTGCTCCCAACTCTCGACGCTGCTCCCAACGCTCCACACTGCTCCCAACTCTCCACACTGCTCCCAACTCTCGACACTGCTCCCAACTCTCGACACTGCTCCCAGCTCTCGACACTGCTCCCAACTCAAAAAACTGCTCCCAAATCAAGTCACGGCTCCCAACTCTTGACACTGCTCCCAACTCTCAACACTACTCCCAACTCTCAACACTGCTCCCAAAGCTCGACGCTGCTCCCAACTCTCCACACTGCTCCCAACTCTCCACACTGCTCCCAACTCTAAAAACTGCTCCCAACTCTAAAAACTGCTCCCAACTCTCGACACTGCTCCCAAATCTCGACACTGCTCCCAACTCTCGACACTGCTCCCAAATCTCGACACTGCTCCCAACTCCAACAACTGCTCGCAAAGCTAGGCACGGCTCCCAACTCTCGACACTGCTCCCAACTCTAGACACGGCTCCTGACTCGAGACAGGGCTCCCAACTCTAGACACGGCTCCCAACTCTAGACATGGATCCCAACTCTAGACACGGCTCCCAACTCACGACACTGCTCCCAACTCACGACACTGCTCCCAACTCTAGACACGGATCCCAACTCTAACAACTGCTCCCAACTCTAACAACTGCTCCCAACTCTAACAACTGCTCCCAACACTCGACACTGCTCCCAACTCTCGACACTGCTCCCAACTCTAACTACTGCTCCCAACTCCAACAACTGCTCCCAACTCTAAAAACTGCTCCCAGCTCTAAAAACTGCTCCAAACTCTAACAACTGCTCCCAACTCTCGACACTGCTCCCAACTCTCGACACTGCTCCCAACTCTCGACACTGCTCCCAACCCTCGACACTGCTCCCCAACTCTCGACACTGCTCCCAACTCTCCAAACTGCTCCCAACTCTCCAGACTGCTCCCAACTCTCCACACTGCTCCCAACTCTCCACACTGCTCCCAACTCTCCACATTGCTCCCAACTCAAACAACTGCTCCCAACTCTCCACACTGCTCCCAACTCTAACCACTGCTCCCAACTCACGACACTGCTCCCAACTCTCGACACTGCTCCCAACTCTCGACACTGCTCCCAACTCTAACAACTGCTCCCAACTCACGACACTGCTCCCAACTCTCGACACTGCTCCCAACTCACGACACTGCTCCCAACTCTCGACACTGCTCCCAACTCTCGACACTGCTCCCAACTCTCAACACTGCTCCCAACTCTCGACACGGCTCCCAACTCTCGACGCTGCTCCCAACTCTCGACACTGCTCCCAACTCTAACAACTGCTCCCAACTCTCGACACTGCTCCCAACTCTCCACACGGCTCCCAACTCTCCACACTGCTCCCAAATCTCCACACTGCTCCCAACTCTCCACACGGCTCCCAACTCTAAAAACTGCTCCCAACTCTAAAAACTGTTCCCAACTCAAGATACGGCTCCCAAATCTCGACACTGCTCCCAACTCTCGACACTGCTCCCAACTCTCGACACAGCTCCCAACTCTCGACACTGCTCCCAACTCCAACAACTGCTCCCAAAGCTAGGCACGGCTCCCAACTCTCGACACTGCTCCCAACTCTAGACACGGCTGCCAACTCTAGACACGGCTCCCAACTCTAGACACGGCTCCCAACTCTAGACACGGTCACCAACTCTAGACACGGCTCCCAACTCTCGACACTGCTCCCAACTCTAACAACTGCTCCCAACTCTAACAACTGCTCCCAACTCTAACAACTGCTCCCAACTCTCGACACTGCTCCCAACTCTCGACACTGCTCCCAACTCTCGACACTGCTCCCAACTCTCGACACTGCTCCCAACTCTTGACACTGCTCCCCAACTCCAACAACTGCTCCCAACTCTCGACACTGCTCCCAACTCTAACAACTGCTACCAACACTCGACACAGCTCCCAACTCTCGACACTGCTCCCAACTCTAACAACTGCTCACAACTCTAACAAATACTCCCAACTCTAACAACTGCTCCCAACTCTAACAACTGCTCCCAACTCTAACAACTGCTCCCAACTCTAAAAACTGCTCCCAACACTCCACACTGCTCGCAACTCTCGACACTGTTCCCAACTATAAAAACTGCTCCCAAATCTCGACACTGCTCCCAACTCTCGACACTGCTCCCAAATCTAAACACTGTTCCCAACTTTAAAAACTCATCCCAACTCTCGACACTGTTCCCAACTCTAAAAAACTGCTCCCAACTCTAAAAAACTGCTCCCAAC